>JARQOD010000001.1:471408318-471484986 GCA_033576555.1 Oophaga sylvatica
CGATGATTCATCTTTGCTAGCGGTGATGGAGCCCAGACGCTGCAGCCTGCGTCCAAGGCTCCGTCACTGAATGACGACACATCGCGAATGCATGCCGCTTCATGGCATGTGTTGCGATGCGCACACAAATGGGGTGAATGGCAGCGTTAACGGACTACGTTACACCGCGTTATACCGCGGTGAAACGCAGTCCATCTAACGGACTGCCATAATGCAATATGAACCCAGCCTGACCCTAAGGCCCCGTGCACACGTTGCGGATTCACTTGCGGATTTTTCTAAAATCCGCAGGTAAAACGACCTGCCTTTTACCTGCGTATTTAGCGCGGATTTGCTGCGGTTTTTCTCTGCGGTTTTATGCCTATAATGGAATAGGTGTAAAATCGCTGCGGAATCCACACAAAGAATTGACATGCTGCGGATTTAAAACCGCAGCAAATCCACGCTGAAAAATCTGCAGCATGTGCACAGCGTTTTTTTTTACCATTTATGTGCATTGTACTGTACATGGTTTCTGGATCTGCTGTGGATCCGCAGCGCCAAATCCGCTGCGGATCCGCAGCAAAATCCGCTGCTGATCCGCAGCAAAATCCACTGCGGATTAGCAGCGAAATCCGCTGTGGATCAGCAGCGAAATCAGCTGCGGATCAGCAGCGAAATCAGCTGCGGATTAGCAGCGAAATCCGCTGCGGATCAGCAGCGAAATCAGCTGCGGATCAGCAGCGAAATCAGCTGCGGATCAGCAGCGAAATCCGCTGCTGATCCGCAGCTGATTTCGCTGCTGATCCGCAGCTGATTTCGCTGCTGATTTCGCTTTCTGATCCGCAGCGAAATCAGCAGTGGATCAGCAGCGAAATCAGCTGAGGATCAGCAGCGAAATCAGCTGCGGATCAGCAGCGAAATCAGCTGCGGATCAGCAGCGAAATCCGCTGCGGATCAGCAGCGAAATCCGCTGCGGATCAGCAGCGAAATCCGCTGCGGATCAGCAGCGAAATCAGCTGCGGATCAGCAGAGAAATCAGCTGCGAATCAGCAGAGAAATCAGCTGCGGATCCGCAGCAAAATCCGCAACGTGTGCACAGGGCCTAATAGGAAAAAAAAAAAAATTCTTTATTATTTTTCCCTACCTATGACAGGGGGGTTCACTTACTTTTTTTTATTTTGATCACTGTGACAGTTTATCACAGTGATCAAAATAAATTTTTTGACTAGGCAGGGCGCACTGCGCATGCGCCGGCCGGCGGGCGCACTGCGCATGCGCCCGCCATTTTCCAAGATGGCGGCGCCCATGAAGAATCCCGGGCAGCCGCCGGGAAGGATCCAGGGACATCGGTGGATCGGGAGAGGTGAGTATGGGGGTCGGAAGTGAGGGGGGGGATCGGAAGGTGGGGGCAGCGGAGGCCAGGACGAGGGAGCTTTTAGTGACGGCGGTGACCGACCGCTGCCATCTTTCGGTGGCGGCGGCCGATCGCCGCCGTGAATCCGTGTGGGGGGGTCAGGGCTCGGTGTCCACCAGCCATGGCAGATGCTATTGCAGCATCGGCCATGGCTGGATTGTAATATTTCACCAATTATATTGGTGAAATATTACAGATTGCTCTGATTGGCTGTTTCACTTTTAACAGCCAATCAGAGCGATCGTGGCCACGGGGGGGTTAAGCCAACCCCCCTGTGGTGAAGCACAAAGGGTCCTGTGCCGGCGGGTCGGGTGACCTTTCAGTGACCCCGGTCACCCGACCCGCAGGGACGTGATCCTTTCATGACGCCACATAGGCGTCATGGGTCGGATTGGCACTGATTTTCATGACGCCTACGTGGCGTCATGGTCGGGAAGGGGTTAAAGGATACATGAAAGCTTATTATTTTGTGATCACTATTACCCAAGTTAACCCCAACCCTTATATTTGATATGCGGTCTGGCCTGTTGGATAATATTAGGTCTAGCAGTGCCCCCCCTCTTGTTGGGTCCTGAACTATGTGTGAAAGGTAATTGTCTCTCATAGTTGCCAAAAACTTATTACCTTTGCTGGAACTGCAGGTTTCTGTTCCCCAATGTATTTCAGGGTAGTTGAAGTCCCCCATAATAATGACTTCTCCTTGAGTTGCTGCTTCATCTATTTGCTTTACGAGGATATTCTCTGTTGCTTCCATTATTTTAGGAGACTTATAACAAACCCCTATCAGTAATTTATTATTTTTCCCCCTCTCCTAATCTCCACCCACAGAGAGTCTACATCTTCATTAGATTCACAGATATCATGCAGGATGGGTTTTAAGGATGATTTTACATATAAACACACACCCCCACCTCGCTTATTTTTACGGTCATTTCTAAACAGACTATAGCCCTGTAAATTAACCGCCCAGTCGTGGCTCTCATCCAGCCAAGTCTCAGATATCCCCACTATGTCATAATTATGTTCCAACAAAATTAATTCTAATTCCGCCATTTTGTTGGTGAGGCTTCTAGCATTAGTATACATGCACTTTATGTATCTCTCTGAACCTCTATTCTTTCTTAAATTATTAACTGTTCTAACCCCACCCCCCATGCCACCCCACCCCCAATTTCATTATTTGTGCCCAGGTCTCTATCTGCACTGCCTTCCCCTCCTATAAAATGAATACCCTCCCCCCCAGTCCCTAGTTTAATAAACTTCTGG
Source organism: Oophaga sylvatica (assembly GCA_033576555.1). Classification (NCBI taxonomy): domain Eukaryota; kingdom Metazoa; phylum Chordata; class Amphibia; order Anura; family Dendrobatidae; genus Oophaga; species Oophaga sylvatica. Next base: position 471,410,981 of record JARQOD010000001.1, read on the forward strand.
AAGGTGGTTTTGTGCACATTAAGGGTGCAGTTTTTAGAATGGTGTCACTTTTCGGTATTTTCTGTTTTGTTGAGCCCCCAAACTCACTTCAAATGGGAGGTGGTGCCTAAAAAAAATGGTTTTGTAAATTTTATTGAAAAAATTCGAAATTGCTGGTCAACTTTTAACCCTTATAATGTCCTAACAAAAAAAATTATGTCCCCAAAATTGTGCTGATGTAAAGTAGACATGTGGAAATGTTATTTATTAACTATTTTGTGTGACACCACTCTCTGATTTAAGGGCAGAAAAATTAAAAGTTTGAAAATTGCAAAATTTTCAAATTTTTTGCCAAATTACCATTTTTTCATAAATAATTGCAAGTTATATCGAAGAAATTTTACCACAAACATGAAGTACAATATGTCATGAAAAAAATCTCCAAATCCGTGGGATACGTTGAAGCTTTCCAAAGCTATAACCTCATAAATTGACAGTGGTCACAGTGAAGAGGGATCATCATTATTCGCATTTGCACATGGCAACACGAGGAGCAATGGAATGAAACTGAAAGGGAGAAGATACAGATTAGATATTAGAAAAAACTTTTTGGCAGTGTGATTGAGTGGGACAGGCTGGCACGAGAGGTGGTGGGCTCTTCAATGGAAGTCTTCAAACAGAGGCTGGACAGACATCGGTCTGAGATGGTTTAGTGAATACTGCATTGAGCAGGAGGTTGGACACGATGACCCTTAAGGTCCCTTCCAAATCTACCATTCTAGAATTATATGATACTGAATAGTTGCAAGGCACAGAGGAATCACAGAGGACGCTGTTATAGTCAGCAAGGTACTTCTTCAGCATCTTCCAAAACTTTTCCCTCCTTGTCAGAGTACCCCATACATCCGGCCTGGGCAATGGGAGGGTCTGAGAAAACTGTCCCAGACTATGAGAATGGTCCTCTGCCGCTGCTGCATCTGGTGTGAGTTTCCCTAGTCTCTATTCCTTGGTTGTCCAAGGACCTGTGACCTCTGCTGCCAGCGTTGTTAGATGGGAATATTTTTAATACTTCTTCAACTAGGGCCTTCTGGTACTGCAACATTTTATTAGACCTCTCCACCATGGGAAGGATAGATGTAAAGTTCCCTTTGTAGAATGGGTCTAGAAGAGTGACCCACCAGTAATTCATGCTGGCCAAAATGCATAGAACGCGAGGGTTACGGGACAGGCAGCGGAACATAAAATCAGCCATGTGTTCCAGGGACAGGAAGTTAGATCAACATGATGTATGTGTTTGCTGTGCTCCCACGGCAGTCACAGTTTCACCTTGCCCACAGCCTCTGCGCTCACTATCAGCATCCACGTCCCTTACCACACACCTTGTCCATTTTAAGTTACATATGATATGTCCCTGTTGAGAAAATTTTGCAGTATTACAATAGCAGGAAAATTAGCCCACTTCAGATGAACATCTGGCGTAAGTGTGCTACCATGGTCTGCAGTCCCTCCAAACTTGTTGAGCATGTCTGGAAAATCATTAGACGACAATTACAAAGGAAGATGCAAACAATGAATCTTTTTGATTTCAGTGCCCAAGTACATTCAGCATGGCAAAACATTTCCCATACAACAATTAATATAATCTTATTGATAGCATGCCACGGCGTGTAATTGCATGTATTTCTGCATGTTACGCTCATACTTTGTATGCAACCCCTTCTCATGTACAGCACCATGGAATTAATGGCGCTATATAAATAAATAATAATAATAATAATAATAATAAATAATACTTAATAGTGACTAATTTGAGATATTTTTAAAACTTTGATTCCATTTTTTCATAATTTGCAAACGATTAACATGTATCGGTCCTGTTATTTTCAGAATTCGTTGACTTTTCTTTCTTGGTGCTGCAATTTCAGTGTTAAGTAGTGTATGTTTATAATAGCAATACAGCTGAACACATTTTTTAAGTGGATATCTTCTGTAATTTTTCCATATAATTTACGGCAAAATAATAAATCTGTATAGACAGAAAAACTGCAAATTGGAAAATGTGACAATGACGTTAATTTTAATCTTGCAGAGTCATTCACACTTTTAGCTGTGCGACAATGTTGTCCTAGTTTTTGCAAAGGAAAAAGAAAGGAGTCGTGAAAATCATTGCTTTATAGTCGTAATGATAATACAATAATGAGGAAATTGCATAAAAATATTCAAGTTTCTCTATTGATTGTGTGGAAGGGGTACATATGTAGGCGAAAAAACTCAGAACAGTACCCAAACCTGGACCCATTCAAATAAATGGGATGCCCGAAGATCCAGTTTTTCCAAGCTGTCATCTGTGTGGCAGCACGAGAAAACTGGCTCTGATCAGCGGTAATGTTTCACTTGACAGATGACAGCGTGCGAGCCAGCAGCTGTGACTTGCAGTAAAAAGGTTACTGCCGGTCATAGGCGTCGGCTGATGAGAGGACTACTCTCCTCATCGAATGCCTGCTCTCGCTGATAGCAGCGAAAGCAGGCTCTCATCATCGTGTGCCTGCTCTTGCCGATAGCAACGAGAGCAGGAGTATGATGATGAGAGTGTTCATCAGCCTGCACCTTTTAAATATACAGTTGGGGGATGCTATTGTCTGATACGTGAGGTCAGTAAAAAGACGTATTGGTGGTCATTAAGGGGTTAAACAAATAATAATTTAAAAAAAAACAGTGTAAGGTCCCCCCCCCCATTTTTGACAACCAGCCAAACTAAAGCTGATGGCTGGGGGCTGATATTATCAGACAGTTATTAAACAATGGTATATTGGCCATCCAGCCTAAAAATATCAGCCTGCAGTCACCCCAAAAAAGGCGCATCTATTCGATGCACCAATCTGGCGCTTTGCCCGGCTGTTCCCATCTGCCCTGGTATAGTGGCAAATGGGGTAATAGTTGTATTGATGTCAACTTTGTAATGTCAACTGACATCAAGCCCACAGGTTAGTAATGGAGAGGTGTCTCTAAGACTCCCCCATTACTAATCCCATAGTCCGATTTTAATAAAGACACAGCAAAAATAAAGTTGTTTATTTTAAATAAAAACTCCCCTCCCAGTTAGTCTTGGGACAGATATGGATTATCTTCTCTTAGGACACATGAGGAAACTGGTGTTTTTTTATTTTCAGTTTTGAAAATAAATGGGTGAAATGGGGTGGGTTTTTATTTCAATTAAACATCAACCCCACAACTATTACCCCACTTACTACCGCACCAGGGTAAGTGGGTAGAGCCTTTTCTGGGGCGGCTGTGGGCTGCAATTTTTAGGCTGGGGGGCAACATCCATGGCCCATTACCAGCCTGAGAATACCAGCCCCCATATGTCTTCTTATGGCTGGTTGTCAAAATGGGGGGACCCTACTTTTTTTTTATTATTATTTAAATAAATTAAAAACAATGTGGGGACCCTTCTATTTTTGATAACTAGCCAAGATCACGCCGACAGTTGAGGGATGCAGCCCACAAACGTCTGTTTTGCCTGTGCTGGTTGTCAAAAATAATTTATTTTTTTTTATTTATAGCACAGGCACAGGCTGATGAATACTCTCATCATCGTTCACCTGCTCTTGCTGCTATCAGCAAGAGCAGGCGTATGATGATGAGAGTAGTACTCTAATCATCTGATGCCTGTGACTGGCAGTAAACTTTTAACGTCAGTCACAGCTACTGGCTCACATGCTGTCATCTGCATAACAGCATGGGAACCGCAGCGCTCTGACTCGCGATAACAAACTTACCTCAGAGCTGGTGTCTCTCTTGCTGTCACACAGATGACAACGTCGGAAACACCCGATGTTCGGGCTGCCGAACCCAAACAGTAACAGGGATTTTCTGGAAAAGTCTGCGTTCGGGGTCATTGACGGATACGAAGTGTTTGGTATGGACCCCGAACTTTATCGTTTGGGTTCACCCATTACTAATGGTGACGACAGAAGTGGTGGCTGGCACAACTAGGTGTACAATTGCAAAGGCCATTGTACAATGCTCAAGGCCTCTTCTGTTTTATAAATCAGTATTGATATTTTGTTTTGACTTTAAAAATTTATTCTTACGTGGCCCTCTGGTTTGCAAATATTGATTTTTTTTTTATTATTCTACATTAATTTTTGCCAACACTATTACAATTTCCTGAACCAAAAAGAAAAATGCAAAAATAATTAAACTAATTTTTTCATTACGGAACAAAAGGAGATTCAGACATTCAGTTAGTTAATAGTGTTCTGTAATATGCAATATTTTTTATTGACTGACTTTTTTTCATGTTGCTCTGTATGAGCTGAAGCCGGCATCATGAAGAAAGGCTAAGTGAAATGTTCTAAGGCGCTGGAACAAAGAAAATATAGATAAAAGGAGACTGCGATGAGTCTCCTCATGTTAAGTGACTCTGGCGTGCTGTGTATCTTCGTACCGTGTTAGCCAGTAGATAGAAAAATATTTAGACTTGAGAGTCCTCAGTGGTTGATACCTTTTAATGGCTAACTGAAAAGATGGTAACAAATTGCAAGCTTTCGAGACTACTCAGGTCTCTTCATCAGGCGAAGACTAATACAAAATCTGAAGAATCACATATTTATATGTATATATTTGTGTATAAATATGTGATTCTTCAGATGTTGTATTAGTCTTTGCCTGATGAAGAGACCTGAGTAGTCTCAAAAGCTTGCAATTTGTTACCATCTTTTCAGTTAGCCATTAAAAGGTATCAACCACTGAGGACTCTCAAGTCTAAATATTTTTCTGGTGTGCTGGTAAGTTGAAGAAACCTCATAAAGAAAAAATATCCAAGGGAAGACCAAACAGACACCAGTTTTTAAAAGACAATAATTGTCATTACTTTGCCTAAGCAATAGAATGTACTTGCAATTACATATGCAGACATGCTTCCAAGCAGAAGCAACACAAAAGCTCAGCAGTATATTGATAACTACTGACCGGTGACCATGAGTGCAAAGTAAATGAGGTGAAATAAACAAATGATTCCATCGCATGTATCTTCACCTTGACTACTCTATAACTAAACCTGTCTCCTCTGGGTTAATTGAATCTGCAAACATGACCCACTTACAGCCACAGGGTTATTGTTATTCAATCACATTAGTGGTTCTGAAGCTTAATACACAAATAAATGGCATGAACTTTTTGCTTCTAAATCGATGACCAATTGAATGTGTAATAGTCAACCTCCCATTAGTAACACAGGCATGTTGAAAATACAGTGTAGTTATGCCTTTTATACACATCTTAATCATGGAGTATTCTGTGCAGGTTTGTGATCATTTGTATAAAAAGGATATACGGTAGTTGACCTGAAATGACTGCAAATGATGATCAAAGTACTAAAATGGGTTAATTCACTGAAAGCATGCTTAACCCCTTAACGGTGGCAGTTAAGGGTACTTATTCCTAAGCCAGCTTTTTAACGGCGCTGAGAGACAAGTGTATAGGGCCCCCCAGCGTCAGAAAACCTCCTGGGTCTCAGCTATAAAAAAAAAATTTATAAAAAAAAAAAGCTAAATAAAAAAAAATTTTTTTCCATTCTTTGCAGCTAGGGTTGGGGTTAGGTCTAGAGTTAGGGTTAGAGCTAGGGTTAGAGTTGGGGTTAGAGTTAGGGTTAGGGTTGTGTTAGGGTTACGGTTGTTGTGTTGGGATTAGAGTGGTGTTTGGGTTAAGGTGATGTTGGGGTTATGGTTGTGGTTAGGGTTGGTATTAGGGTTAGGAGTATATTTGAGTTAGCGTTGTAGTTAGGGCTGTGTTAGGGTTTGAGTTAGCACTGCAGGGTTTCCACTGTTTAGGTACATCAGGGAGTCTCCAAACGCGACATGGCGCTCGCCATTGATTCCAGCCAATTTTGCATTAAAAAAGTCAAACGGAGCTCCCTCCCTTCTGAGCCTTGCCATGCGCCCAAACAGTGGCTTTCCCCCACATACGGGGTATTGGCCTACTCAGGAGAAATTGCACAACAAATTTTGTGGTCCATGTTCTCCTGACATCCTTGTGAAAATAAAAAAGTTTGCATCCAAAATAAATTTTTTGTGGAAAAAGTAAAATGTACATTTTTTCCTTCCACATTGCTTTAGTTCTTGTGAAGCACCTGAAGGGTTAATAAAGTTCTTGAATATGGTTTTGTTCTCATTGAGGGGTGCAGTTTTTAGAATGATGTCACTTTTGAGTATTTTCTGCTATATTGACCCCCCAAACTAATTTCAAATGTGAGGTGGTCCCTAAAAAAATGGTTTTGTAAATTTTGTTGTAAAGATGAGAAATCACTAGTCAACTTTTAACCCCTTAGTGACAGAGCCAATTTGGTACTTAATGATGAAGCCAATTTTTACATTTCTCTTCACTGTCACTTTAGGTTGTTATAACTCTGGAACGCTTTAACGTATCCAGCTGAATCTGAGAATGTTTTTTGTGACATATTGTACTTCAAGATAGTGGTAAAATTTCTTCGATATGACTTGCATTTATTTGTGTAAAAAAATGGAAATTTGTCAAAAATTTTGAAAATTTTGCAATTTTCAAACTTTGAATTTTTGTGCCTTTAAATCAGAGAGATTCAGTGCCTTGCGAAATTATTCGGCACCCTGGAACTTTTCAACCTTTTCCCACATATCATGCTTCAAACATAAAGATATAAAATGTTAATTTTTGGTGAAGAATCAACAACAAGTGGGACACAATTGTGAAGTTGAACGAAATATATTGTTTTTTTTAAATTTTTGTGGAAATACAAAAACTGAAAAGGGGGGCCTTGCAAAATTATTTGGCCCCTTTAACTTAATACTTTGTTGCGCCACCTTTTGCTGCGATTACAGCTGCAAGTTGCTTGGGGTATGTCTCTATCAGTTTTGCACATCGAGAGACTGAATTTCTTTCCCATTCTTCTTTGGCAAACAGCTCGAGCTCAGTGAGGTTGGATGGAGATCGTTTGTGAGCAGCAGTTTTCAGCTCTTTCCACAGATTCTCGATTAGATTCAGGTCTGGACTTTGACTTGGCCATTCTAACACCTGGATACGTTTATTTGTGAACCATTCCATTGTAGATTTTGCTTTATGTTTGGGATCATTGTCTTGTTGGAAGACAAATCTCCATCCCATTCTCAGGTCTTTTGCAGACTCCAACAGGTTTTCTTAAAGAATGGTCCTGTATTTGGCTCCATCCATCTTCCCATCAATTTGAACCAGCTTCCCTGTCCCTGCTGAAGTAGAGCAGGCCCAAACCATGATGCTGTCATCACCATGTTTGACAGTGGGGATGGTGTGTTCAGGGTGATGAGCTGTGTTGCCTTTACGCCAAACATATCGTTTGGCATTGTTGCAAAAAGTTTGATTTTGGTTTCATCTGACCAGAGCACCTTCTTCCACATGTTTGGTGTGTCTCCCAGGTGGCTTGTTGTAAACTTTAAACAACATTTTTTATGGATATCTTTGAGAAATGGCTTTCTTCGTGCCACTCTTCCATAAAGGCCAGATTTGTGCAGTGTATGACTGATTGTTGTCCTATGGACAGACTGTCCCACCTCAGCTGTAGATCTCTGCAGTTCATCCAGAATGAGGCCTCTTTGCTGCATCTTTGATCAGTCTTCTCCTTATTTGAGATGAAAGTTTAGAGGGATGGCCTGGTCTTGGTAGATTTGCAGTGGTATGATACTCCATCCATTTCAATTTGATCGCTTGCACAGTGCTCCTTGGGATGTTTAAAGTTTTGGAAATCATTTTGTATCCAAATCCAGCTTTAAACTTCTCCACAACAGTATCACGGACCTGCCTGTTGTGTTCCTTGGTCTTCATGATGTTCTCTGTGCTTCAAACAGAACACTGAGGCTAAGTGCACACGTTCAGGATTATTTGCGTTTTTTTTGCCTTTTTTTTTGCGGCAAAAAACACGTAAAAAACGCATGAATAAAGCATTATTTAGAATGAATTCCGCAATTTTTGTGTACATGGTGTGTTTTTTTTCCGTGAAAACAACGCATCGCGGAAAAAGAAGCAACATGTTAATTAATTTTGCGTAATTCTAGTGTTTTTCCCGCTATATTATTGACCTAGAAAGTTCAGGGAAAAATTGGGGTAAAACGCGCAAAATCCGCACAAGAAAAACCATCAAAAACACGCAAAATCCGCGCTAAAAAACGTGCGTTTTTACCGCGAAAAAAGTCCGGTTTTGCTCAGGAATATTCTGCAGGCACTTAGCCTGAGACTATCACAGAGCAGATGCATTTATACGGAGACTTGATTATACACAGGTGAATTATATTTATCATCATTAGTCATTTAGGACAACATTGGATCATTCAGAGATCCACAATGAACTTCTGGAGTGAGTTTGCTGCACTGAAAGTAAAGGGGCCAAATAATATTGCACGCCCCACTTTTCAGTTTTTGTATTTCCACAAAAATTTAAAATAACCAATAAATTTCGTTCAACTTCACAATTGTGTCCCACTTTTTTTTGATTCTTCACCAAAAATTAACATTTGGTATCTTTATGTTTGAAGCATGATATGTGGGAAAAGGTTGAAAAGTTCCAGGTAGCCGAATACTTTTGCAAGGCACTGTATGTCACACAAAATATTTAATAAATAACATTTCCCATATGTCTAATTTACATCAGCACAATTTCTAATTTTTTTTTTAATTAGGACGTTATAAGGGTTAAATATCTTTTTCTCCAACTTAAATGTTTTCAGATTGGAAGGGATCCTTAGACCCCCACAGGCCACACAAACACTACTTTGAAGAGTGTACACACCCTGAATGGGCTCAATAGAAAAAAAAATAAGAGCCTGTATACCACATTGTACACACAATTATTTAGGAGCTCAAAGCTTCTGGTTGCTGAGACATGTGACTGAAAATGTTTGAGTGATTGGAGAGGGGTCTCAGGACCTGGTCCTCCCTGATCGGTAGGGCATGTATTTTAAAATACCGTATATACTCGAGTATAAGCAGAGTTCTTCAGCACTTTTTTTGTGCTGAAAACACCCCCTTGGCTTATACTGAAGTGAGGGTCACAGAAGATGGAGGGGGAGCGACAGCGGCAGAGCAACAAGTCACAGGAGGCAGAAGCAGTCTGCTGCTGTTAACTCTTATGATCCGCTGCTAAAGAGAAATTAATATTCACTGCGCTGGCAGTGAATATTCGTTTCTCTGTAATAGCGGGCACAGTAGTCGCAGCCGCCGGCTTCCTGTAGCTGCCGGGTGGTCACGTGTGCCCGCTACTTAAGAGGAATGAATATTCCCTTCTCTCCACTGCCATGTGAGTGAAGTGAATTTTCATGTATCTTAAGTAGCGGGCACACGTGACCACCCGGGAGCTACAGGAAGCTATCAGCTGACACTGTGCCGCTATTAAATAGCATTGAATACTCACTGCACTCGACGCACATAGTTCTGGCTTGCAGAGTGGTGAGTATTACGACAGCTCTGCTTTGCTTGTAAGCAGCGCATGACGTCCCTGCCATGCGTTGCTTACTAGCAAAAAGCAGCTGCTGGCACCGGAACAAGACACTGTGAGGGAGGACAGGGACGGTAAGTGTAATGTTTTTTTTTTAATGTTTTTTGATGAGGGCCACACATACAAGGATAGTGATAAGGAGCCACGTATACAAGGATAGGGATGAGGAGCCATGGAGATCAGTATAGGGTTGAGTAGTATGCATACCAGGATGCGGATGAGGAGCCATGCAGACCAGGATTTAGATGAGGGGACAATGCATAACCGGCTAATACTAGAGTCAATAAGTTTTCCCATTTTTTTGTGGTAAAATTAGGTGCCTCGGCTTATATTCGGGTTAGCTTATACTTGAGTATATACGGTACTTTAAAAAAAAATGCTCTGCACCTGTCAGCAGTCAGAAGCACTGAGTTCTTGAATGAGCATGTACTCATATTTTTATATACATGAAAAAATAATACCTGTCCCTCCTCCAATCTGCAGTACATGTAAGGTAGGATTCTCAACATTTAATCTACAACACCAAAAAGGATAAGTTGTGAAATTATGTTCAAAAGAAATGTTAATGCTATGAAACTTTGAAAATGTTGATAACTTTTCTCGATTTATTCAGTATCAAGTTTTTGCGCTACATGCAGAAATCCCTGCACTTGCACGCCTTGGCTAATATTAATGAGGTTATTAATGGTTGTCTGAGGAATGTTCTGCCACAGTAAATGCACATAGACATCATCAGGATCTGCTGCTGGCTGCTCTCTGTGCAATTGCCAACCTGTGATGTTCCAGATGTGCTTGTTGGAAGACCAGACTGGAGGCGCTGCATCCCATCGTAGCACAGTTAGACCACGCAGGCTCCTCACAGTAGCACAAGCAACATGCAGCCTGGTACAGTATTGAAAAATGGCTCCTGGGACACTCTCATCAGGGGCGGAACTATCGTGGAAGCAGGGGAAGCAGCTGCCATAGGGCCCGGGCTAGCAGGGGGCCCGTCCCTGCTGCAGCTGTCTCCCCTGCGGCTGTGTTCCGCCGCCCATGGCCTGAGAGTCGGCGGTTCCCTGTGCTGGCTGTCATGCTGACAGCCGGCGCAGAGAAGCTGCTGCGTGCCGTCTCCCAGGAATCAATTGCACTGGTGTCTATACAGACGCCAGTACAATTGAAGCTCTGACCGCCGGGTCAGAGCGACGTCTGCAGCGTGATCATGTCATGTGATCACGCTGCTGACGTCACTCGTCGGCGGCGCCCAGAAGGGTGAAGACTGGTGGTGAGTGTGCTCCACTGTGGAGCTGAAGATACCACCGAAGATTAACGGGGGCACATACTGTGTGAGTGATAACTCTGCATTCTTGGCTGCATTACTACTTGAGGGGCACATTACTACTGATGGGAGAATAAGAGGGCTTATTACTAGTTATGGGGGCATAATGTGCCTGCATTAATAGTTATGCGGGACATGGTTACTAGTAATGGTAGCATAAGGGGGCTGCATTGCTACCAGTCCATTATATTATATTGTGTTTCCATAATGTCTGCTTTAAATACAGCTCTGATTTGGGCAAAAAGCTGGCCGTTATGAGACTGAAGAGTATTTTTTGGGCCTAGAGAATTGATGTGATTTGCTCCGCCCACTGCTATTGGCTCCGCCCACTATCAGAACCCGCCCCCCCCCCGCCGCCCGTTTGGGAGAGGGGGCCCCGTTCAAAATTTTGCTGTGGGGCCCCGCCATTTCTAGTTACGCCACTGACTCTCATTATTGACTCTTCATGGTGTACCCATTTATTTTCTATAACAATTTCCAGCTATCATTGTTGTGACAACACAGCATTTAAAAACCAGCTATAATGTATTACATAGGAACTCACTATTAGGTACTCTCAGAAATAGTAGGAATATAGCTTGGAGAATTTTCCATAAATGATAAAATATAACCTTTATTGGATAATCCAAAAATAATCACTAAAGACAAAAAGGTGACACAAACTATAATACCACATATATCAATAACATGCTCATGCATAGCAGTGCTCAGTGTAAAAAGGTTTTGTCTCACAGTATATAAGAAGTTCAAGTTCATTGTAGCAGCTTTGCATCAAACAGGAACAGGAAAATACAGTCCAAATATGAGGGGGGGGATATTTTTTTTTCCTTTCATTCCCGGTCGTGCCCCTGCATTGCTCCTGTCCTCACAAGGACAGTACCCAAATGTATACTGCTACGGGGTACCCACCACTGATGTATAGATTATATCTCCTTACGCGTTTCCTCCCCATTAGAGGGGCTTCATCAGGAGAGTTGCAAATAGAATAAGTTTGAAAAGATAGCAGATAACAGGGCCCAGCTGTGGCAGGAGTCCCTTTTCTAAGGTGTGACCTACAGTGTCACTGCCCCCATACATGTGGATTGTGTGATTTGGCCAACAATCTGGGCTTATTTAAATAGAAAACACCAGAAAAAAGGCAGAGGTGCTTACCTGCCCAGGCCTCAAAGCAAATGCACTATCATGGTGCAGTGGACCCAATTAAAGATGATGGCAACACAGGTGAAGTAATACCGATGAAAGAGTCAGTCTACAATCAGGGGGTGGCAGTTTGTTACACCAGTGCACAAAAGATACAACCTGTATGCGGCATTATTCACACACAGGAGATGCAGAGCATCTGGCTTACAGCCTATTAATAACGCCCATACTCCTAGATCAGGCGGGCTGCCCATTGCTAACTAAAATTCATCCTGTGTGAACAGAGGCCACAGTTTACAGAACCAAGTAGGAATATTTAAAGAATTACCACAGCTGAATATATCAGACCGAGAGGAGGGGAGAAAATCACCCGCGGGAGGGGGGGAACATAGAAGACCTCGGGGGGGGTCCTTAGACGCAAGCACTGGATAACAGGAGGGAGGAGTGGGGGAGGGGGAAGGGTTTCGGGGGGTAGCCTAATCTGCATTGATATTCATTGAAGTGGACAATTATTCCTCTGAAGAAAACATCGATCATTTAGTTGTTCATTTAAATCCCTGGGATGACAGGTGTCCAGCCGGAATATCCACCTCGTCTCCCGCTGTAAGAGCATTTTGTGAAAATTTCCGCCTCTAATTGGTGCCTTCACCTTGTCAATGCCCATAAAGCGTATTACCCTTCTAGCACCTCCATGGGACCCGTTCACATGTTTGGCAAGCGGCGTCTCCCTCTTGTTCTGGATATCACCCAAATGCTCCCCCCACCCTCCTCCTGAACTCCCTAATGGTTTTGCCGATGTAAGGCATGCCACATGCACAGATGGCTCTGTATATGACTCCCTTGGTCTTGCAATTAATGAAGTCACTAATCCTGTAAATTTCACCCGTGTTTCCATTGTGGAATTCTTTTTCCACCTGGATGAACTCGCACGCTACACAAGCACTACACCTATAACATCCCGCAAGTCTTTTAGGTAGCCAGGAGTCGTTTTGGTTAGAACTGAAGTGACTATGCACCAGTCGATCCCCCAGTGTCTTACATCTTCTATATGTAATTTGTGATTTATCACCTACAAGCTCTCTGATGTCATCCATTCTCAGAATATCCCAGTGCTTTCTGAGAATTTGTTTGACCAATTATGCCCCATTGTCAAAAGGACAAATCAGTCTACACTGTGTTCCAAATTATTATGCAAATAATATTTTCTCACATTTTCCCAAATTACCTATATGAATTGCAGTCATTGTAATTTTCCAGTCAAATAACTATTAGAGTACAATTGAAAGGTTTTTGTACAAACTGCCTATGATAACAGTCAGGGGCGTACATAGAAATCATGGGGCCCCATAGCAAAAGTCTGAATGGGGCCCCCCCCCAAAAAAAAGCCAGAGCCATTGTAAATGTAAAGTGCCAGCACAGTGAGGGGACACATTTAACAAAAAAAATGTATTATGCCCTCATAGATGCTGCCCCATAGATGCTCCATAGATTGTGCCCCCATAGATGCTCCATAGATTGTGCCCCCATAGATGCTACATAGATTGTGCCCCCATAGATGCTCCATATATTATGCCCCCATAGATGCTCCATAGATTGTGCCCCCATAGATGCTCCATATATTATGCCCCATAGATGCTCCATAGATTGTGCCCCCATAGATGCTCCATAGATTGTGCCCCCATAGATGCTCCATAGATTATGCCCCCATAGATGCTCCATAGATTGTGCCTCCATAGATGCTCCATATATTATGCCCCCATAGATGCTCCATAGATTGTGCCCCCATAGATGCTCCATAGATTGTGCCCCCATAGATGCTCCATAGATAATGCCCCATAGATGCTCCATAGATAATGCCCCCATAGATGCTCCATATATTATGACCCCATAGATGCTCCATAGATTATGCCCCATAGCTGCTCCATAGATTGTGCCCCCATAGTTGCTCCATAGATTGTGCCCCCATAGATGCTCCATAGATAATGCCCCCTTAGATGCTTCATAGATAATGCCCCATAGATGCTCCATAGATAATGCTCCCATAGATGCTCCATAGATAATGCCCCCATAGATGCTCCATAGATTGTGCCCAATAGTATAGGTCCCTTATACTGCCGCAGCTGCTGAAACCAAAAAAAAAAAAAAGACATACTCACCTCCCGGCACCTGTGATATTTACCTGTCACCCGGTGCACCACTGACCGCCGCTGTCTTCTGGGTCCTCCGCAGTGAATGCTCAGGCAGAGGGCGCGGCACGCACAAACTACGTCATCGCGCCCTCTGCCTGAACATTCACAGCTAGAGAGGATGCGAGGACACAGCGGCGAGCAGCGGTGGAACGGGATAGGTGAATATCCCTGATACTCACCCTCCCACCGGCGCAGTCTCAGCAGCCCCTGCTCTTCTCCCACGGTCTCTGGCACCAGTGTTCAGCGGTCAGGTGGTACCGCTCATTAAAGTCATGAATATGTGCATATTCATGACTTTAATGAATGGTACCACCTGACCGCTGATCACAGGCGCCGGAGAACGTGGGAGAAGAGCAGGAGGGCTGCAAAGACAGTGCCAGGAGGAGGTGAGTATATAGCACAGCTGTGTAGCCCTGGTACACAATACCAGGAGGATGAGTGGAGAGGTAACAGTTAAGGTCTCTTCATGACATCATGTACACTTCTGAACACCCAGCAGGGGTGTGGAAGGGAGTGATTTAGTCAGTCAGTTTCCTGTCCTTGGACAGAGTAGACGTGTCCAGCCTGGTTCTTCATCAGTTCAGAAAGTGGAGGCTAGTACAGGTGGTCTAGTTCACCTCAGCCTAGTCAGAGCTGTGCCCCACTGGAAGACAGACTGAAATATCTATCAAGAGTCGAGCAAATCGAAGGGCAAAGTGGAAAGATTATTGAAAAAGTGCTTTTGGCTTGGAGAAGTCCTGCACATTGCTACCGGTCACTGGGGACCGAAGGATCACTATTAGCTACAAGCATAGTGGTAAGAAAACCAGGGATTTACCGGACCCTAGGTCGGCAAACCGCCCCATATAGTCAGTACGTAACAGGAGTCAGGTGGAATAGGGACTTTGAGTCAAGCGCAGACAAAAGCAAGAACCTAGTTTCATCAATTGGAAGGCTTCACCACAAATCTGACTGGGCAGAACAGCTTTGGAAAAGCTGAAGTTATAGAGGGAACTACGCTGCAGGCTGGTTGTACTCATCGTGTTGGAAAGTAAAGGAGGCCCCTAACTTGCTTAGCCGTTACCTCAAAGCTCATCCTCCACCAACCCCATCAGCCTCCCTGGGACCTGCCTTACCATCTTGCAAGTAAAGGTATGGAAAGACGCTGACCGTGTGAGACTGAGTTATTATTGCATGCCTGCACAATCCCTACCTAACTACCGACCTGAGGGAGAGTCCCACCTGTAGGGGACCCGACATCTAGCTGCCTCACCATCCCCTCAGAGATCTACAGCAGCGCTGGTATAAATTACCAGAAGACTACAGGTGGCGTCACGAACTGTATATAAACCTATCCCCTGTAAATATTCCCCCAACATACGCCAGACCGCCAGGGCCACAGACCGAGCCACCGCTACCTGTGACAATCCCATAGACTTCCATGGGCTCGGCTCTGAGTACCCCATTGCCCTGGTAACCCACAATTGTGGTGGCGGGTCGACACAAAAACTTTGGCGTCACGAACAGGATACGAAACTTGCAGCATTGCGAGCCCTGTGTGCCTGTGGAGTGTTTTGGCGAAAAAGACTGTTGCTGTTGTTTGGCGCCAAATACCGCCATATTTGCCGCCAGATTCGCGCCCTAAGGCGCTGGAGAAGAAGGTGGGCGTACCTGAAAGAGCGCGCAAAGTCTTGGACACGCCCCCGGCTCTGACTCAGCGGCAGGTCCTGCAACAGGAAGTGAACGCTCTGACATCAGAGCGCCTGCGACGAAGGTCCTGTTCTCACTGCGGTGCCTGTGAAATAGCAGCGTCTGAAACCGGTAGGCTCCGTTTAACCAAGGGGGCGCTAAGATGTCACAACAACCGGCTGACAGTGCGGCCCCGGCCGGAGGCCCCAATCCCGCACCGCTTGGTATTGTAGCGCCAGATGGGGGCGCAGGCCCTGCACCCAGTCCGGTAGTCCCGATCATGCCACTAACGCTCCCATATATGCCTGGGGCGAAATGGCTTCCCCAGTACAGCGGTGAGCCAGGCACATTAGCAGGCTTCAAGCGGAAGTTATGCAGCATCCTAGAAATGTACTCCATGCCTGAGAGACAAAAAGCTGCTGTGCTAATAGGGCAGCTAACTGGCGCTGCTGAGAGGGAAGTGGAGACTTGGGATACCGTTGATCAGGAGTCGGTACCTGCGATCTTCCTTAAGCTGCATGCCATATTTGAAGACCGCACAGAAACGGATCTCCGGATGGCCTTCTATCACTGTTCACAACAGCCAGGTGACAGCATCCGGGACTACGCTTGCCGACTACAGGGAGCCCTGAGAGCCCTCAAGCAAATTAACAATTTAAATGCTATCGACGAGAATAAAATGCTGAAAGAACAATTTATACAGGGATTGAGATCCCAAGAGGAACGCAGAACTGTAAACTGGTGGTCCTTAGATCATCCGGATGCTACCTTTGATGCCCTAAAGGACATGGCAATAAAAGGGCTGCGGCCCCTGGGCAAACCCGAGGTGGCAACCCAACATCATCAGGCTGAAGTCACTCTGGAACCGGCAGTAACCCCCTTTTCCCCGCTAGTGGCTGAAGCCAAAGCGCAGGTGACACCTCCTAGTGAATTGGATTGTCTGCGCTCAGAGGTGCGCCAGCTGACTAAAAATCTGGCTGCTGTAATGAGTGCCCTGCAGCTGCGGAAAGAGGAGGAAGGAAAGATCTTGTTAGCTGACTGCCCAGAAGACGTCCCGTGGATGCACCGGAGAAGAAAGAAGACGTCGCCCCCCCGGAGGAGGACAACGCCACCCCCAGGAGCGACCTCTGATCAACACCCTCCTCGTCGAGAGATCATCTGTTACCGATGCAACCGGAAAGGTCATATGTCTCCACAGTGTCCTTTAAACGGGCAGAACCTGGGTCCAAGGGCCAACACCCAGGAGAATACCCGTCAGGCCCCCTAGACTGGAACCGCAGGTATGTGGGCGGGCGACCCTACCTGTCTATTATCCTAGATGGTATTGCTGTTCCAGCATTGTTAGACACTGGGTCGCAGGTGACCCTAATACCTGATGCCCTATATACCAAGTACTGGTCAATGGACAGTCTTAAACCTCCGAGCCTTGACTTTACCGTGTATGCTTCTAATGGTCTTCCTGTAGAAGTACTCGGGACAAAATGTGTAGATGTAAAGGTGGGCAGAGAGGAGTTGAAAGACCAGGGGCTTCTGGTAGTAAAGACTGTAAATGAGGAGAACGGTTTAAATATAATTTTGGGTACTAACGTTATCGGTAATTGTTTGGGAGAAGTTGTGTTCTTGCTCCAACAGCTCGCTGAGATTGCCCGACCAAGGCAGAGAGGAGTAATCCAAAGAGAGATCCGGGCCCTGGTGTGTCAGCAGCAAGCGAAGCTTACCGACGGCGAAATTGGTAATGTACGGGTCACTGACTCGGATCCTATTGTGATACCCCCAATGAGTGAAATGATCATTTGGTGCAGGGCGGGCCATAGGTCTGAGAGGACAGAACTACCAAGCTGTAGTAGAACCCCACCATTCAGAACATAGACCTACACTTATGACTGCTAGAGGAGTAGTAGAAGTGGTGAATGGAAGAGTACCGGTACGGCTTCTCAATTGGGGAGATGATGAGGTAAACTTACCCCGTTATGCAACCATTGCTAAACTTCATGCTGTTGACAATAATTCTATTCTCCCGGCTGAGTCCTTAGACTCCTGTCAAATAGCGGAGGACAATGACCCAGCAACTCAGGTGGCGGAATGGTGTCAGCAACTCCATGTTGGGACGGACACCACTCCCGCTCACCAGAAGCAAGGGGTATTACGGGTGGTGCAAGAGTATGCCCAAGTGTTTAGCAAAAATCCACTTGATTTTGGGATAATTAAGGGAGTACAACATCATATCCCTACAGGCAATCATCCTCCCATCAAAGAGCGGTATAGGCCCATACCTCCAGCTCATTATCAGAAGGCTAAAGAAATGTTGAATGATATGAAGAAAGCCGGGGTGATAAGGGATAGTTGTAGCCCCTGGGCAGCCCCTCTAGTTCTGGTTAAAAAGAAAGATGGTAGTATGAGAATGTGTGTGGATTACAGGCAGGTGAACCGCATAACACACAAGGATGCATACCCGTTACCACGCATAGAGGAATCATTAGCTGCTCTGAAAACGGCTAACTACTTTTCTACCCTTGATCTGACTAGTGGTTACTGGCAAGTGGCTGTGGCTGAGGAGGATCGTGAGAAAACGGCTTTCACCACCCCAATGGGGCTCTGTGAGTTCGACAGAATGCCGTTTGGGCTCAGCAGTGCCCCAGGAACATTTCAGAGAGTGATGGAAAATTGTCTGGGACATCTCAATTTTGAAACCGTGCTGCTATACCTAGACGACGTCATCGTGTATTCCAAGACATATGAGGACCATCTGAAACACCTGGCAGAAGTGTTTGAGTCCCTGTCCAGGTACGGGATGAAATTAAAACCCTCAAAATGCCATCTACTCAAGCAGAAGGTACAATACTTGGGGCACATCGTCAGTTCGGAAGGAGTAGCGCCAGACCCAGAGAAAGTCACTGCCATCCAGAAGTGGCCGGAGCCGAAGAACCTTAAGGAAGTGCGACAGTTCCTGGGACTAACGGGTTACTACAGGAGATTCGTGAAAGATTACACGAAGAAGGCAGCTCCTTTACAGGACCTCCTAGTAGGACAATCCCTAAAGAGCAGAAACCCTCCCTTTAATTGGGGTAAAGAACAGGCTGAAGCATTCCAAAAGATGAAAGAGATCCTTACAGGTGATGAGATCTTAACCTATCCTGATTACAGCCAACCGTTCCTGTTGTACACCGACGCCAGTAATGAAGGTTTGGGAGCAGTTCTCAGTCAGAAGCAGAATGGCCAAGAAAAAGTCATCGCATATGCCAGCAGAAAACTCAGGCCAACTGAAAGGAATCCGGAAAATTATAGCAGCTTCAAGCTGGAGTTTCTGGCGCTGGTCTGGGCCATTACTGAAAGATTTAAGCACTATCTGGCCTCCAATAAGTTCACGGCGTACACAGACAACAACCCCTTAACGCACCTGGAGACTGCCAAGCTGGGTGCCATGGAGCAGCGATGGATGGCTCGGTTATCCAATTACCAGTTTACTATCAAGTACCGGGCAGGTCGAAAAAATGCTAATGCTGATGCGTTGTCCCGAATGCCGCATGACTCTGACACGGAAGAAGAATCGGATGACCTGGAAGAAATTGAGCTACCTGCGTTCCATCGAAATGGGGTAGTCCACGAGCATCGAGTCAACAGAAAGCAGTATGGTGCAACGTTAAATCCTTTACCCCATCACAGCTGGAAAGAGACTCAGGACAGTGATCCAGTGGTCAGCCGCATCAAGGAGTTGTTAAGACAGGAAGGCTCCTCTTTGGAAAAGGATGCACCTATGTCAGCAAAGCTCCTGTGGAACGAGAAAAGCAGGTTGTTCCTATACCGTGAGAAGTTGTGCAGGAGATACGTCAACCCAGAACTCATGAAATGGTCTGGCAAATAGTGGTCCCCAAGGCCGACGTCCCAATGGTGTTGGAAGCGTACCACGATCAAGCAGGACACTTTGGCTGGAGAAAGCTGGAGACCCTGTTGAGATGCCGGTTCTACTGGGTAGGGATGCGCAGCTCCATCGAGAGGTGGTGTCGGAACTGTGGACCCTGTGGTCTCAGAAGAAAGGACTACGGTAGTCAGAAGGCACCCCTGCAACCTATCCGGACGACTCGTCCCCTGGAGATTGTGGCCCTGGACCACGTCAAATTGTCGCCAAGTAGATCTGGATACTCATACGCCTTGACCATGGTGGACCATTACTCCAGATTTCTGGTGGTTGTTCCAGTTAAGGCCCAGACCGCAGTGACGGCCGCGAAAACCTTTCAAGCAAGCTTCTGCAGACCGCATGGGTATCCCGAGCAAGTATTAACCGATCAGGGACCTGCTTTCGAAGCCGATTTATTCAAGGAATTCTGTCACATGTACGGGTGCAAGAAAATTAGAACAACACCATATCACCCTCAAACCAACGGTCTTTGCGAGAAAATGAACCATATTGTCCTGGACTTGTTGAGATCCATACCGTTGGAAGACAGGAATCGATGGCCGGACTTACTACCTGATTTGGTTGATTTGTATAACCATATACCTGTAAGTTCAACTAACTGCACTCCAGCCTATCTTATGAGAGCAAGGCCCGGAAGACTACCAATGGATCTAGAACTTGGAGTGGTAGAACCGGAGGCAGACGACGCCGTTGAAAACTGGGACATCAATCGGCAAGAGCAGTACAGAAGAGTGCAAATCTGTGTGGAGGAGAGTCTCAATAAGGCACGGGAGAAACAGGAAAATGTTTACAACAGAAATGCTCCTGCCAAGCCTTTGATGCCTGGAGAGGTAGTATTAAAAAGAAAAAGGAAGATGCACAAACTGGATAACCAGTGGGAGCAAGAACCCTACGTCATACAAGATTCTAAATATGACAACAGAAAAGTTTGTGTCGTCAGTAAGGACGGAGGAAGAACAACAACCACTGTGTCCAGAGACCATTTGAAATTGTGTCCAGAACCTTTAAAGCGTTGTGAAAAGAACCCTGTCATCAATCAAGGAGAAAGAAAGGAAGAGGTCATACACACAGATCTGGGAGATTTTCCTGCGGATTGGCCCCGACTGGGAGATGCTGTGATAATTCCAGTGTTGCAGTTTTATCAGCCACAAGAGGAAATTCTACCTCCAGTTGTGCCTGTGGAGCCAGTTGAGCCCGTTCAGGAGTTACCCATTCCAGCAACACCTCAACCTGTGGAACCTCAAGAAGGATCATCTGAAGCAGCGCCCCATACTATGGGATCCCCTGGTGAAGCTGACTCACACCGCCCAGCCATCAGTACGCTTGCCAGATCCATGGAAAGATTGAGGCAGTTCTATAGTTTGCCGTTACGCAGTGCAGATAGATCGCAACTTGATATACCTGAAGCTACACCACATAGATCAGAGCGAACCACCAAAGGGAAGTTACCCATTAGATATCAGTAGTGATTATAACGAATTGATGTGAATATTGTAAAAAGTCTATATATATATATGTGTTTTTCCCTATTATGTTTTACAATGGACTCAGAGGCTGAGGACTGAGCCAGCCCAAAAACTGTATCCTGTAAATAGTTGCACTAAGGTGCCTTTTTAATGGTTTCACATGAAACCTTGACTTACCTCTGAACAGAAAACCCGTGTGGTGTGGCACTGAGTGAGGTCTGCATTCGGATGTCCTGCAGCCCACCCAGGACCCACGTTGAAGGTTTGGTGCGGGTCCTTCACAAGTATATTGTCTATTTATATGAAAATGCTATTTAATATTTGTATTTTTCTATAATGTTTGCAACGTTCAAGATATCCTCACCTCCCGGATGGGACGAATTAATGTTATTGTTAATGTTTTCATGCATAAACAAAACTGTCTCTTTATATTTTACAGCCCGGGAGTGCTGTCGTTTACCATGGGGGAATGTGTAGCCCTGGTACACAATACCAGGAGGATGAGTGGAGAGGTAACAGTTAAGGTCTCTTCATGACATCATGTACACTTCTGACACACCCAGCAGGGGTGTGGAAGGGAGTGATTTAGTCAGTCAGTTTCCTGTCCTTGGACAGAGTAGACGTGTCCAGCCTGGTTCTTCATCAGTTCAGAAAGTGGAGGCTAGTACAGGTGGTCTAGTTCACCTCAGCCTAGTCAGAGCTGTGCCCCACTGGAAGACAGACTGAAATATCTATCAAGAGTCGAGCAAATCGAAGGGCAAAGTGGAAAGATTATTGAAAAAGTGCTTTTGGCTTGGAGAAGTCCTGCACATTGCTACCGGTCACTGGGGACCGAAGGATCACTATTAGCTACAAGCATAGTGGTAAGAAAACCAGGGATTTACCGGACCCTAGGTCGCGGCAAACCGCCCCATATAGTCAGTACGTAACAGGAGTCAGGTGGAATAGGGACTTTGAGTCAAGCGCAGACAAAAGCAAGAACCTAGTTTCATCAATTGGAAGGCTTCACCACAAATCTGACTGGGCAGAACAGCTTTGGAAAAGCTGAAGTTATAGAGGGAACTACGCTGCAGGCTGGTTGTACTCATCGTGTTGGAAAGTAAAGGAGGCCCCTAACTTGCTTAGCCGTTGCCTCAAAGCTCATCCTCCACCAACCCCATCAGCCTCCCTGGGACCTGCCTTACCATCTTGCAAGTAAAGGTATGGAAAGACGCTGACCGTGTGAGACTGAGTTATTATTGCATGCCTGCACAATCCCTACCTAACTACCGACCTGAGGGAAGAGTCCCACCTGTAGGGGACCCGACATCTAGCTGCCTCACCATCCCCTCAGAGATCTACAGCAGCGCTGGTATAAATTACCAGAAGACTACAGGTGGCGTCACGAACTGTATATAAACCTATCCCCTGTAAATATTCCCCCAACATACGCCAGACCGCCAGGGCCACAGACCGAGCCACCGCTACCTGTGACAATCCCATAGACTTCCATGGGCTCGGCTCTGAGTACCCCATTGCCCTGGTAACCCACAATTGTGGTGGCGGGTCGACACACAGCTACGCTCCACCTCCCCCGCCGACCCCCTGGTAGTACTGTGTCAGCACAGCTGCCAAACCGCAGCGGCCGTTGCGGGCCCCCTCACCTGTCCGGGCCCCATAGCAGCTGCGTGGTCTGCTACAATTGACGGTACTGATAACAGTATATTTTTAAAAAATAAAACACTCAAACTGCACTCAAAATGCATGTTCCAAATTATTATGCACAGCAGAGTTTTCAACCTTTTCATTTTAATAAAGAACAAAAAAATGGTCATTTTTTAAATTATAAGCATTAGCAGGTTATTACAAACTGAAATCAAACAGTTTTCAACTCAAAACCTTACTCTAGGTGATGTTACATTTGCACATAGGACCCCTTGTTCGAAAGGAGCTTCTGAACTCTCTCGTCCATTGAATTTGTCAGGTTTTGGATGGTTTCTGCTTCAATTGTTTTGCATGAGGACAGGGTACCCTCCCAGAGCTGTTGCTTAGATGTGAACTGCCTCCCGCCATCATAGACACTCCTTTTGATGATGCTCCAGAGGTTCTCAATGGGGTTGAGGTCAGGGGAGCATGGGGGCCACACCATAAGTTTGTTCCCTTTTATACCCATAGCTGCCAGAGATGCAGTAGTGTTATGTGCAGCATGAGACGGTGCATTATCATGCATGAAAATGATCTTGCTGCGGAATGCACGGTTTCTTCTTCTTGAACCATGGCAGGAAGTGCTGTTTGAGAAACTCAACATACACTATGGAGTTCATCTTTACCCCTTCAGGGATCCTAAAGGGGCCGACAATCTCTCTCCCCATGATTCCAGCCCAAAACATTACTCCACCTCCTCCTTGTTGGCTCCGTAGCCATGTTTGCATGGGGTGTCCATCAACCAGCCATCCTCCACTCCATCCATCTGGACCATCGAGCGTTGCACGGCACTCATCGGTGAACAAAACAGTTTTGAAGTCAGTCTTCATGTATTGTTTGGCCCACTGGAGCCGTTTCTGCTTGTATGCAGTGGATAGAGGAAGTCGACGCACAGCTGCAAACCTCTGAAGGACCCTGCATCTTGTTGTTCGGGGGACATTGGAGGCACCAGCAGCTTCAAAAACTTGTCTGCTGCTATGACAAGGTTTTTTTGCCGCTGCTCTTTTAACCTGACGTAATTGCCTGTAGGAAAGAGTCCTCAATTTTCCCTTATCAGCACGCACACGTGTGTACTGTGAATCAGCTACATACTTCTTGATTGTGCGATGATCACAATGAAGTGTCTTGGCAATGTTGATTGTAGTCATGCCTTGAGCTAAACACTCCACAATTTGTTGCTTCTCAGCAGCCGACACATCCTTTTTCTTTCCCATTTTGGCAGAAAATGTAGGCTGCTTAATAATGTGGGACAGCCTTCTTAAGTAGTCTTGCCTTTCATTGGACACACCTGCCAAACTAATTAGCACAGGTGTCTGCAATTGCTTACAGTGATATAAAGAGCCCTGACACACATCACCATCAATGAGTTTAACTGACAAACAAAAAAATTCTTACCTTATCACTCCTAAACAATTTTTGCATAATAATTTGGAACACAGTGTAGTATGTTTAGCCATCCTTGGACTGTTTTCACGATGTATGAGGAGTGTCGTCCTGGCTTGTCTGCGTGATGAAAAGCCTCCCTCAGTACCCGGTCGGGGTAAACCCTCGATAGAAATCTCTGTCGTAGGTCGTCCACTTTGACCCTGAAATCCCTCCCATTTGAACAATTACATCTCAGCCTTAAGTATTGCCCTTTGGGTATACCTTTCTTTTGGGAATACGGGTTGTGGCTATCCCATCTTAATAAGGAGTTGGTGGAGGTTGGCTTATGGTATATGGTGGTTTCCAAGCCATCCCCCCTCCCTGACTTCGCAATCATGACATCCAAAAATGGGAGGTAATTCTCGTGTATTTCAAAGGTAAACCTAAACCAATGTTATTGATATTCAAGGATGCAATGAAAAATTGGAAGGGTTCTCTGGTACCCCTCCATAAAACAAAAACATCATCAATAATTCTAACTCACAAATCGATGTTAGCTGTATATTCTTGGGGAGTCTCTGAGAAAACGATAGTATCCTCCCACCAGCCCAGGAACAAATAACTAGGTGCACATGGACTCCCCATGCCCAGTGCATGATCAGCAAGTCTCTCTGTCAGTGCAGAGCTGACAGTCTCTATAGCATGGTGATGCTGCTACATCTCCATGCTATAAATACAGTGAAGGAAGCAACACACATGTGTGACCCATAAAATAATGTCTGATAAACAGACGAAAAGTACCCCCACACATGGATGCCTCTGGATTTATGCAGGACAAACTGCAAAAAGCATAGCAACAAATGCAGAAACACAGTCATAAAGTCCAAAAATTAATATTCAAATTTTATTATAAAGTTTAAAATAGAATATTACCAGTACAATAGCAAGGAGGGAAATTGTAACCACAAGTACGCATAATACAAACAAGGGGCAAAGAGAACCAATTGACCTCTGAATTTTTGGAAAAAGTCAAATAATGACTAAATAAATCATAGATATAATACTGCACAATAGTGGTGTTAGTATCAAGCTAGAATCTAGCTAGAATCATAATGTCAAAGCCTCAGCTTACCTCCACCAATAAACCATATGGTATGTTACAAATGAGGTGGGCAATGACACATGAATATTAGAGAGATTACCACCAGTTACAAAGCAATCCCAGATGATCTAGGGAGCATAATTGCCACGTGAAATGAGGAGCACAGATCTCCCAACACACCCAAAAGTAAATACATGACAGCAAATAAAGTGTGCAGTAAGTGATTACCAAATAGTGCAGAGGGCTGCGGTCTCCAAGCCCACCCCGATGCGCGTTTCGGAGTGAAAGAACACTCCTTCCTCAGGGGGCGTGGAGTAAATGAGCACAGTGGCCGTCTATTTGTATTGGAAAAGGACGGAAGTGGGCGCGCGTTGTCACAGCAACGCAGGCAAGCAGCGTATACCTGAGAACGCCGTAGCAGGAAACACATGGGGCCCCATGTGATCCGGCCACCGACATCACAGGAAGTGACGTGGTCGGCTGCGGTGACGAAACTGCGCACGCGCACTTCCTCCAGGCCGTCAGGAACAGAATAACAGCTGTTATGAGCATATAGTTGAATCACAGTGTGTGTACAGGGCTGGCGTTAGCACTCGGCACACCCGGGCAAGTGCCGGGGCCCTGAGCAGGCGGGGGGGCCCATTCGCCGTCGGGCACCCCGGCGCCCGTTAGCGGTGTCAGCGCCGCCACTGGGCCCCCCCCGCTTGCTCAGGGACCCGGCAGAAGCTGGCGCAATACGTACCTCTCCCTGTGCCTCCGCTGCCGCAGCTCCGGGCTCCAGGGGACGCCAGCGCTTCCTCTCTCACAGCAGCGCCACTGAATGACGTCATCATTCAGCGGCCGGCTGTGGCAGAGAACGCGCGGACGCCGGACAGGTGAGATGTGGATGTGTGTGTGTGTGCCTGCGTGTGTGTGTGTGTGTGTGCCTGCGTGTGTGTGTGTGTGTGTGCCTGTGCCTGCCTGTGTGTATGTGAGAGAGTGCATGTGTGATGGTGGTGGGGGGAGGCAGGCAGTGATGGTGGTGAGGAGGCGATGATGATGATGATGGGGAGGCAATGATAATGGGAAGGCAATGATGATGATGATATTAATGGGGAGGCAATGATAATGGGAAGGCAATGATGATTATATTAATGGGGAGGCAATCATGATGATATTAATGGGGAGGCAATGATAATGGGAAGGCAATGATGATGATGATATTAATGGGGAGGCAATGATAATGATGATATTAATGATGATGATGATGATATTAATGGGGAGGCAATGATAATGGGAAGGCAATGATGATGATATTAATGGGGAGGCAATGATGATGATGATATTAATGGGGAGGCAATAATGATGATATTAATGGGGAGGCAATGATAATGGGAAGGCAATGATGATGATGATATTAATGGGGAGGCAATGATGATGATAGGGAGGCAATGATGATGATGATGGGCAGGCAATGATGATGAGGGGAGGAAATGATGATGATAATGGGCAGGCAATGATGATGATAATGGGGAGTCTTTCCACAGCGCCCTTTCCTGAGCCGTAACAGTGCAGAACGCAGCACAGTGTAGAGGAGAGCTCCATATTTTGTATGGAGCATTATATGTGGTCCAGTATTCTGTATGGAGCATTATATTGGGTCCAGTATTCTGTATGAAGCATTATATGGGGGATGGCGGGGTGACATCCTGCATGGGATATTATATGGATGATGAGGGGGAGACTATGTGGTGCCCATAATATTGTATGGAGGACTGTACTGTCCAGTCTGTACTGTGAGGATTTGGCGGTTTTTGAGCTATTGTACAATTTACAATGGGATATCATCATGTAATAGAAGAAGAGAAGTGTTTGGCGTTGTAGCTATACCCATATTTCTCTGCAGTATCTGTGCATCATGAATCGTGGTCTGTGTTTAGGGGGCCCACTGAGACTCTTTCGCCCGGGGCCCATAAAAACCTGGAGCCGGCCCTGTGTGTGTACATACAGAAGAAATTAATAAATAACGATGTTAACAACGAGCACATATATAAACAATAGCCCAGAATGAATATAACACCTCAACTTATGGGCATATAATAGAATCAACATATATGTAATAATGAGCAGAATAGTACAAAAAAAAAAACATACAATAATATAACAAAATATAAATCAAACTCTAGGTAAGTATATCACCAAATACTAATATGACGCAAAAATCATCACAGAGAGAATTAACACACCATGTACCACAATAGAGATTCATACATGAAGAACATAGTATAATAAAGCATATACTGGAATTATAGGAAGGTACACAGTAATAACAAAAAATCCCCAGTCATAATATACGGACATCAAAATTACGTATCATTATTAATAATTGAGGAAAGTAGTCCACTAATGAGTAAATAACAAAAATAATAACAACAAAAATTGCAGAAAAAAATTGGTAAGTGGACAAAAAACTGCAAATCTCTAGATCCAACTCAGAACTGTATATACAGTATACAAAGTCCGTGAAGAATCACATCTTTCAAGGTATGTTCTCTAAAGAAAAATCCGGACGGCAAACGACTATATGAATAAGCACTAAAATATAAGACAAGTGATGGTTAAAATCAAGGAATAAAAATTTTTATGCGGACAGTAGAAACAAAAATGACTGCAGAAGTGGAGGCTCACAAAAAGGAGCAAATGATATATTTTCATTAAGACCATTGGGATGCATAGTTTGTAGAGTCCAAATCCATCTAGTCTCGGCCTGGGCCAAACATTTAGACAGATTACCCCCTCTTATATTGATGTGTAGAGAATCAATGCCTCGCACCTTTAATAAGGAAGCATCACAGTCATGAAATTCATAAAAGTGACGAGGCAAAGTTTTCAAGGTGGCTGTGTCTGTGCAGGCAGATGCAGCAGTAATGCCCAGGACGTGCTCTCTCACACGAACCTTAAACTGTCTAGTAGTGAGCCCTACGTAAAAAAGCCCACATGGGCAACTAGCACAGTAGACAACGTAACGGGTTGTACATGTAATACTTGTCTAATGGCAAAATTCTTAGTGCCATTAAAGTTCATGAAGGATGAACATCGTTCGATGTTAGGGCACGCAACACATCTGCCACATGGCACACAGCCGCATTGAATAGGGGCACTGTCCAAAAAGGTAGAAATTTGTTGGCCCAGGTAGTGGCTAGAGGTCAAATGGTCATGGAGATTTTTAGCCCGTCTAAAAGTGAAAGACGGCCTTTCAGTGAGAAATCTACTGATAACCGGATCAGCTTTAAGAATAGGCCACGCATTTTGAACAGCCTGACGCATTTTCGCATGTTGCGGATAGAATGTAGTGATGAACCTCACTGCATTTGAATTATTGCGTAACGCAGAGTTATTACCATAAAGCAAGTTATTACGTTCAGCATATTTAGCTCTATGATATTCCTTCTTCACAATGCGTCTACTGTAACCCCTAGTATAGAAGCGTAATTTGAGCTCCTCGGCTCCCTTTCAAAATCTACCTCAGTAGAGCATATACGTCGCAGGCGGAGGAACTGACCAACAGGAATCGCATTGACAACATGTGAAGGATGACACGAAGAGGCATGAAGTACCGTATTGGTAGCAATTGGTAGATGTCCGTCTGTATGATACCTAAACTGTCCTTTTTGATAGTGACATCCAGAAAATCAATTTTAACTGGATCCCATATCAGAGTAAATGTATGTTCCGATCATTACTATTTAAAGTGGAGACAAATTGCACAAGGTCGATGGATATGCCCTGCCAGATAAAGAAGATATCGTCGATGTAGCGTGCCCAAAATGGGACACGGTCCATCGACCCCTGTTTATCTGACAGGATGTCATAGAAGTGATCAGCCTGCAAAAAATGTTAGTTTCATAGTGGGACAGAGTAAAAAAATTTAGATAAAGTAAAAAAAAAATTTTTTAAATAATTGTAAAAATATTTAAAAAAATAATAATAAAAAATCAAAATATGTGCTATCTCTAAATATTTGAATGAAAAAAAAATATAAACAATAAAAGTACATATTTGGTATTGCCGCATTCCCAACGACCCGACCTGTAAAACTGTCCCACTAGTTAACCCCTTTAGTGAACACCATAAAAAAGGCAAAAAGCAATGCTCTATCATCATACCACCGAACTAAAAGTGGAATAACACAAGATCAAAAAGACAGATCTAAATAAACATGGTACCACCGAAAACGTCATCTTGTCCCGCAAAAAACAAGCCCCCATACAGCTCCATTAACGGAAAAATAAAAAAGTTCTAGCTCTCAGAATAAAGCAATGCAAAAATAATAATTTTTTCTATAAAATAGTTTTTATTGTATAAAAGCACCAAAACATAATTAAACGATATAAATGAGCAGGGGAGAATGATGAAAGCCGTGTTCAGCACCCGATGCCGGAGAACAGCGCTTACTGTAACGCTTCTTCCCTGGTGCCCATCCGTGTTTATAATGCGGCACACAGATGCTGCAAGTATTACACACACGGACACTGACATCTCCAGTACTGTTTGTTTCCGGTACCGGAAATATCAGGACGTGTGAAAGGGGCCTTATAGTGGGTTCTTATGTTTGGCTGCTGTCACACACTAAAAGACGCTTTTTATTGCACATAGTAATTTTTGCATCACCACATTTTGAGATCTAAAATTTTTCCATATTTTGGATTACACTGAAGCCTTCGTTCTCCTGTAATAAAACAAAAAAAAAAAAAAACAATATCCCTCACCTATCCGTCGTTCTGTCCCATGCCATAATCCAGATAAATGTGATAAAACAAAAATAAAAAAACAACAATATCCCTCATCTATCTGTCATTCTGTCCCACGCCGTAATCCATGTCTGGGGGATAAATAGTTTTTCAACCTGGACGCAGCTCAGTCACCAGTGGTTCTCAGCCTGGACGATCACATCTTGGCACCGTCCAGGTTGAAAACTATTTATCCCCCAGACATGGATTATGGCATGCCACAGAATGATGGATAGGTGAGGGATATTGTTGTTTTTTTATTTTTGTTTTATTACAGCGAGAACAAGTGCTTCGGTGGAATTAGGCGTTAGGGGAGTATAGCTGTGTTTATTTTTTTTAAAAAAATGGAAAACTGTGTTTTGTTTTATTTCTAATAAAAGACTTTATTCTGGCTCAGTCTTTATTTACCATACAACTATAATATTAGTAATCCATTACTAAGCCGTGGGCTTGATGTAACCTGACAATACAAAGGTGACATCAACCCCACAAATATGAACCCCACTTACGCTACAGGGCAAGTGGGAAGAGCCAGGCCAAGTACCAGAATTGGCGCTACTAGTAGATGTGCCTTTTCTGGGCAGCTGCGGGCTGCTATTTTTAGGCTTGTGGAGGGTCAATATCCATGGCCCCTTACCCACCTAAGACTACCAGCCCCCAGCTGTGAGCTTTAGCAAGGCTGGTTGTCAAAAATGAGGGAGACCTCACACCGGTTTTTTAAAATTATTTATTTAAATAATTTTAAAAAAATAGCGTTGGGACCCATCTATTCTTGATAACCAACCTTGCTGAAGCTGACAGCTGAGGGTTGCAGCCCCCAGCTGGGAGTTTTGCCTGGCTGGTTATAGAAAATACAGGGGAACCTACGCCGTTTTTTTCATTTATTAATTTATAACGCAGATGGCGGCTGATGAATACCCTCATCAGCCGCCCCAGCTGTCACTGTTAGCGGCAGCAAGGGAAGGCTGATGGGAGTAATAGTCCCATCAGCCACCGCCTGCTGTCTCTTTTATCACTTAAATGTAACTCTCATCATTCTACCCTGCTCGTGCCGATCGCCAGCACAGCAGGGGAGAATGATGAGATCCATGTTCAGCACCCGGAGCCAGGGAACAACGCTTAATGTAACGCTTCTTCCCCGGTGCTAATACGTGTCACATGATGACATCCATGTGTGTTATCCGTGTGCACGTGTGCGGGACGTTTTGCGGCCCGTGCTGACATTAAGAAACGGACATGTCAGCATGTTTTGACAATGGACATGGTCCGTGGAAGCACACTGACATGTTCACAGACCCATTCACTTGAATGGGGCTACGTGTGTACGTGTCTCCGGTACATATGAAAACCATCACCACACGTACTGGAGACACGGATGTGTGAAAGAGGCCTAAATCTGGTATTGCTATAATCGCAACGACCTGAAAAATAAAGTCGCCTAATCACTTGTGAGACAGTGAAAGCATATGTATTGAATGGGGTGTACATTTCACCTAGATACTTTGCTAACTGGTATAAGGGAAATGTGTGGCTTTGTAAAACTAGTGGTGGAGAAAGGTCACTACACCTTCCATTCAGTACACGCTTGCAGCTCAAACCTGTGGCCACTCAGGTGATAATTAGGAAGCCAGAAGTAGGTGTCTGGGAATACAGACAGGGAGCTCGCTTAGTCTGGACAGGAGTCCAAGCACAGAAGGAGTCTCCGGGAGGTGAGCTCTCTCAGTCGGGGTGCTCGAGGTGCCCCGGACACAAGAGGAGTCTCAGCGACACTCCATGCTGGTAATCACTGAATATAAGGAGAACTCTCTCAGTCTGGATGCTAGGTGTGCCATTCAGACACAAAGAGGAGATTCTAGGAAAACCACGCTGGTAACTACAGATTATATGTGTTGTTTTGGGGCCAGGCTGTTAGAGTCTGGACTCGGATAGAAAGGGAAATTATCTATGTGTAGTGAGTGGCTGGAGAAGCCCAGGATTTATGTTTATGATTTGGTTTTGATTATGTTCTGTTTGCTGTGGACTTTAATAAAACTGGTTGCGGCCAGTTTTTACCAGAACTGCTGTCTGTGAATGGACTCTTTATGCCACTCCGTCTCCCCAAGACGGCGATCCCAGAGCTATATCCCCTGAAAAGCTTACAATTGGTGCTAGAATGCGCAGGCAGCACAGTGGCTAGAGACAGCAATAAAGGTGAAGTCTGTTGAAGCAGCAGCAGAAAAAAAAAAAAAAAAAAGAGAAACGTCTGTTGGAGCAGTCTTAAAGAGACAGTAGCCCTAATAGACTTTGCAAAGAAAAAAAAAAAAAAGTGTCTGCACAGCAAAGCTGAACTTTCTGTGGAAAAGACTGTGGAGTGTGTATGTCTTGAGTGAAGACTACCGTTGTTAAGACAGAGAAGTCTGACAGCATGGACGACGAGTGTGGATACAAGCATCTTGCTGTGACTCAGTGGGGTCACGAAGGCATCTTGCTGTGACTCGGTGGGGGTTACGAAGATTGTCGTCGCACTCAAATCCGGTTTTTGGCTGCAACTCGGCGGGGTTGCGAAGATTGTCGTCGCACTCAAATCCAGTTTTGCTGTGGCTCGGCGGGGCCACGAAGATTTTTTCAAGGGAAAGCAGTGAAGTTCTGGTGTGAACAGTGCTCCGCGATGGCTGTGAACGGAGCAACGAATGGGTCTGACGAGTCGGACCGCATATTTGAAAAATGTCTACTGGACATGAGACTGGACATGGTGCAGGAGCTGTGGGCACCGTATAGAATGGCGGCAATGGACCATTCTATGGACTCTCCGGGGGTGCCAGTGTTGTCACAGAGTGCCCGGGGAGGTGGTAAGAGATGTTGTGAACTGAGTCCTAAGACTACTGCTGATTTTTTGTGTAAAAATTACCCTGCCGGTGTGGTTGTTAAAAAGGGGCGGAGTCTAAAAAAGGGGCGGATTTTCACAAGAGTGTAGAGTGTGGAAAACTGAAAATTGTTACTGGTGGTGGGTTGGTACCTCCTAAAAATGACAATGTGACCGTTGATAATGGGGTAGCTCCAGTAGAAGGGGTGACGTCAAAGTGGGAGGTGACCTGTTAGTCCACAACACCATGGGGAGTGACACAGACCCCGTAGCTGACTGGGACACTATGAAAGTAAAAAGTGAGGTCAGTCAGGAGAGGCTAGACGAGGGAAGAGAGTCCCCCTCTCGTCGTCGACGGCGCAAGGGCCACAAAAAGGTTGTTCCGGTAGTACTTGCTGAAAATGAAAATTAAGAGAATGTAGTACTGTCTGCCTATGCTTCAAGTGTGGATTCTCCTTTAGAGGTAGAAGAGGAGGGGGCCAGTCATGGCCAAGAGCTGGAACCTATTCGGCTGCAGTATCAGAGTGACATGCTGCAATTATGTGAAAACCTGGAGGACGTGTCCTCAGACCAGCGAGATCTAGAAGGAAGCAACGAGGAAGTTACCCTGTGGAAAGAGATGTTCCACGCCATTAAAGAGGACCGCCTCAAAATCAAGGAAGAGGTTTTGCAGTTGAAGCGTGAGAAGGAGGCGCTGCAGGATGGAGTTTCTGGAAGTGAACAAATCCTAGAACGACTGCGCGAACAGCTCAACAAGGAGCTGTGTGACTCCAAGAAAGAGTGTGGTGAACGCAGTAGGGAACTGCAACAGATTAAGAGAGATTATGTGGATCTCCTCAGGATCAAAGAAAAACTAGAAGAGGATAAGATGGATGCAGAGCAAATGCGGCAGGTGGTTGAGACCACTCTGCAGGACACCCGTGATGAAAATGGTGATCTGCGCAGAAAGACCCTAGGTCTGGAAGCTCAGCTGAAGGAGCTACAGATTTCCTGTGATACTCTCCAGAAGGCGGAGATGTGCCTTAAGGAAAAGCTCAGCCAAATAGAAGCTGAGTGGGAAAAGATGGAGGAGTCCATCAGAGAAGCTACAGACCAGGGCCAGGAGTTGGCCACTGGAGATGGGAGGTGTAAAGCAGATACTTCCTCGAGTGATGTGAGTTCGGATGATTCGGTGGATGTCGGAGCCGAGATCAAGGAGCTCAAGGAGTGGTTACAAGCCCAGTGGACGCAAGAGAAGCTTCAGAGACGGGCAGCTGAGAGGCGAATGGCGGAACTAAAGGAAGAAGTTCTCGGGCTTAAAAGTCGCCTGATACAGTGTCACTCGGTGAACAAGGCCTCCTTGGAGAAAGAAAAGGGCAAACACGTTGCACTCGCTCCCTTTGGCCAGGAGAAGATAGACCTGAGGAGAGCTAAGAGTGTGGTAACGGAAGATAAATGTGAAATGGAAGTGGTCAGGATGGAAATTCACGAATTTGTAGCTGTGAGTCAGCTCAGAAGAAGCGTAAAGGGGGAAGAAGCTGAAAGTCAGTTGTCCCTGAACCCTGAGCTGGTTGATCGTCTGGAAACCACTGGTGAGACCGAAACGTGTCGGTACAAGTGCCTCGTAGATGTACCCGAGGACTTGAGAGAAGAATGCACCCGTGAGTCTGTGCATGAAGCGTTTAGGAAGGCCGTGGGAGCCTGTAAGGTGTACTCGACCTCAGGAGCTAAACAGCTGGTGGTCTTGTCCACGACCGAAGTTACAGTGAAGAGGGTGGCAATCCTAAGTGACATGCACTGGCTATGTATTCGCACAAAGCGGTTTCTCCGGTTGAAGACAGAACAAGCCGTTAGACAACTGAAGCTTATGAGAAATGCTCACAGTCTGCGGGAAAAGGTCATCTGGGTGCCTCATGTTCTGGTGAGAAAGCTAATTGGGAGAAATGGCCGAGCCATGCAGATGATGGTGAAGAGGTCTGGTGTGGTGAAAGTAAGCAGTCCACGTGATCGTCGGGACTGGATACCAGATGAAGACGGCATGGTGTCATTCTACGTTATAGGAACGGAAGAAAGTCTGGAATATGTGCGCATGCTGGTGGCGTACCGTGTGACCTACCTGCGAGAGGTAGAACAATTGAATCTCGCTAGACAGCGAGTAGATAGACAGCATCATCTGAGCAGCAGAAGATGGCAGCCGTCTACTGAGGGTAGTGGGCGTGGGTTTAGAGGTAGTGAGACCTCCAGTAACTCAGGTTTGAGAGGCCCATACAGACGACCCGATAGAGTACGGGACAGTACGAAGTCTAACCGGACCTTAGATACCCAGGCAAGACCTGACAAGGTTACGATTGACCGCTGGGAATGGAGGGGAGACCTGACAAGGTTACGACCCGGAAATGTGACTGGACGAAGTCTGTGACAATGACAGACAGTAGGTCCCTAAGGAAGGAGCGAATGTCATTGACTAATATTCCGGGGGGCTGAACAGAGCAATGGACAAGTACATGGTCTCTGTGTGAACTGTGGGTTGAGGTGATTGGATGTATTTTTGTGTTCAAACCTACAAGTTTGGAAGGGGGGGGAATAGGTAATGCAGCCCTTGGCTGGCGTTCCTGTAATGGCTCAGTGTGTGTGTTTTGACTGTCCATGTTCCTTCCCCCAGCTGACTAGTCACATGACTGTGACATCACACAGGTCCTTTTACACACACACAAGTCTGAACACATGACTATGACATCAGCTCAGGTCCCGTGTGTGTGTGTGTGGGTGTGTGTAAGGGTATATAAACCCTGCTTAATTGGAGACAGGTGTGTCAGTGATAGGCATCAGGCCTGTTTCCTGTTCCCCTGGTGTGGGGACACCGTTTATGTGAGGCCGAGTGAAGCCTGACTGCCTGAAAGGTCAGAGACTGGATCTTGTGTGGATGCTAGTGGCCTTGGAAGGTAAATGGACGGTAGTGAAGATGAAGTTGATGATGGCCATGACTGGTCCGGAGTTCACTGTCTCTTTTGGATTGTTGACCAGCCCTCCGGTCTGGATGACCAGCCCTCCGGTCTGGAGAAGAGGGGGGGGATATGTGAGACAGTGAAAGCATATGTATTGAATGGGGTGTACATTTCACCTAGATACTTTGCTAACTGGTATAAGGGAAATGTGTGACTTTGTAAAACTAGTGGTGGAGAAAGGTCACTACTAGTGTTGAGCGATACGATACCGCAAGTATCGGGTATCGGCCGATATTAGCTCTATCGGCCTTTCGATACTTAGTTTCGATATTTTCCATATATCGTATACCGGAATCGGAAGTTCCCATAATTCTTTGAGAGGCAATGTGATTTTAGTCAGCCAATGAGGAATCCTAAGAAGTGTGGGCACATCCTGTACTGCTGCGGTCATGTTAACTAATGGCATGGCTGTGATTGGATGCTGAAATGATGTCAGAATGCACTATAAAAGGCGCCGCCGCCATTTTAGCGTCACTGTGCTGTGAATTCAGTAAGGGACAGAAGCTGCTGTGCTGACTCTGAGGGACAGTTAGAGATTGCGATTTAGTGTACTGTGCTGTAGGCAGGCTAGCACCAACCGCTGTGTAAAGCTTCCTTTTGCCTGCAGTGTTGTTTTAACAGCTCTGCAAGGTGTGTGTGTGAGTGTAAGTGACGCTGCAGTTTGCTCTGCATGCAACGCTGTCTGTAGGCATCTGCACGTGTCACTCACAGACTCTTTTTTTTTCTTCAGTGTAATTCTTGCAGCTCCATGCAATTTAACTATTAGTGTGACGCGCTTCCATCCATATCCAATACATTGGTTGCAAACACTATAGAAGTAGACAAAGGAGTAGCCTTTCACAGATTGTGAACAGTTGTGTTTCAGTGTTCACTTCAGTCTGTGTTTTTTATTTTTTGAGTGCACATCACGCTCCAGTTACTTGTTCAAGCACTGCTGCTTGTACTCTGCTGAGCGTGTCTCAGTGCCTCATCCTTTTCATTTATCTCCAATTGGTTCTGCTCCATTCCATTTAAAATATAATCTATTAGTGTGACGCGCTTACATCCGTATCCAATACATTGGTTGCAAACACTATAGAAGTAGACAAAGGAGTAGCCTTTCACAGATTGTGAACAGTTGTGTTTCAGTGTTCACTTCAGTCTGTGTTTTTTATTTTTTGAGTGCACATCACGCTCCAGTTACTTGTTCAAGCACTGCTGCTTGTACTCTGCTGAGCGTGTCTCAGTGCCTCATCCTTTTCATTTATCTCCAATTGGTTCTGCTCCATTCCATTTAAAATATAATCTATTAGTGTGACGCGCTTCCATCCGTATCCAATAC
Source organism: Oophaga sylvatica (assembly GCA_033576555.1). NCBI lineage: Eukaryota > Metazoa > Chordata > Amphibia > Anura > Dendrobatidae > Oophaga > Oophaga sylvatica. The sequence continues at coordinate 471,448,219 of JARQOD010000001.1, forward strand.
ATTGGTTGCAAACACTATAGAAGTAGACAAAGGAGTAGCCTTTCACAGATTGTGAACAGTTGTGTTTCAGTGTTCACTTCAGTCTGTGTTTTTTATTTTTTGAGTGCACATCACGCTCCAGTTACTTGTTCAAGCACTGCTGCTTGTACTCTGCTGAGCGTGTCTCAGTGCCTCATCCTTTTCATTTATCTCCAATTGGTTCTGCTCCATTCCATTTAAAATATAATCTATTAGTGTGACGCGCTTCCATCCGTATCCAATACATTGGTTGCAAACACTATAGAAGTAGACAAAGGAGTAGCCTTTCACAGATTGTGAACAGTTGTGTTTCAGTGTTCACTTCAGTCTCTGCGTAATAACCACACTTAGGCCTTATAACTTTTCTGACTTTCTTTATCAATCTACCAAGATGAAGAAGTCAGTGAGTAAGGCACGTGGTCGTGGCCGTGGAGTTTCAGCAGGGAGAGGACGTGGGGATTCTGTGGCTGCTGCCACCCTCAGTGACACAGCATCCACCAGTTTTACCCATGAGCGTTCCTTTATGCGCACTTTGGTAGGAGCTCGGCGTGCCCCCCTGCTGCGGAAGAACAAATTGAAGCCGTTGTTGGTTGGATGGCAGCCAATGCATCGACTTCAATTCCTTCCACCTCCTCTCAGGAACACAACACTGTTGAGCAACCATCTGTCTGTTCACCGCCTGTCAAATTGCCCAGGCAGTCAGAGAGTTCTGTACAGGAGCCAGCTGAGTCTCTGCTTCTGTTCTCAGAATCTGTTGGCTCGCAAACACGGGCACAGGCAAGCAGCATTCTGCAATTTGAAGAAGAGGGAGTATGCAGTGATGCGCAACAGCTGTGTCTCTCTCAATCTGAAGAGGCGGGTGAGCCAGTGCCGATGGACAGCACACCGCAGAACGCATCTTATGATGATGATGAGACTCAGGTGCCAGGTTTTGTGAAGCATGGTGCTGCCCAGACCATCCAACAGCAGCAGGTGTTGGAAGAGGGTAGTGGAGATGATGAAGTCCGAGACCCAACATGGCATGAGCAACAGGAAGGTGGTGGGAGCAGCTCTGAGGAAGAGATTGTCCCAACGGTACAAAGAGGAGGGAGAGGTAGGCTGCAGACTCGCTTGCCTGTAGCCTCCAGTTTGGCACCTGTTGGGAGCAGTTCTCTTAGAAATGTCAAAATTGGCGCTCCCATGACTTGCACTGCGTGGTCCTTTTTTGACAGACTTGTAGATGATATTTGCTATGTTCAATGCAGGCTGTGTAAGCAAAAAGTTAAAAGAGGTAAAAATATCAGTAACCTGAATACCACAAATATGTGGAAACATGTACGGACAAAGCACGTAGCTGAGTTACAAAGACACACTGGAGATGTAGGCCAACCTACAGCAGCACCTACATCTTCAGGTCGTGTTCGAGCCTCTACCTCCAGCTCACACACACCTGGTTCGGCTTCCTCACAGGATCTCCATGGAAGAACCTCGGTCACTGTTGTCCATAGACAAACTGTTATTCCACCCACAGCAGCAAGTTCACAGTCATCGTCACACTCCCAGAACAAAAAACAGCCATCGGTACCACAGGCATGGGATAAAAGACGGCCATACTCGGCAAACCATCCACGAGCACAGGCTCTGAATGCTGGCATTGCAAAACTCCTGTCCCTTGAAATGCTGTCATTCAGGCTGGTGGAGACTGACAGTTTCAGGAACTTTATGGCATTGGCAGTCCCACAATATAATGTGCCAAGCCGATTTTATTTCAGCAGGCAAGCTGTCCCTGCTCTGCAAAAACATGTCGAGGGAAACATTAAACATGCGCTACTAAACGCCGTCAGTAGCAGGGTCCACCTGACCACCGATGCGTGGACCAGTACCCATGGCCAGGGACGATACCTTTCCCTCACTGCCCATTGGGTCAATGTTGTGGAGCCGGGTACAGATCTTGCCAGTGGCGCTGTACGTGTTCTGCCAACTCCAAGGATTGCAGGAATCCAGTCTGTACACATTGATTCCTCCTCCTACTCCAGTTCCTCAGAATCATCGCTGCACGAGCCGTCACGGTATACCTCCACATGGACCCGTGAACGCTTACCTGTTGCGACCGATATGAGCACAGCCGTGGCCAAACGTCAACAGGCCATCCTGAAATTAATTTCCATGGGGAATCGAAGCCACACAGCGCAGGAGCTCTGGGATGCCATCAAGCAGGAGAGCGACGTGTGTTTTTGTCAGCTAATCTCCAGCCAGGCTTGGTAGTGTGTGACAATGGCCGAAATCTGGTGGCAGCTCTGGGCCTTGGCAACCTCACTCACATACCATGTCTGGCACATGTGCTCAACTTGGTCGTGCAGAGTTTTTTGAGGGACTATCCGGATCTTGATGCACTGCTGCACAAGGTCCGCCTAGAGTGCGCTCACTTGCGACGTTCCAGCATGGCCAGATCGCGCATTGCAGCTCTGCAAGTCAGATTTCGCCTTCCTGAACATCGCATCATATGTGACGTACCCACCAGGTGGAATTCCACGTTACATATGTTGGAGCGGTTGTGTGAGCAGCAGCCAGCAGTAATGGAGTATCAGCTGCAACAGGCGCAATCAACTCGCAATTTGCGCCGTTCACACTTCACCACTACTGAGTGGGCCTCTATGAAGGACATCTGCGACGTTTTGCGTGCGTTTGATGTCTCAACGCGGATGGCGAGTGCAGATGATGCACTAGTCAGCATGACTGTCCCCCTTATCTGCCTGCTTCAGAAATCACTGAAAGCACTAAAGGAAGAGGTTTTGGAAGAGGTGGAGGATGAGGAGTCACAAATTCAATTACCTTCAGGACAGTCAGTGCAACGTGGTTCCTCACAAAGGGCTGGGCAGGGCTCACTTTGTGAGGAGGATGAGGAGGAGGAGGAGTCAATGGAGGAGGAAGAAATCCCTACAGAGGGAGGTACACAACGCTCTAGTCAGTATGCAGAGCGAGGGTGGGGTGATGCAGAGGAGGCAGACATGACGCCTCTTCCAGAGGACAGCCTTTGTTGGCCAGTTGGGAGTCTGCAGCACATGGTTGATTTCATGCTTCAGTGCCTGAGAAACGACCGCCGCATCGCACACATTCTCACCACGTCAGATTATTGGGTGTACACCCTCCTAGACCCTCGCTACCGGGACAACTTACAAACCCTCATCACACCGGTGAACCGGGACCGTAAAATGCAGGAGTACCAAGACACACTGGTGCAATCCATACTGTTGTACATTCCAGCCGAGAGAGCTGCTGCTGCTGCTGCTACTGCTTTACAAAGCAGCTCTGTGCGTCGAGGCAGTGTAGACACCTCTACAACAAGAGGGAGCAGAAGCAGCGCCTCTGCACAGGGCAAGAGCTGTATGTTACAAATGTGGCAAAGTTTTGTGACAGCGCCAGCAAGGTCTACACCATCCGAGACGGCTCCAGTCACCAGGAAGAAACGTTTCCGTAAGATGGTGACAGACTACTTGGCTTTCCCTCTAAGTGTACTCCCAGATGCCTCTTCCCCTTTCAAATTTTGGGTCTCTAAGTTGGATACATGGCCAGAGCTTAGCCAGTATGCATTGGAGGTGCTGGCTTGCCCTGCTGCCAGTGTATTATCTGAGCGTGTCTTTAGTGCTGCAGGTGGTGTAGTAACAGACCGTCGCATGCGACTATCCTCAGAGAATGTAGACCGGCTTACTTTTCTGAAAATGAACAAGGCATGGATCTCACCTGAATTTGCCTGTCCGTTTTCAGATTAAATAACTGTTTGGCAACGTTTTCCATGTCTCCTGTTATGTTCATCTTTCTACCACCTGAACTCTACTCCCTGGGCTACAACACCGCCATTTGTTGCTCGTAAGTAATTGGCAGGGGTACTGACTCATGGCCAGCCTGGTTACAGCACGACAGCTGTTTCCTGGCAGTGTGAACGTCAATTATCCTCCAATAAGTTGTGCTGTCGTGTTGCATTCGGGTTAGCCGACTCTATGGTGCCTGCAGTTTAGGTGATTCCTATGTGTGCTGTGGGATATGTAAATAAAGGCGGTTTCCATTGTGACAATAGGACAAGCACCCACTGTAGGACTGTGTGATTCGGTAACTGCGGACGGCTTGCGTCCTGTCAACTTACATTTTCATGGGTGCGTTCTTCTACCCGTCCGGGGTCCAGTACCGTCAACTGGTTCTCCCCAGTGCCTTTGGCCTAGGTGCCTCCATCAACGTATCCGAGTTCCACCAACGTCTGCTGGTCCTTGGTAGTGCTTTGGAGCACAGGTACCTCCTGCTTAGTAACCGTGTCACAGTAACGTCAGCTGGTACTCGGTTGTGACATTGCCTCTTTTCCTTCTGCTACCCGTCCGGGGTCCAGTACCGTCAACTGGTTCTCCCCAGTGCCTTTGGCCTAGGTGATCGCCTCCATCTTTCCGTATCCGAGTTCCACCAAGTCTGCTGGTCCTGGTAGTGCTTTGGAGCACAGGTACCTCCTGCTTAGTAACCGTGTCACAGTAACGTCAGCTGGTACTCGGTTGTGACATTGCCTCTTTTCCTTCTGCTACCCGTCCGGGTTCCAGCACAGTCAGCTGGTCCTCGTTACTTCCATTGTCTCTTGCTCCATCTGATACCCGTCAGGGTTCCAGTAACGTCAGCTGTTTCTCGGAAATTAGACGACCTTAAAGACCACCCAGAAGAAGATGACGACAACAAGGACGACGAGCACGAAGCCAACCAGACTGAACACCATCACAAAGAAAAAATAAAAGATTACCCAGAAGAAGATCACCAACAGGACAAAGAAGGTTAAGACAAACTACAAGATACAGAACAAGAGACAGAAGAACAATAAGCAGAAGATCAAAAAGCAGAAGAACATGAAGTATAAGACCAAAATGAAGAGCAAAATATATGCTCTAAATTCTAAGCAGAAGAAGACTAAGCAGTGTATGGGGGTGAGTCCGTTCCTCCTCGTGGTGCCCCTGGAAAATGCCTGCTGCTGCAGGCTAAACTGAACACGGACAAATACTGTTGTAATTTAAATCTTTTGTGACAGCAAGAACGGAAGGATGAACAATTCATACTTTTACAGATTACAAGTACAGGAATCTCTGTCACAAATAAGAATATGATGAAGAAGATGAAGAGGAAGAAGATGAAGAATTTGAATATGAAGAAGATTAATTAGTTTAATAATAACAATATGAGTAATGTAAACAAAAACATGAATAGCAAGAAGTTTAACCCCTTAGTGACAGAGCCATTTTGCAGCTTAATGACCGGGCCAATTTTTACAATTCTGACCACTGTCACTTTATGAGGTTATAACTCTGGAACGCTTTAACGAATCCCGCTGATTCTGAGATTGTTTTTTCGTGACATATTGTACTTCACGTTAGTGGTAAAATTTCTTTGATATGACTTGTGTTTATTTATGAAAAAAACGGAAATATGGCGAAAATTTTGAAAATTTAACAATTTTCAAACTTTAAATTTTTATGCCTTAAATCAGAGAGATATGTCACACAAATTTCTTAATAAATAACATTTCCCACATGTCTACTTTACATCAGCACAATTTTGGGACCAAAATATTTTTTTGTTACGAAGTTATAAGGGTTAAAAGTTGACCAGCGATTTCTCATTTTTACAACACCATTTTTATTTTAGGGACCACCTCACATTTGAAGTCACTTTGAGGGGTCTATATGATATAAAATAGCCAAAAGTGACACCATTCTAAAAACTGCACCCCTCAAGGTGCTCAAAACCACATTCAAGAAGTTTATTAACCCTTTACGTGCTTCACAGGAACTGAAGCAATGTGGAAGGAAAAAATTAACATTTAACTTTTTTTGCAAAAACTTTAATTCGGAACCTATTTTTTTTATTTTCACAACTGTTAAAAGAAAAATGAACCACAAAATTTGTTGTGCAATTTCTCCTGATTAAGCCGATACCCCATATGTGGGGGTAAACCACTTTTTGGGCGCACGGCAGAGGTTGCAAGGGAAGGAGCGACATTTGACTTTTTCAACGCAGAATTGGCTGGACGCCATGTCGCGTTTGTAGAGGCCCTGATGTGTCTAAACAGTGGAAACCCATCACAAGTGACCCCATTTTGGAAACTAGACCCCCTAAGGAACTTATCTAGATGTGTGGTGAGCACTTTGAACCTCCAAGTGCTTCACAGAAGTTTATAACATAGAACAGTGAAAATAAAAAATCATATTTTTTCCACAAAAACAATCTTTTCACCCCAATTTTTATTTTCCCAAGGGTAACAAGACCCCAAAAGTTTTTGTGCAATTTGTCCTGAGCATTCTGATACCCATATGTGGGGGTAAACCACTTTTGGGCGCACGGCAGAGGTTGCAAGGGAAGGAGCGACATTTGACTTTTTCAACGCAGAATTGGCTGGACGCCATGTCGCGTTTGTAGAGGCCTGATGTGTCTAAACAGTGGAAACCCATCACAAGTGACCCCATTTTGGAAACTAGACCCCCTAAGGAACTTATCTAGATGTGTGGTGAGCACTTTGAACCTCCAAGTGCTTCACAGAAGTTTATAACATAGAACAGTGAAAATAAAAAATCATATTTTTTCCACAAAAACAATCTTTTCACCCCAATTTTTATTTTCCCAAGGGTAACAAGACCCCAAAAGTTTTTGTGCAATTTGTCCTGAGCATTCTGATACCCCATATGTGGGGGTAAACCACTGTTTGGGTGCAAGGCAGAGCTTGGAAGGGAAGGAGCGCCGTTTGACTTTTTCAGCGCAGAATTGTCTGGACGTCATGTCGTGTTTGTAGAGGTCCTGATGTGTCTAAACAGTGGAAACCCCCCACAAGTGACCCCATTTTGGAAATTAGACCCCTAAGGAACTTATCTAGATGTGTGGTGAGAACCTTGAACCTCCAAGTGCTTCACAGAAGTTTATAACATAGAACCGTGAAAATAAAAAATCATATTTTTTCCACAAAAACGATCTGTTTACCCCAATTTTTATTTTCCCAAGGGTAACAAGACCCCAAAAGTTTTTGTGCAATTTGTCCTGAGCATGCCGATACCCCATATGTGGGGGTAAACCACTGTTTGGGCGCACGGCAGGGCTTGGAAGTGAAGGAGCGCCGTTTGACTGTTTCAAACCAAAATTGGCTGGAATTGAAATTGGACGCCATGTCGCGTTTGGAGAGCCCCTGATACGCCTAAACAGTCGAAACCCCCCACAAATCACACCATTTTGGAAACTAGACCCCTTAAGGAACTTATCTAGATGTGTGGTGAGCACTTTGAACCCCCAAGTGCTTCACAGAAATTAATAAACGTAGAGCCGTGAAAATAAAAAATCATTTTTTTCCTCAAAAATGATTCTTTAGCCCGCTATTTTTTTTATTTTCCCAAGGGTAACAGGAGAAATTGGACCCAAAAAGTTGTTGTGCAATTTTTCCTGAGTACGCTGATACCCCATATGTGGGGTGAAACCACTGTTTGGGCGCATGGGAGTGCTTGGAAGGGAAGGAGCGCCATTTTGTAATGCAGACTTTGATGGAATGTTCTGCGGGCGTCATGTTGTGTTTGCAGAGCCCTTGATGTACCTAAACAGTAGAAACCCCCTGCAAGTGACACCATTTTGGAAACTAGACCCCCCAAGGAGCTTATCTAGATGTGTGGTGAGCACTTTGAACCCCCAAGTGCTTCACAGAAATTTATAAACGCAGAGCCGTGAAAATGAAAAATCATTTTTTTTCTCAAAAATATTTTTTTTAGCCAGCTATTTTTTATTTTCCCAAGGGTAACAGGAGAAATTAGAATCCCAAAATTGGTGTGCAATTTGTCCTGAGTACGCTGATACCCCATATGTTGGGGTAAACCACTGTTTGGGCGCACGGCAGGGCTCGGAAGGGAGGGAGCGACATTTGACTTTTTGAAAGCCACGTCGTGTTTGGAGACCCCCTGATGTGTCTAAACAGTGGAAACCCCCCACAAGTGACCCCATTTTGGAAACTAGACACCTTAAGGAACTTATCTAGATGTGTGGTGAGCACTTTGAACCCCCAAGTGTTTCACAGAAATTTATAAACGCAGAGCCGTGAAAATGAAAAATCATTTTTTTTCTCAAAAATGGTTTTTTTAGCCAGCTATTTTTTATTTTCCCAAGGGTAACAGGAGAAATTAGAACCCCAAAATTGGTGTGCAATTTGTCCTGAGTATGCTGATACCCCATATGTTGGGGTAAACCACTGTTTGGGCGCACGGCAGGGCTCGGAAGGGAGGGAGCGACATTTGACTTTTTGAAAGCCACGTCGTGTTTGGAGACCCCCTGATGTGTCTAAACAGTGGAAACCCCCACAAGTGACCCCATTTTGGAAACTAGACCCCTTAAGGAACTTATCTAGATGTGTGGTGAGCACTTTGAACCCCCAAGTGTTTCACAGAAATTTATAAACGCAGAGCTGTGAAAATAAAAAATCATTTTTTTTCTCAAAAATTATTTTTTTAGCCAGCTATTTTTTATTTTCCCAAGGGTAACAGGAGAAATTAGAACCCCAAAATTGGTGTGCAATTTGTCCTGAGTACGCTGATACCCCATATGTTGGGGTAAACCACTGTTTGGGCGCACGGCAGGGCTCGGAAGGGAGGGAGCGCCATTTGACTTTTTGAACGCCACGTCGTGTTTGGAGACCCCCTGATGTGCCTAAATAGTGGAAATCCCTCAATTCTAGCTCCAACCCTAACCCCAACACACCCCTAACCCTAATCCCAACCCTAATCCTAACCTAAATCCCAACCCTAATTCCAACCCTAACCTTAATTGTAACCCTAACCCTAATTTTAACCCTAACCCTAATTGTAACCTTAACCCTAATTATAACCCTAATTATAACCCTAACCCTAAGGCTAGGTTCATTTTGCGTTTTACCAGCCCGTTCAACACATAGCGTTGACGGGCTGGTAACGGTATAGCATAACACGATCGCGTTATGCTATACCCGCTAGCGCAGAGGAATCAGCAGATGATTCATCTGCGCTAGCGGTGACGGAGCCCAGACGCTGCAGCCCGCGTCCGAGGCTCCGTCACTGAATGATGGCACGTCGCAAACGCATCCCGCTTTACGGCATGCGTCGCGATGCGCCCTCAAATGGGGGTGAATGGCAGCGTTAACGGACTGCGTTACACCGCGTTATACCGCGGTGTAACGCAGTCCGTCTAACGGACTGCCATAACGCAGTATGAACCCAGCTTAACCCTAATGCTAATTATAACCCTAACCCTAATGCTAACCCTAACCCTAATTATAACCCTAACCCTAATTATAACCCTAACCCTAACAGAAAAATGAAAATAAATATAATTTCTATTTTTTATTATATGTCCCTAAACTAAGGGGGTGATAAATGGGGGGGTTATGTACTGTTTTTTTTATTTTGATCACTGTGATAGTTTATCACAGTGATCAAAATGCACTTTTATGAGAATGAATGAAATCATTTTTGAATCTGCCGCCAAGCAGATCGGCGGGCGCACTGCGCATGCGCCCGCCATTTTTTTTTTGCAGGAAGAAGACGCCGGGATCCTGGGGCCTGCGGGAGGACGGAGGACACCGGTAAGTATACGGGGGGGCGATCGGGGGACCGGGGGACCCTCATTTTCTCCCCTCTGATGTGCGATCACATCAGAGGGGAGAGAAATCATTTTTTTTTTTTTTTTTTTTTGCGATCGCATCTATGCTTGCATAGATGCGATCGCAACACCGGGATCGGTGAATACCGACCCGGATCATGTTCTCTGGGGTCTCGGCTACCCCCGGTAGCCGAGACCCCAGAGAATATTTGCCCATCCCCCCCAGGACACAGCGGCACATAGCGGCGGGCGCACTGAGCATGCGCCCGCCATTTTCTTCATCGCGCCGGCCCCGGGGGACACCGGAGGGCCCTGGGGCCACATACAGGACATCGGGGGCCACATGGGGGTCCCGGGGACCCTTTTTCTCTGTCCTCTGATGTCCGATGACATCAGGGGACAAAGAAATTAAATGACACAACTTTTTTTTTTTTTTTGTTTGCGGTCGCCGTTATAGGGTTAATAACGGCGATCGCAACATCGGTGTCGGTAAAAACCGACCCGATTCATGTTCTCTGGGGTCTTGGCTACCCCCGGTAGCCGAGACCCCGGAGAAAATGCGCCTCTGGGGGGCGCTATTCACTTTTTCCACAGCGCCGTTAATTAACGGCGCTGTGGTTTAAGTACCCTTAATGACCGCCGTTAAAAGGCGTATCGGCGGTCGTTAAGGGGTTAAGAAGAAGATTAAGAAGGTGAAGATGAAGAATAATTTGATGAGAAAGATGATGCTGCTGCTGAAGATTATGAAGGAGAAAGTGTGGCACTGGCAAAAGTTAAAAAGGTGAAGAGCATGGAAGTTGTGAAACATACATATTTGCCAAAATAGAAAAAAGGTTAACAACATTGTCAATTTGTTCGTCAATCCAAACGTATTTCCAAAAAAAAATATATTAATGCTATTCCAATGCATTGGGTTAAACATGTATGCCTTTATTGTCTCCTCAACCTCCCCCAATACATTCTACATTAGTCTTTGTTGTTTTCCTTCATGTACAATTAACCAACAAGGCAAGAATGTTTTTTTTTAATGTCGATATTTGGTTCCCATAGACTTACATTGGACTTCCGGTATCGGAATCGGATATCGACGATATTTAGTGATATCGGCGATACCATTCCGATCCGATATTTTTAGATATCGAGCAGTATCGCTCAACACTAGTCACTACACCTTCCATTCAGTACACGCTTGCAGCTCAAACCTGTGGCCACTCAGGTGATAATTAGGAAGCCAGAAGTAGGTGTCTGGGAATACAGACAGGGAGCTCGCTTAGTCTGGACAGGAGTCCAAGCACAGAAGGAGTCTCCGGGAGGTGAGCTCTCTCAGTCGGGGTGCTCGAGGTGCCCCGGACACAAGAGGAGTCTCAGCGACACTCCATGCTGGTAATCACTGAATATAAGGAGAACTCTCTCAGTCTGGATGCTAGGTGTGCCATTCAGACACAAAGAGGAGATTCTAGGAAAACCACGTTGGTAACTACAGATTATATGTGTTGTTTTGGGGCCAGGCTGTTAGAGTCTGGACTCGGATAGAAAGGGAAATTATCTATGTGTAGTAGTGTTGAGCGATACTGCTCGATATCTAAAAATATCGGATCGGAATGGTATCGCCGATATCACTAAATATCGGCAATATCCGATTCCGATACCGGAAGTCCCATGTAGGTCTATGGGAACAAAATATCGCAACTAAAAAAAACCTTTATTTCCTTGTAAACACTAAATATACACACATAGAATACATATATAATATATATATATATATATATATATACATGTCATTGTGACATATATATATATACATATATGTATAGTTTATACACTTCTACATAGTAAAATATCCTCTGATTCAATTGCCGGGTAAAGCCGGCTTCTGTGAAAAGACAGAAGCACCCGACATGAAATGACACTTGGTGTACATAGGGTTAACCATGTCTTTTCATGTCGTTTGCAATCTGATTTGCACAAACAATTACATCAGTCTATGTGTGCAAAATTTCACACCTGTAGGAGTTAATTAAAGGTGTAAATTCGTTGTAAAAAAAACGGACTTTTTTGCTACGAATTTACACCTTTAATTAACCCCTACAGGTGTGAAATTTTGCACACATAGACTGATGTAATTGTTTGTGCAAATCAGATAGCAAAGGACATGAAAAGACATGGTTAACCCTATGTACACCAAGTGTCATTTCATGTCGGGTTCTGCATTTTCACAAAAGCCGTCAATTGAATTAGCGGCTATTATACTATGTAGAAGTGTATGAACTATAAATATAAATATATATATATGTGTCACAAATTCAATGACATGTATATATACATATATATGAGGTGTAAAATTGTTTAAAAAAAATGCGTGGGCTCCCGCCCTATTTTCGCAACCAGACAGACAAAGCCAGCGAATGGGGGCAGATAATAATAGCCCAGAGAGGGACCATTATTTTTGGCCCCCCTGGCTACTAACATCTGCCCCCAGACACCCCAGAAAAGACAAATCTATAATTAGATTCGCCCTTTCTGGCACTTTGCCCGTCTATTCCCATTGCCCTGTAGCGGTGGCGAATGGGTTAATATGGGGTTAAAGCCACATTGCAATTGAAAGGTGACCTTAAGCCAGGTTAATAATTGAGAGCTGTCAATTAGACAACTATCAATTATTAATCCTATTGCATGAAATAAAAATAAACACACACACTTTAATTAAAAATCATTTTAATGAAATAAAGACACATGTTTTTGACCATGTTTTATTTGACTGCAAAAACCATTTCCTGTAATAAAAATAAAATAAAAAAGCAAAATTATTCTTACCTATCCCATGCACAGTCAGGTCCCACGGTGTAATCCTTCAGAAAGGGTTAATGTTTACTGCAGGGACCGCAGCTAATGCTGCAGCCTCACAGTAAACCCCCAAATGAATGAGTTCCTCTCCTGGCTGACAGGAGAGGAAGTGGAAAGCTTAATTGATTGCTTTCCACTTTCACTTCAGGTCAGCCAGGGACACAATCAGTGACGTCAGAGGGAACTGATTAACAAAAATAGGGGATCCCCTCGAAAAAAATTGGCGTGGGGTCCCCCCTATTTTTGTTAACCAGCCAGAGGAAGCAGACCGCTGAGGCCTGGATTTTCAGGCTGTTAAGGAGCCAAGATCCATGGACCTTGCCAGCCTGATAATACCAGGCCACAGCAGTCTGCATATATTGGCTGATTAACAAAAATAGGGGATCCCCTCGAAAAAAATTGGCGTGGGGTCCCCCCTATTTTTGTTAACCAGCCAGATGAAGCAGACCGCTGAGGCCTGGATTTTCAGGCTGTTAAGGAGCCAAGATCCATGGACCTTGCCAGCCTGATAATACCAGGCCACAGCAGTCTGCATATCTTGGCTGATTAACAAAAATAGGGGATCCCCTCGAAAAAAATTGGCGTGGGGTCCCCCCTATTTTTGTTAACCAGCCAGATGAAGCAGACCGCTGAGGCCTGGTTTTTCAGGCTGGTAAGGATCCAATATCCATGGACCTTGCAAGCCTGATAATACCAGGCCACAGCAGTCTGCTTAGCTTGGCTGGTTAACAAAAATAGGGGATCCCCTCGAAATAAAAACGGCGTAGGGGTCCCCCTATTTTTGTTAACCAGCCAAGTAAAATGCAGGCTGCTGCGGCCTGGTATTAAAAGACTGTCAAGGCCCATGGATTTTGGCCCTCAACAGCCTGATAATACCAGGCTACAGCAGCCCCACATTTGGCGCATCAAAAGATGTGCCAATTGTGGCACTTTACCCGGCTCTTCCCACTGCACTGTAGCGGTGGCAAGTGGGGTAATAAGGGGTTAATGTCACCGTTGATTGCACGGTGACAATAAGCCCGGTTAATAATGGAGAGGTGTCAATAAGACACCGATCCATTATTAATCCCAAAGTTATTAAATGTATAAAAAAAAGACAAAGCAAGAAAAAAGTCTTTTAATGAAATAAAAGAGACAACACAGTTTTCATTAATTTTATTATACCTCATTCCTGCGACGCCATCGATCTCCTGTAAAAAAAGAAAAAAAACAAACCAACAGTATACCACCTGTCCGACGCAGTCCATAGTAACGACAGTCCCACGACGATCCAGCTCTGCTACATCGCAATGACAGGCAGAGCCTGTCATCGCGACGCAGCACAGCTGATTACCTGCTTCCCCGGCGGTGACGTCATCGGACTGACTGCTTTACGGCCGGGATTACCCAGCAGTCACTGCAGTTATCGCGAGAAACTGCATGTGACCGCCGGGGAAAGTTGATGGCGGCCATGAAGCAGTCCAGCCCGTGACCGCCGGAGATCTTCTGCCAGGTAAGTGCCGCTGACTCCTGACAGACCCGACCGACGGACACTGACAGTGACAGTGACAATCCCGATTCCGGTATCCGATAAGACAAAAATATCGGAACTAAGTATCGAAAGGCCGATAGAGCTAATATCGGCCGATACCCGATACTTGCGGTATCGTATCGCTCAACACTAATGTGTAGTGAGGGGCTGGAGAAACCCAGGATTTATGTTTATGATTTGGTTTTGATTATGTTCTGTTTGCTGTGGACTTTAATAAAACTAGTTGCGGCCAGTTTTTACCAGAACTGCTGTCTGTGAATGGACTCTTTATGCCACTCCGTCTCCCCAAGACGGCGATCCCAGAGCTATATCCCCTGAAAAGCTTACACACTTTACCGCACGAGGAACGGCGTAAAAAATAAGTAAAACCAATGCTTCACTTACTGTTCATTTTTTCATTCTGCCTCTCAAAGATCGCAGTAAGGCTTAGTGCACATTTATCCTGCGCTGAGCGCTTTCACCTGAGTTTCCATGTAAATCTCTGAAATATGTGATTCAGACGGAACCTTTGGTGGAAGATTTCCTATAATGAGGCAGATGGAGGCTCTGTGGATGCCAACTTACCTGTGATCGGAAGGTGTCCATCTTTTTGGATTGCCTAAAAGTGCCGTCGGCCACAGTTTTGTGCACTTCTGAAAAGAAGGATACCGCTGAACAGAGGCCACACGGAGTCCAGAGTAACTCTGCTGCCTCACTATAGTGAATGGATCCCTCATGGGTTTCATCTGAATCACATCACTCGAAGATTTAGATGTAAACCCCAAAGTAACTACGTTCAGTAGAAATTGTGGGACACATTTTGGTGCCATTTTTACCCACGTCTTATGTGAAAATGTAAAATCTTTGGCTAAAACAAAATGTTGGTGGTAAAAAGGTAGTTATTTTGTCTTCAATGCCCAATGGTATAAAATTCTGTGACGTATCTATGGTGTCAATGTAAGGAAGAAGACCAGGCTGCAGGTCCAGAACTGCTGAGGCTGAGTCCCATGTTGCCCGGGGGAAAGAATAGGGGACAGGACAGGCCCTATGACCTGGGAAGAGGGGGCGTGACTAAGCCAGGCAGTGAGGAAGCAGAGCTGAAAGCGCGCGAAGAAACAGTGAGTTTCCCGCCAGCAACGAGTGCAGAGGCAGGTGTTAGGCACGCTCCGAAAGGGTGACCGAGCAGAAATTAAGCAAGCGCTCCAGAAAGACAATGTATGTGCAGAGCACCGTGCGCCTGGCTAGACAGAGTGCTGTGTTCGAGCAGAGGAATGGGGGCGAGGTGCAGGACCCTGAGGTGCGTCCTCCATTACTGATAGACGCACAGCGGCACTAATGTGGGATAGAGACTACTGCGGCGATCTTCACTTCAGCTGGCACATAGAGGAGCGCACGCCGAACAGAGCCATGCAGAGCAGTCATTCAGGTGACAGCAGCTGCTCAGAGAGACACATGCCACGAGGGACATTGCAGAGAGCTTTACTCTTTTGCTTCGCGGTTAAATGGACTAGGAGCTCAGCGGGCGAAACCAGAGACTGCCCGTTGCCGCCAGAAGTTGGGTCCTGTGGGGCCATCATCTGAGGATATTTTGCCGGTCGTTGCTGGGGCTACAACCCTCACCGGATTATTTTCGGCTGAGAAAGCCACAAACACAATAAGTTGACTAAGTGGACTGTTGTTATATTGCCATTTCTTACAGTATTTGCTCATTTAACTGTTTATCTCCCTGCGAGGAATATCCCTACTGTTTAATTGATAACCCTTGCTCTGCCTTCCTTGCATCACTGCATCTCGCAACCTGCTTACATCAATACGATCACTGCAACCCTAGATGAATTCTTTGAGATGTGTAGTTTGTAAAATGGAGTCACTTATGGGGGGTTCTGCTGTTTTGGCACCTCACGGGCTCTCCCAGTGTGTCATGGCACCTGCAAACCATAACAGTAAAATCTGGCACTCCTCGCCTTCTGAGCTTTGCACTGTGCCTGAAAAATATTCCCAATTACATGTTGGGGAATTGGCACACTAAGGAAAAAATGGACCTCAGTTTGTTGTAAAAAAAATATCCTATTAGTCCTTTGAAAAATGAATAGCTTGGGGCTAAAACAACATTTTAGTGGTAAAAAATGTAATCTATTCTTTCTTCACCGCTCAGTGGTATAAAATTCTGTGAGGCACATGTTGTGTCAATATGATCACTGCACCCTTAAATGAATTTGTTGGGGAGTGTAGTTTGTAAAATGAGTTCACATATAGGGGGTTTCTGTTGTTCTGGCACCTCAAGGTCTCTGCCAATGTGACATGGCACCCTCAAACCTTTCCAGCAAAATCTGAACTCCTCTTCCCTTCTGAGCTTTGCACTGTGCCTCAAAAGTAGTATTCCCCTACATATCGGGTATCGACATACTCAAGAGAAATTGCACAACATTATACACAGCTCAGCTTTACAACACTGCTACACAAGTGACACATTGCTGGGATCAGGCTCAGCCCCTATTTCAAGGGCGAGGATCCAAGGGCCTGAGGTCCTTTTTAGGCCCTCGATGGCCTATTCTCCACCCCCCCAGGTAGATTCCTGGGGACCTCAGTGCTTGGGCTGGCAGCTGTGTTTTGATGACCCTCAACCTTTTAATTTCTTCTTGCTTTGTGATCATATGCACACAGCATTCACTACTGCATTCTGAGGCATGTGCAATGAAAGATTACATGAATATGTGCAATGAAAGATTGTGGGCAGAGTTAGTGCACAATTTGTACGGCCCTGAAGCATGGCTTAAATATCCAAATATTCCTTGGCAGAAAGGATGTCCTTCGCTCCTGCCCTACATCATTCTGCTCTGGTTCCATAGAAAAACCTGCTGAACGATTTTCTTCAATTAAGAATTCACAGTATTGAGGGATTGAGAAGGGGAAGACTGATTTTAGAGGAGTAGATTATTTTGCTTAATATCATGAAAGTTTGAAAGACCAAAATTCCGAGTACTGTCTACTTAAAGGGATTATCCAGGACAATTTTGTCTTTTATTGGCCCAAGAACCTATAGGCAGGTAATTAATTACCTGCTGTGGAGACACGGAGGGTCAGCGGGCGCCCCGGTCCACTATCCAAAAACGCATGGTCCAGGGATCGTCCCATCGCATGCCCGCTCTCCCCTTAACGTGGACATAACACTAAGACAACACAAGGTGAGGGTAAAACATTGTGGCAATGCTTTATTGAACCACAAAACAGGCAGATAATATGTAGAACAGTCCCAATAAAATACCCCAAGATGGTGCACATTACAGAGTTACATCCTTCTGCTGACTCGCCGGGATGATGGCAGCTTTTACTTCAGAGCTTCCAGGGTCGACTACCCCACTTGTGGCATGCCCACACACAGGAGGTAATGACAAGCTTAGGAAGATGACAGTCCATCGAGTTACAAGGCCAGTTGACCTGAGGGTCACAAACTGGCTTCTCCGAACATCTCCATGGAGCCAGGCAACTGGCGGGTCCCAATCCTGGCATTCTCTAAACATATCCATGATTCAGCTATGGTCAATGGAGCAGATCTGTATTCTTCAAATTGGGGCCAAAGTCCCCTAGGTTGTTTCTTGTAGAATGATAGATCTTTGTCCTTTGTGATGGAGCTATGATGTATTAGCAGTAGTCCTGTAGGGTCCCCTGGATGTTCGGATGTCTTGTCAGAATCTCTGGCTGTCTCTCTCTTTCTGTCTCCCTGAACACAGGCCGATCCTCTTTTTTATAGGTCACAGATTTTCATTTAGGCATTCCATGACAGGCTTGGGGGAAGGTCGTAGGGGGCCATCCCTTGCTGCTGGAGTGTTCAAAGTTCAAACAACATGCATAGATTGTCCTTCATATTGCAGAACACGAATGGGTCATCAACATATTAACAAACATTCAAACATTATGCCTTTGTTTCCCAAAGATAGAGCAATACTAGGACTGCAATGGAAGGACAGATACAATAGCTAATCAGCAGACAGTTCTCACATAATAGTAGTCTGGCTAATTAAGATACAATGCTATGTCTTCACACCTGCCTGTGTGCCCAACTCTAATCTCTGATGGCTCTGAGTGGTCAGTGAATGTTCCTGCCTGCAATTTGTGGTGACATCCCATCAACAGAGCAACTGCTTCTCTTCTGCTCTGCTCTGTAAATGGGACATGACTTCTGAAATCATGCTGTTTGACAGCCATCTAAACAGTGCTGCCACCAAGAATTTCAGGGCCCCATACTGGCAAAATTTTCAGGCCCCCTTGAGACTCCACCCAGGCTCTTCCCAGCTCCACCTCTACCCTCCGAACCTTCCACAGTCCCTCCGGCCACTCTTGGAAAAACACCAAGTCTGCACCAAGTCCTCCCCAATCATTCATTAACAGTTCCCATCGAACATGAGATCACATACATAGCCAGTAGCTTTTGTTCTGGCCAAAAGATTTTTTTAAGCCAACACCACAAGGTAGATTCTTCTGGCAAGGCCCTACTTCTATGTGACAGAGTCACTGGCACAGTGTTTGACGAGAGATATGTGTCACTGCGCATACTACAGTCAGTGATGTAGAACCAGATTGTTTTTGCCTCCAGCACGCTAAGTGCTGAGAGGGTTAATTTTAAAGTTACAATGAGCTGGTTTTATGTGAGCACCCATAAGAGTGTGAGGGAGGGTGCTCACAATTGTAGAGCACCCTCCCTTGCAGAGCCGACACCGGCATGTGTACTAGCAGGACCTGCGGTGATGTCATGATCATGTGATCATCACATGGTCCTAGTTAAATACTTGGACATGAGAGACAGTCGGGGTCTTAGCTTGGTAGAGCAGGAACTTGCACATAGCTCCCGGAGGAGCTAAGGACTGTGCGGGCAAACTGCAGGTGAACCCTGCAGGGAATGGGCTGTGTTTTGTATGTTTTACCATTATGCCAGAAAGCTCTGTTTATTTTGCTGAACCCTGCTTAAGTTTATGCTGTCCACAATAAAATAGCAGGTGAACTACTACCAGCACCGTTCCTATGTCTACCTGGTAAAGAGTGTGTCAACCCCTCACATCTACTTTAAACATTAGTCAAAATAGCCAATACTCTTTTTAGGTACTGTATATACTCGAGTATAAGCCGAACCGAGTATAAGCCGACCCCCCTAATTTTGCCACAAAAAACTGGGAAAACTTATCGACTTGAGTATAAGCCTAGGGTGGAAAATGAGGCAGCTACTGGTAAATTTCAAAATTAAAAATAGATACCAATAAAAGTAAAAGTAAAGTAGGTTAAATGTTTTTGAATAGCCATATTGAATCAGGAGCCCCATATGCTGCCCCATATATTATGCCCCATATGCTACCCCATATATGCTGCCCCATATTCTGCCCCATGTATTATGCCCCATATGCTGCCCATGTGTTATGCCCCATATTCTGCCCCATGTATTATGCCCCATATGCTGCCCCATGTATTATGCCCCATATGCTGCCGCATATTCTGCCCCATGTATTATGCCCCATATGCTGCCCATGTATTGTGCCCCATATTCTGCCCTATGTATTATGCACCATATGCTGCCCATGTATTGTGCCCCATATGCTGCCCATAAATTGTGCCCCATATGCTGCCCCATGTATTATGCCCCATATGCTGCCCATGTATTGTGCCCCATATTCTGCCCCATATGCTGCCCATGTATTGTGCCCCATATGCTGCCCATGTATTGTGCCCCATATGCTGCCCCATGTATTATGCCCCATATTCTGCCACATGTATTATGCCCCATATGCTGCCCATGTATTATGCACCATATGCTACACATGTATTGTGCCCCATACGCTGCCCCATGTATTATGCCCCCATATGATGCTCCATAGATTATGCCCCATATTCTGCCCCATG
Organism: Oophaga sylvatica; assembly: GCA_033576555.1. Classification (NCBI taxonomy): domain Eukaryota; kingdom Metazoa; phylum Chordata; class Amphibia; order Anura; family Dendrobatidae; genus Oophaga; species Oophaga sylvatica. Next base: position 471,468,083 of record JARQOD010000001.1, read on the forward strand.
TATTGTGCCCCATATGCTCCACAGATTATGCCCCATATGTTCCACAGATTATGCCCCATATGTTCCACAGATTATGCCCCATATGTTCCACAGATTATGCCCATATGCTCCATAGATTATGCCCCATATGCTCCATAGATTATGCCCCATATGTTCCACAGATTATGCCCCATATGCTCCATAGATTATGCCCCATATGTTCCACAGATTATGCCCCATATGCTCCATAGATTATGTGTAGAGCCCAGCTGCGTTTGGAATCTCATTTCCCAGAGGAATGCACCGAACGTAATGACCACTAGAGGACCCAATATGCATACACACATCTTCACCAAGACAGGAGTCTGGCAGGTACCGCCACTAGAGACTGTGTTCTTTCCAAAGAAGGCCCTACACAAAGTCAGCCGGGTGTAAAGTTGAAGACAGAGTTAGGCCTCGTTTCATACAGGTCAGAAACTCACATTACAGGAGTAAGGAGGCCTTACACCTACTCAGTGGGAAGAACTGGACGTGCATCCTTCACCCTGCCAGCACCCTAGGACGTGCCTGCAATTCCATCAGTAAAGGTACAGAAAGAGACTTTTGTGTGTGTGTTCACGTTATTACTCCTACGGCCGAACTCCCCTCCTCCATCCTGCACCCTGACACATCTTATCTACCCTGAAGGAACCCAGCCTTACCTGTGGAAGGCTTAACACCTTGCTGCCCAATATCATCCCTTCAGTGGACCTATCCAGCAGCGCTAGTCACCCTGACCAGGAACCACAGGTGGCGTCACGAACATTTCTACAAACACTTTAATCCCCTGTAAATATCCCCCCTTTTCAGTGAGCGCCCAGGGCCATGGACCGAGCTGTGTCGCCGTGACATCCCCCATAGAAGCTAATAGGCTCAGTGCCGAGTACCCCACGGCCCTGGCGGGCGACTCATAATTTGGCGTCACGAACAGGATCCGAAGCTCGTGAAAAGCAAGTCCTGTGTGCCTAAATTGACTGTGTATATGCAAGGAGCCTTGATTTACCGTTTTTGTGACTTTGCCGCCATTTTACCGCCATGTTCGCGCCCTGAGGCGCTGGTGAAGAAGAGGGTCGTGAATTCGTGGGCGTGCCCCCCCGTGGCGCGAAAATTATGTCCACCCTGTCTAAGTGCTTTTACAACATCAGGTCATGCCCCACAGCAAAGGAGATCCGCCTCCTCTTCATCCTCAGTGGGAGGAAAAGAAAGCGAAAGTCCCGCCTCCACGGAAAAGACCAGAGCGTTCCGGATGGAAAACACAGTCTGGCCTGGAGAGAGATGGCAGAAGGACAGGAGTCGCTGTGTGGGGGAATGGAGGTGTGCAGACCCTGTTTCCCTGAAGAGGCGCAGCCTGTACCCGAACCGTCCCCAGGTCGGGAAGGAGATGGAGAGCCCAATCGTGCAGAGGAGGTGGATGCTGCGCTGCGGGATCTGGCCCGACACTGCGCTGAGATGGAGGCGATGGAGCGGAGCTGGCGGGCCCTGAAGCTGCGGCTGCAGCGGGACCGACCGCTCTCCCCCCCGGATGCGCGACTGCCACCCGCGCCACCACTGGAGCCAGTGGCTGACAGGGAACCGGAGGCCAAACCCGGAAGAGCTGTACCTGACCCCGCCGAGGACGCGGCGAGAGGAGAGGAGGCTGCGGAGGCCTTGCCCGGACCGGAACACCAGCTAGGCCTGGAACCATACACCGCACTGGTGGCGGAGGAATACTGTCCCCCGGCAGGGACGAAGGAAGGAAGTGAACCCGGCGAGATCCAAGTGGACTGGGAGGAAATGGCACTTCTAGATGACGAGGAGTACGCCGCCCAGAGAGAAAATGAGTGGAGACGCCGTGAACAGGAGGCGCAGCAGCAACGAGAGCAGCGTGAGGCGCAGCTGCTTCGCCAGAGGTACCGGGAGAAAGATCTCGCAGATAAGGAGAACGTCCGGCGAGACAAAGGTGCGCTCCGGGAACCGCGGCACCTGGGGCAATACGAGATTTCCAACTCCAGGGAGGCTGGGGTTTTATCCACGAACCCGGCCTGTATCAGGAGGTGTTTGTGAACCGCAGGGATGTGGAGTCTCACCTGCCTGAGGGACACCCGGACAGGGACCTGCTAATTGGGGACATTGTCACCTACACCCGGCATTGGGGCCTTAAGGGGTGGTATGCCCTAAATATCTCCAGAGTCAACGCCCCAGTCCCGGAAGCAGGGAATGCGCCCGCGTCTCGGTGTCCCAGGCCCCAACCACACCAGCGCCCGTCTGCGCACCAGTGCCACGTCCTGATGCGCTGTAGAGCGCGGCGGCTGCCAGCTCACCCCCTGCTGAGCCATGTCTATGCACACTGCAAAGTTCAATTTTAAGTGAGGAACCTGTCAGGCCTCCAGGAAACTGTATGGGAAGGAAAAGAACTGTAGCTACCCAGACCCCGGTAGCAGGCCATGACATCATGGTGTTGCGGTTCAAGACCCATTGCGTGCTTCCAGCCCCAGGTATGGAAGATGCTGCCTTATTCAAAGATATACCTGATGAAGAAGACCAGTAGGACCCGGACAGGGTTTACTGTACTGTAGAAAGTTTAAGAGTTGCTACACCCGGACGGGTGCTTGCCAGTTTAATGTTACCAGAGATGCTTTATTGAAAATGCTGCACTTTATTGTTTACATTTTGTGCCTTACAAAATGTTTACATTTTATGATGTGAGAATATACCCCAGTTGGGTAATGAGTGTGATTGATGGTGATAACTTTTTATGATTATGGACTGGTGCTGAGGACACTTGCAGCACAAAAACTGCCTTTGTAAATAGATAGCACTTTTGTACTCCATCTTGGTTTTACGTAAACCATTACTACCTCAAGAAGACAAAACCCGTTTGGTGTGGCCGAAAGTGAGGTCTGCTAAAAGTGAAGTCTTGCAGCCCACCCAAGACCACCGTGGGAGGTTTGGAGTGGGTCCTCCACAAGTATTTTGCACTGCATTTTCTACATGTAATAAAAGTGTTATTTATTGTTGTAACGTTTAAAGGTCCTCACCTCCCGTAAGGGACGAGTTCACTTGTTATTTAATGTTAATGTTGTATTTACAAATATTTTCTTTCAGCCCGGGAGTGCTGATCTTAACCGGGGGGATGTAGAGCCCAGCTGCGCTTGGAATCTCATTTCCCAGAGGGATGCACCGAAGGTAATGACCACTAGAGGACCCAATATGCATACACACATCTTCACCAATCCCTAGAGCCACCAGAGGGAGCCTTTTTAGAGTATATAAGGATGGTGAAGACACTGAGAGTAGTTAGTTGTAGTAGAGGTTGAGAAGGAGAAGGAGAGTTGTTAGTTCTCTTGGAGTGAAGCGAGTAGAGAGTTAGCTCTAGGAGCGAGCATAGATCAGTTAGTCTACAAAGCCAGGTGCAGGACAGACGGAGAAGACTGATAGCAGCTCCAGGCAGAGCTTGCAAGTAAGAGAGAGAGAAAGAGAACAGCAGTTGTTGAAAGAACCTGAAATCTGCAGCTCCAAGCTTAGTTCAAACGTGTGGAGGCTAGTACAAGTGGAAAGATAGCCACTCCAGCCTAGTCAGAACTGAGTCAACCGAGTGCAGTTCAGTGAGCAAGCGTGCCGACGCTTTGAGAGCGGTGAAGAAAGAGAGGAAGCAGCCACCTACGGCCAGAGTGTGCTTATATGAGGGTCGAGTAGGACGAAAGGCGAGTGGAAAATAAGAAGAGAGTGACAGAGGTGGAAATAGCATTGATAGCTTACCTCTACTCTGAATAACCGGACACCGGGTCCGAGCTTGCTGGATTCTTCACGACCAGTGGGAGATACCGGAGATCCTGGAGTACTTCAAGTTCCAGGAGCCCATGAGTGTTGATACGTAACTGGGTCAGGAAGACAGGAGTCTGGCAGGTACCGCCACTAGAGACTGTGTTCTTTCCAATAGAAGGCCCTACACAAAGTCAGCCGGGTGTAAAGTTGAAGACAGAGTTAGGCCTCGTTTCATACAGATCAGAAACTCACATTACAGGTGTAAGGAGGCCCTACACCTACTCAGTGGGAAGAACTGGACGTACATCCTTCACCCTGCCAGCACCCCAGGACGTGCCTGCAATTCCATCAGTAAAGGTACAGAAAGAGACTTTTGTGTGTGTGTTCACGTTATTACTCCTACGGCCGAACTCCCCTCCTCCATCCTGCACCCTGACACATCTTATCTACCCTGAAGGAACCCAGCCTTACCTGTGGAAGGCTTAACACCTTGCTGCCCAATATCATCCCTTCAGTGGGCCTATCCAACAGCGCTGGTCACCCTGACCATGAACCACAGGTGGCGTCACGAACATTTCTACAAACACTTTAATCCCCTGTAAATATCCCCCCTTTTCAGTGAGCGCCCAGGGCCATGGACCGAGCTGTGTCGCCGTGACATCCCCCATAGAAGCTAATAGGCTCGGTGCCGAGTACCCCATGGCCCTGGCAGGCGACTCATATGCCCCATAGTATAGGTCCTGTATGCTGCCGCTGCTGTAACTAAAAAAAAAATGAAATACTCACCTCTCATCGTTGGGGACCAGGTACCCGTGTCCTGAGCAGGCGGAGACACCAGCGTGCTATGGGCAGGGGCGTATCTAGGGGGGGCAGCCGGGGCATGTGCCCCGGGCGCAGCCAGCAGGTGGGCGCAGTCGAGCCGCCTAATGCGGCGGTCCGCAGTGTCTCTCCTGCGGCTGCGTTCTGCCACCCCCAGCTTGAGAGTCGGCAGTTCCCTGTGCCGGCTGTCAAGCTGACAGCAGGCGCAGAGAAGCTGCTGCGTGCCGGCTCCCAGGGATTAATTGCACTGGTGTCTATACAGACGCCAGTACAATTGAAGCTCTGACCGCCGGGTCAGAGCGACGTCTGCAGCGTGATCAGATCATGTGATCACGCTGCTGACATCACTCGCCGTCGGCGCCCAGAAGGGTGAAGACTGGTGGTGAGTGTGCTCCACTATGTAGCTGAAGATACCACCGAAGATAAATGGTGTTATGATTTGGTAGCTGAGGAGTGCAGGTAAAAAAGGCAATACACCAGAGCAGTTGGAATCTATGAGATTGCAGTACCCTGACTAACCACCACAACTAGAGGCAGCCGTGGAGCGTTCCTACGTTGGTCCTAGACGCCTCGTCACAGCCTGAGAAACTAACTATACCTAAAGATAGAAAGAGGAAAGCTATCTGCCCCGGAGCAGATCCCCAAAGAACATAGAAAGCCCCCAAACATGTAATGGCGGTTAGACAAGAAGAAATACTGACACAGACAGAAAATAGTATGAGCAAACGTTGGGGCCCAAACTATCTAAATAGAAAAGGATAGGAAGGGCACTTACTGAAATCCCAAAAAACCCTGAAAAGCACCAACTCTACTAATTTCAAAAACACCTGAGATCACACGACCTCTACCACCTAAATTAGTTCTCTGGTGTAACAAAATCAAAACAGCAGCCACTGAAAAAACTGGAAAAAGCAAATGCACAAAACATCAGTGGCTGAACTAAACTGAGAGGGCAAAAGCCCCCGGAGGGGACCCAGAAGGCCCCCACAGAAGTGCAGGACAAAATGCAAAAATCAAGCACAAAAACAAAAAGAAGAAAATGTCTTATCTGTTAGCAGGAGATGCAGACACGACACAGCAGGCTACAAAGGAAACAGGAATCAAGGATTGAGACCAGAACAATTGATCACCGGCAACCCTGATGGGAAGGCGACTCCCTTAAATAAGACCAGTCAGTAACACCTGATTCCCAATCCACACAATCTTCACTGGACAGTCCAGTACCACTTGTAACCACCAGAGGGAGCCTCTGCTCAGAACTCATTTCAAGTCCATTCACAACAGTACCCCCCCTTGAGGAGGGGTCACCGAACCCTCACTTGAGCAACCAGGTCGGTCAGGATGAGTTCTATGATACGCACGGATGAGTCTCCTAGCATGGATGTCCGAAGCAAACACCCAAGAATTGTCTTCCTGACCGTAACCTCTCCACTTAACCAAATACTGGAGTTTCCGTCTAGAAAAACGAGAATTCAATATTTTCTCAACCACAAACTCCATATTGCCCTCAACCAGAACAGGGTCAGGAGGCAAAGCAGTAGGAACCACTGGCTCAACAAACCTCTTCAACAAGGACTTGTGGAACACGTTATGGATCTTAAATGTCCCTGGAAGAAGCAAACGAAAAGAAACAGGATTAAGAATCTCCATGATCTTATAAGGTCCAATGAACCTAGGCTTAAATTTAGGAGATGTCACTCTCATAGGAATATTTTTTGAGGACAACCAGACCAAGTCCCCCACTTTAAACCGAGGACCATCAGTCCTATGCCGGTTAGCAAACCGCTGGGCCCTCTCCTGAGAGAGGGACAACCTCTCCACTACCTGGTCCCAAATCTGTTGCATACGCTCCACAACAGAGTCAACACCTGGACAGGCAGAAGCCTCCATCTGTCCTGAAGAAAATCGAGGGTGAAACCCAGAATTACAGAAAAATGGAGACATCAAAGTGGCAGAGCTAGCCCTATTATTAAGAGCAAACTCAGCCAAAGGCAAAAAAGAGACCCAGTCATCCTGATCAGCAGACACAAAGCATCTTAGATAAGTCTCCAATGTCTGGTTTGTTCTCTTAGTTTGACCATTGGTCTGAGGATGAAACGCCGAGGAGAAAGACAACTGAACACCAAGCTTAGAACAAAAGGTCCTCCAAAATCTGGAAACAAACTGGACTCCTCTGTCAGACACAATGTTCTCAGGAATGCCGTGTAAACGAACCACGTGCTGAAGGAACAAAGGCACCAATTCAGAGGAGGAAGGCAACTTAGGTAATGGCACAAGATGTATCATCTTGGAAAACCTATCACAAATCACCCAGATGACGGTCATTCTCTGAGAAACAGGGAGGTCGGAAATGAAATCCATAGAGATATGGTCCATGGTCTCTTGGGCACAGGCAATGGCATCAACAAACCACTAGAGCGAGAGCAAGGCTTGGAGCGAGAGCAAGTCCCGCAGGACTGCACAAATTCCCTGACATCACGAGACAAGGTAGGCCACCAAAAGGACCGACTAACCAAGTCTCTGGTACCAAAAATTCCGGGATGACCGGCCAACGCGGAACAATGAATCTCAGACATCACACTCTTTTTCCACTGGTCCGAGACAAACAATTTCCCAACAGGGCAGCGCTCGGGCCTATCCTCCTGACACCCCTCCAGAGCCAGTCTCAAATTGGGCGAGATGGCGGAAAGAGCTACACCTTCTTTCAAAATAACAGAAGGATCAGATACCTCAGGAGAGTCCGCAAGGAAACTCCTCAGAGGGCATCCGCCTTAAAATTCTTAGTGCCAGGAAGAAAGGAAACCACAAAATTAAAACGTGTGAAAAACAAGGCCCACCTGGCCTGTCTAGGATTAAGTCGCTTGGCAGATTCCAGATAAACCAGATTCTTATGGTCAGTAAGGACCACCACCTGATGTTTGGCTCCCTCCAGCCAATGTCTCCACTCTTCAAAAGCCCACTTCATGGCCAATAACTCCCGATTACCCACGTCATAATTACGTTCAGTAGGAGAAAATTTTCGAGAGAAAAAGGCACAAGGGTTACTTTTAGAGGTCTCTGGATCTCTTTGGGACAAAACGACACCTGCCCCAATTTCAGAGGCATCAACCTCCACCTGAAATGGCAGAGAAACATCAGGCTGCCGTAGAACAGGAGCAGAAGTGAATCTCTGCTTAAGGTCCTGAAATGCAGAGACTGCCTCAGGAGGCCAATTCACCACATCAGAACCCTTTTTGGTCAAATCAGTTAATGGTTTAACAATAACCGAGAAATTACCAATAAATTTACGATAAAAATTGGCAAAACCCAAAAATCTTTGAAGAGCCTTTAATGAAGTAGGTTGGACCCAATCACAGATGGCCTGAACCTTGACCGGGTCCATTTCAATAACAGATGGGGACAAAATGAATCCCAAAAATGAGATCCTCTGTACGCCAAAAAGACACTTTGATCCCTTCACATACAGAGCATTCTCTCTCAAAATCTGGAATACAGTTTGAACATGTTTCACATGAGAGTCCCAGTCATTAGAAAAAATCAAGATATCATCCAAATAAACAATCAGAAATTTATCCACAAAATCCCTGAAAATGTCATTCATGAAGGACTGGAAGACAGAAGGAGCATTAGTGAGCCCAAAGGGCATCACAAGGTACTCAAAATGCCCCTCAGGGGTGTTAAATGCCGTCTTCCATTCATCCCCGTGCTTAATGCGAATAAGGTTATATGCCCCCCTGAGGTCAAGCTTGGTAAACCAAGTAGCGTTTTTCACCCTGGAAAACAGGTGAGAAATCAAGGGTAACTGATATTGATATTTCACAGTAATATTGTTCAAAAGATGATAATCAATACACGGCCTTAATGAACCATCCTTTTTGGCCACAAAGAGAAAACCGGCACCTAAGGGTGAAGAGGATGGTCTGGTATGACCCTTCTCCAATGACTCCTTGATATACACTACCGGTCAAAAGTTTAGGGTCACTTAGAAATTTCCTTATTTTTGAAAGAAGAAAAGCAGTTTTTTTCCAATGAAGCTAACATTAAATGATTCAGAAATACACTCTATACATTGTTAATGTGGTAAATGACTATTCTAGCGGCAAACGTCTAGTTTGTAATGCAATATCTTCATAGGTGTATAGAGGCCCATTTCCAACAACCATCACTCCAGTGTACTTATGGTATTTTGTGTTCGCTAACTGTGTAAGAAGGCTAATAGATGGTTAAAATACCCTTTAAAACCCTTGTGCAAGTATGTTAACACAGCTGAAAACCATTTGGTTGATTAGAGAAGCTATAAACCTGACCTTCCTTTGAGCTTGTTGAGAATCTGGAGCATTACATTTGTTGGTTCCATTAAACTCTCAAAATGGCCAAAAAAAAAGAACTTTCTTGTGAAACTCGACAGTCTATTCTTGTTCTTAGAAATGAAGGCTATTCCATGAGAAAAATTACCAAGAAACTGAAGAATTCATACAATGGTGTGTAGTACTCCCTTTAGAGGAGTGCACAAACAAGCTCTAACCAGAGAAGAAAGACAAGTGGGAGGCCCCGCTGCACAACTGAGCAACAAGACAAGTACATTAGAGTCTTTAGTTTGAAAAATTGACGCCTCACAGGTCCTCAACTGGCAGCTTCATTAAACAGTACACATTAAACGCCAGTGTCAACATCCACAGTGAAGAGGCGATTTGGGGATGCTGGCCTTCAGGGCAGATTGGCAAAACAAAAGCCATATTTAAGACTGGCTTAAATGAAAGGAAAAGATTAATATGGGCAAAAGAACACAGACATTGGACAGAGGAATATTGGCTTTTGTTTTGCCAATCTCCCCTGAAGGCCAGCATCCCAAATCGCCTCTTCACTGTAGATGTTGACACTGGCGTTTAATGTGTACTGTTTAATGAAGCTGCCAGTTGAGGACCTGTGAGGCGTCAATTTTTCAAACTAAAGACTCTAATGTACTTGTCTTGTTGCTCAGTTGTGCAGCGGGGCCTCCCACTTGTCTTTCTTCTCTGGTTAGAGCTTGTTTGTGCACTCCTCTAAAGGGAGTACTACACACCATTGTATGAATTCTTCAGTTTCTTGGTAATTTTTCTCATGGAATAGCCTTCATTTCTAAGAACAAGAATAGACTGTCGAGTTTCACAAGAAAGTTCTTTTTTTTTGGCCATTTTGAGAGTTTAATGGAACCAACAAATGTAATGCTCCAGATTCTCAACAAGCTCAAAGGAAGGTCAGGTTTATAGCTTCTCTAATCAACCAAACGGTTTTCAGCTGTGTTAACATACTTGCACAAGGGTTTTAAAGGGTATTTTAACCTCTATTAGCCTTCTTACACAGTTAGCGATCACAAAATACCATAAGTACACTGGAGTGATGGTTGTTGGAAATGGGCCTCTATACACCTATGAAGATATTGCATTACAAACTAGACGTTTGCCGCTAGAATAGTCATTTACCACATTAACACTGTATAGAGTGTATTTTCTGAATCATTTAATGTTAGCTTCATTGGAAAAAAACTGCTTTTCTTTCAAAAATAAGGAAATTTCTAAGTGACCCTAAACTTTTGACCGGTAGTGTAAGACCGCATAGCGTCATGTTCAGGTACAGACAAGTTAAAAAGGCGACCTTTAGGGAATTTACTACCAGGCACTAATTCAATAGCGCAGTCATAGCTCCTATGGGGAGGCAAAGATGCAGATTTACTTTCGCTAAACACATCAGAAAAATCAATCAAAAAGTCAGGAACATCCTGAGCCTGGGGGGAGGCAGAAAAAACAGGAGTGTTGGTATTAACAAAATTGGCAGCCCCAACTGGTTACAGACACAGATTTCCAATCCAAAACAGGATTATGAGACTGTAACCAAGGGAAACCCAGCACGATAATGTCATGCAGATTATACAGAACCAAAAATTTGCAGCTCTCCTGATGATCAGGTTCAACCCTCATTATCACCTGAGTAGAGAACTGAGGTTTATTCTCAGCCAAAGGGGTAGAATCGATCCCCAGTAGGGGAATAGACTTCTGTAGGGGTATCAAGGGAAACCCGCAACGTTTAGCAAAATCAAAATCCATCAGGTTAATAGCTGCTCCCGAATCAACGAAAGCCTGAGCAGAAAATGAGGACAGAGAGCATATCAGAGTAACAGTTAATAAAAATTAGTCTGAACACTACCCAAGACAACTGAGCGTGCAAAAACGTCTTCCCCGCTTAGGGCAGACTGAAATAGCATGAGAGGCATCACCACAGTAGACACATAACCCATTGCGCTTTCGAAACTCATGACGCTGTGCCCCAGAAACCACTCTATCACACTGCATGGGTTCAGAAGCAGGTTCACAAGGCAACACTATTCCACACATATTCTCCGCTCACGCAAACGTCTGTCAATTTGAATCGCTAATGACATAGAATCATTGAGACCAGAGGGGACTTGGAATCCCACCATAACATCCTTTACATTATCTGACAGACCCTTCCGAAAAGGGCTGCCAAAGCGTCATCATTCCATTTGGTCAGGACTGCCCACCTGCGGAATCTCTGACAGTATAACTCAGCGTCATCAAGCCCTGATTTAATGCCAACAAGGCTTTTTCAGCTTGATCAGTGACATTAGGCTCATCGTACAATAACCCCAAGGCCTGAAAAAATGCATCAACATCACTCAAAACAGGATCCCCAGGTGTCAGGGAAAAAGCCCAATCCTGAGGATCGCCGCGCAGGAGAGAGTGACAATTTGAACCTGCTGCGCTGCGTTCCCTGAGGACTTAGATTTTAAGGCAAAAAACAATTTACAATTATTTTGAAATTCAGAAACTTGGCTCGATCCCCCAAAAACAAATCTGGCATGGGAATCCTAGGTTCCACAACAGGCAACCTAGCAAGATAGGCAGCAATACTCCGAACCTCAGTGGCAAGCTGATCCACACGGCCAGACAACTGTGCAAACTCCATTGAGAGAAAAAAAAAAAAATCCTCCCCAGCACCCAGAGATACAGAGGGAAAAAAAAATGCAACAAACAGAAAAATATCTCTGACAACTCTGACAACCATTTTTTTCTTTCACAATATTTTTCCCTTCTGTGAGTACCATATAAATTTCAGTTTAGGCCGGTGATACTGTTATGATTTGGTAGCTGAGGAGTGCAGGTAAAAAAGGCAATTACACCAGAGCAGTTGGAATCTATGAGATTGCAGTACCCTGACTAACCACCACAACTAGAGGCAGCCGTGGAGCGTTCCTACGTTGGTCCTAGACGCCTCGTCACAGCCTGAAAACTAACTATACCTAAAGATAGAAAGAGGAAAGCTATCTGCCCCGGAGCAGATCCCAAAGAACATAGAAAGCCCCCAAACATGTAATGGCGGTTAGACAAGAAGAAATACTGACACAGACAGAAAATAGTATGAGCAAACGTTGGGGCCCAAACTATCTAATAGAAAAGGATAGGAAGGGCACTTACTGCAATCCCAAAAAACCCTGAAAAGCACCAACTCTACTAATTTCAAAAACACCTGAGATCACACGACCTCTACCACCTAAATTAGTTCTCTGGTGTAACAAAATCAAAACAGCAGCCACTGAAAAAACTGGAAAAAGCAAATGCACAAAACATCAGTGGCTGAACTAAACTGAGAGGGCAAAAGCCCCCGGAGGGGACCAGAAGGCCCCCACAGAAGTGCAGGACAAAATGCAAAAATCAAGCACAAAAACAAAAAGAAGAAAATGTCTTATCTGTTAGCAGGAGATGCAGACACGACACAGCAGGCTACAAAGGAAACAGGAATCAAGGATTGAGACCAGAACAATTGATCACCGGCAACCCTGATGGGAAGGCGACTCCCTTAAATAAGACCAGTCAGTAACACCTGATTCCCAATCCTCACAATCTTCACTGGACAGTCCAGTACCGCTTGTAACCACCAGAGGGAGCCTCTGCTCAGAACTCATTTCAAGTCCATTCACAAAAAATGGGGGACATACTGTGTGTGTGTGGGGGGGAATTTAGAGTGAGGATGGGGGGTTACTTTATGTGTGGGGGGATTTTGGGGATGTTGTGGGGGGTTATTTTATGTGGGGGGAATTTGGAGTGGGGATGGGGGGTTCTTTCATGTGTGGGGGATTTGGAGTGGGGATGGGGGCTATTTTTATGTGGGGGATTTGGAGTGGGGATGGGGGCTATTTTATGTGGGGGGATTTATAGTGGGGATGGGGGGTTCTTTTATGAGTCGGTAGATTTGGAGTGGGGATGGGGGGTTATTTTATGTGTGGGGACTTGGAGTGGGGATGGGGGGTATATTTTATGTGGGGGGATTTGGAGTGGAGATGGGGGGTTCTTTTATATGTGGGGTGATTTGGAGTGGGGATGGGGGCTATTTTATGTGGGGGGGATTTGGAGTGGGGATGGGGGGTTATTTTATGGGGGGGAATTTGGAGTGGGGATGGGGGGTTCTTTTATGAGTGGGGAGATTTGGGTGGGGATGGGGGGTTATTTTATGTGTGGTGGACTTGGAGTGGGGATGGGGGGTTATTTTATGTGGGGGGATTTGGAGTGGAGATGGGGGTTCTTTTATGTGTGGGGTGATTTGGAGTGGGGATGGGGGCTATTTTATGTGGGGGGGATTTGGAGTGGGGATCGGGGGTTATTTTATGTGGGGGGATTTGGAGTGGGGATGGGGGTTCTTTTTATATGGGGGGGATTTGGAGTGGGGATGGGGGCTATTTTATGTGGGGGGATTGGGAGTGGGGGGTGGGGGATTATTTTATGTTGGGGGGATTTGGAGTGGGGATGGGGGTTTCTTTTATGTGTGGGGGGATTTGGAGTGGAGATGGGGGCTATTTTATGTGGGGGGATTTTGGGTGGGGTGGGGGGTTCTTTTATATGTGGGGGGATTTGGAGTGTGGATGGGGGTTCTTTTATGTGTGGGGGGATTTGGAGTGGGGATGGGGCTATTTTATTGGGGGATTTGGAGTGTGGATAGGGGGTTATTTTATGTGTGGGGAGACTTAGAGTGGGGATGGGGGGTTCTTTTATGTGTGGGGGATTTGGAGTGGGGAGGGGTACTTAATATGTGTGGGGGGTACTTAATGTGTGTGGGGGGAATTGGGAGTGGGGATGGGAGTACTTAATGTGTGTGGGGATTTGGAGTGGTGATGGGGGGATTTAATGTGTGTGGGGGATTTGGAGTGGGGATGGGGGCATTTAATATGTGGGGGGATTTGAGGGTACTGAAGAGTATGTATGTATGAGGGCATGTATGAGGAAACAGTATGGGGGATGGGTGCAGACAGTATGGGGAGAGAACGGGGAATGTATGTGGACACAGTATGGGGAGTGAGGGTGATGGGATGTGTGCAGAGTAGGGGAGTCAGGTATGTATGAGCAGACAGTATAGAAGTGAAGGGGTAAATATATGAGGAGACAGTATGCTGAAACGGGGGATGTGAGAGGAAGACAGTGTGAGGAGGGAGGGGAATAGTGTGAGGTGACAGTATATTGCAGATATTTTTATTTAGGGGCATTATAATGACTTTCTGTCTTTAAGGGCATCGTGTGGAAAGTTGGTGAGAAGAGTGGAGAAATGGAGGTCTGCAGAGACTGCTGTGGATGAGAAAACTCATCATAGGATCTGGACAAGATGAAGAAAAGGAGAACGACTCCAGAGACGACTTCTCTATAAGGTACCTGGATGTAAAATTATTTGTGAAATTGACTAATTCTCATGTCTTTAATTGTTAGGAGCATTAAAGGGGTTCTCCAGGTCTGTGTCCACATAGAATGACTGCAGACTCAGCACAAACTGGACACCCCTTTAATGCTCCTAACAAATAAAAACATGAGATTTAGTCAATTTCAGAATTCTCACAGTGCGCACTGCACGCTGTTAGGATTCTCTCGTGCCGGTAATTTACATACATGCGGTCACATGCTGACTAGACATGTGCCTCACTCAATGAAAATGAACGGAGCGAGGCGGGCATGTCTAGTCGGAATGTGGCCAGAAGTATATAAATCACATGCTTGTGCTGACATGACGTGTACTCTTGCCACCGGTAAGGGAGAATCCTAAAAGTGTGCATGCATTCGTTGTGAGAATTCAGAAGCTGCAATGTCAAGATTCAGCTCTACAGGTTCCAGCAGTCATCCACATGGACACTTCACTCATATGCGATTTTCATACTTATGGTCCTGTGACAACGAGCATCTCTTCCTGCTTCTCTCAGATTTTTCATGAACATGAGAGCATTAGGGAGAGCAGCTGTCGGTACATGACTAATGTGCAAATCGCATGTGTGCGGGGGGGGGGCGCCGAACCGAATTCTTGCCCCCGGGTGCCAGAAAGCCTAGATACACCTCTGGCTATGGTGGACAGATGCCGGTGTCACCGCTGGCTCAGGCCCAGCACCTGCAATATTCACCTGTCCCGTCCACCGCTGAGCGCTGCTGTCTTCCGGGTCTTCCAGCAGTGAATGCTCAGGCAGACGGCGCGGCGCGCACTAACCACGGTCTCCGGCACCATGCCTAACTTCAGCGGTCACGTGGTACCGCTCGTTAAAGTCATGAATATGTGCATATTCATGACTTTAATGAGCCGTACCACATGCCGCTGAACACAGGCGCCGGAGACCGTGGGAGAAGAACAGGGCTGCAGAGACCGCGCCAGGAGAGGGTGAGATATAGGACACCCCCCGCTCCCGCTCCCCCGCCGACCCCGGTATATACTCGAGTATATACGGCATATTTTTATTTAAGGGAATGTCACATACATTTTTTTTAAATAACCAATAAACCACATACAAGGGACAAAATACGTCACACAATGGCTAGACCACATATTACCACCACATAGTGACCAAATAATACTACATACACAGGACAAATACCACTACACCTGACCAGACCAATTATTAACAGCCAAGTAGTGACTGAATGCTACAATACTGAGCATTAATAAAAAAACAGCAATATAATATTACCATAAGTGCCATTATGTACAGGAGCTCTGTATATAGTGTCAGTGTACAGGTGATACAGGGATTATCAGTGACATTATACACAGGAGTTTTGTGTTATACAACAGTTTATATGAAAAAGTTTGGGCACCCCTATTAATCTTAAGCTTAATTGTTTGATAAAAATTGGTGTTTTTGCAACAGCTATTTCAGTTTGATATATCTAATAATATTGGACCAGTAATGTTTCTGCCTTGAAATGAGGTTTATTGTACTAGCAGAAAATGTGCAATCTGCATTCAAACAAAATTTGACAGGTGCAATTCCAATTGCTCAATTCCAGCCAATTTTGGTTTGAAAAAGTCAAACGGCGCTCCTTCCCCTTCCGAGCCCGGCCGTGCGCCCAGACAGTGGTTTTCCCCCACATATGGTGTATCGGCATGCTCAGGAGAAATTGCACAACTTTTTCTGTCCATTTTCTCCTTTTACCTTGTTGAAGTAAAAAAAAATTTTTTTGTAAAAGATCATTTTTGTGACTAAAAAGTTAAATGTTCATTTTTTCCTTCCAAGTTGCTTCAGCTCCTGTGAAGCACCTGAAGGGTTAAATAAACTTTGTGAATGTGGTTTTGAGTACCTTGAGGGGTGCAGTTTTTAGAATGGTGTCACTTTTGGGTATTTTCTGCCATATAGACCCCTCAAAGTGACTTCAAATGTGAGGTGGTCCCTAAAAAAATGGTTTTGTACAATTTGTTGTAAAAATGAGAATCGCTGGCAATTTTTAACCCCATATTTGTAACAAAAAAAAATTTGGGTTTTAAAAGTTGTGTATGAAAGTAACATGTGGAAATGTTATTTTTTAATATTTTGTGTGACATATTTTTCTGTTTTTTAAAGGGGAAAAAAAATTCAAAGTTTGAAAATAGCTAATTTTCAAAATTTTTGCCATATTTCATTTGTTTTATAAATAACAACATTATTCGAATAATTTTAAATACATGAAGTACAAAAGTCCCAGAAAAAATTTTCAGAATTGCAAGATTCATTGAAGGTTCCAAGGGGTTTTAAACCTCATAAAGAGCAGTGGGCAGAATTGAAAAAATGGCCAGGTCAAAAGTGCAACAGCCCCGGGGGGGAAAAGGGGTTTAATTTTGTTTAATATATTAATTATTTAAATAACCTAAATAAAAATTGGGGAAATTTCCTCCAACCATGTTTGGGCTTTATTTATATTGTAGGATGGGTTTGTTTTACCAGCTTAGTATGACTTTGGGTAGGATAATGGGTTTTTGTATGAGAACAGGGGGGACATGTTTGAAAAGGGGCGGGGGTGGAAGAGGGTTTAAAGGGGTTTTAAAAATTC
>JARQOD010000001.1:471485086-471595580 GCA_033576555.1 Oophaga sylvatica
TATTTTGAGTGGTAATGACATCCATTCATTTTTGTGGGCACATATATTATAGGGATTGGTTGCATACTTTGATTTGTCCGCCGTAAATACATGGTTATTACATATCATGTGCAATTATGAATCAGATGTGCTGTCATTACGTGATTGGTGGTTGGTAGCTTTTATACCCCTCACTTCCCTTTTCCCATCACCCCTTGAAAAAGGCACCATAGCCGAAACGCGCGTCGGGGCGGACGCACCTGGTGTTTGCTCTTCACCTTTAACAGTTATACCGGTACTTTGTAATGATGTTATTATAACCACCTGTCTGTGATATAATTCATGCCTAGGTAGTAGTGATGTTTTTGACTATTGATGTCAATGGTCATTTAATTATTGTGATATACAAATATCGTCACTACAGCAAATTTTGCTTTTTAACCATTGTATTATGAGCATATATGGCCAGTAATATTACATGCAGTATTTGCTGATTTGTACATTCGTTATTTGAACAATCTGGCCATTCTCACCAGTGTGTGTCCCTCTTTCCCACTAGTGCTTAGTGGCATGAGCCTTTACCACTGTCCTTCCCTGTTCCTATTTTATATGTATTAATAAAATGTATTTTTGTACTACAACCTTGGACTATTTGATCGTTTGTTGTTCATTGTTTATATCTAATTTGCGATTGTCCGCATATTCCTATATCCATATAAACATGCCCCTATTTTTTGATACATACAGTTTGTGGTAATTTTATGGGCATGTTTTGCAATAAGGTCATTCATTATCTAATTGCTGTGTTCTGCACAGGTTATTTTCCTTCATTGGACATGGATTTCCGAGCCAAAGACAAAACATGGCTCGGGCAAATTGAGCAGGTATTTGGGACGAGTGGCATTGATTTTTAGCCACCAGTCGATCAGTCCATTGATAATCAGGCCCTTGATATTGAGAAGTGGCTATTGAAAAGAACTCGTACATGGTGGAATTGTGCTTTTCTGGAGAAGTATCTAACATGTAAAATGATCCCTAGAGGTCTTAGGATAAGAATAACTCCTACCTATCCTGTGGAGGATTGTGAATTCATTAGATCCTGGGAGGAGGCTTGCAATGCATGTTCTTATACCTTCATGAAATTATTGGTGGATTTGAATGCCAAAACTATCTCCAATCTTGACAAATTAATTGATGACGCTGAACGTGATTTCAAATCGAAATGTCCAGCCGACAAAATCGCTGGTTATGAATCTCGCATCGAGAAAAGTCTGGACACATGTGTAAAGAGGATTCAAGATACACAAACATCTAAATTTCAGAGAGATATGAGAGATTATTCCAGTAAAATGTATATCTATGGCGCAAATTGAGTACCCAGACTAATAAATTGTCTGGAGTCCCGTCTGCAAGCTCACTCTCTAACATCAGTGATTCATCTGAATGGTCTGCTTCTTCCATGATGACTCGTTCAGGACAAAGACCTAAACGTATAAGGGATAGCAATTTTCATCCCTATAAGAGATTGCAGACCATATCACCTGATGCTAAGAAATCTAACAAGGTAATTAATTTAAGTTCACATGTATTATCTGATACTGATTACCTTCTGCTTAGTAAGGGACTCTCTTTCTCTCCTGAATCTAGCTTTGATAAATTTACAGCTATTAAAGATCTTCATCTTTTCGCTAGATCTTTATTATTTAAGAGACATTATTTTGATCCTCAATTAAATCATCTGTTTCCCACAGAGGAGGAACAGATAGCGCTACAAGATCTTGAAGATCTATCATCTGAACATCAGCTAGGAGAGGGAGGTAAGATCCCATCTTCCATTAGGGTTAAATCTAAAAAATTTCCTCCTCTTGCCACATGTGCTCCGATTGACCTCTTTGTGCAGGTGGTGACTAGAGATTTTATGCAAATTTCTAGAAAAATTGCGAGTGATAATTTGACTAAAAGAGAACGTGGGAGATTGGACGTCCTGCGGGCGTTACCTGATGTAGTGCTGAAGCCAGCAGATAAAGGAGGTAATATTGTCATCTGGCCTATTGCCCTCTATGAAAAGGAAGCCTTTAGACAATTAAACAACAAAGTGTGCTATAAACGGCTTACTTATAATCCCCTTGTATCATTTAAGGAACAGCTGTTAAAATTCTTCTCACCGCTGTTCAAAATGAAACCATCACCAAAGAACTGGCTTCAGCACTACAAGTCCAAGAACCTACAATTTCAACATTGTACCTTTTACCTAAGGTACATAAAAACATGGACACGCCCCCAGGACGTCCAATCATATCCGGCTCTGGAAACTATTTGGAGAAGGTTAATCTCTGGATTGATTCCAAATTACAACCTCTTGTTGAAAGCCTTCCCTCCTTCCTTGTGGACACAAGTGAGTTTCTGAGACGGGTTGATGGTCTTCATGTAGGTCCCAATACTTTGTTGGTGACTGGGGATGTTGAATCCTTATACACCAATATAAGGCATTCGGATGGCATTCTTGCTACCAAATATTTTTTGGATATGTCTAATTTACCTACGGGGATTATCCAACTTATCTTAGAACTCCTAAATTTCTCTCTGACCCATAATTTTTTTACCTTCAAAGGGTCCTTCTACCTGCAGCTCCAGGGTACAGCGATGGGGGCTTCATTTGCCCCGTCATATGCCAACCTGTTCCTGGGGCTGTGGGAGAGGGACCTTTCCCTGCCGGATCGAGTGTCATCAATGGACCGCATCCCCTTTTGGGTTCGGTACATTGATGACATTTTCTTGATCTGGCAGGGTGATTCTATTTCTCTGGGCAATTTCCTGTCTGACATCAATATGAATGATAAGAACATTCATATTACATCCAATTCGAATGCCAACAGTATTGACTTTCTTGATGTCACAGTGAAAAGAGATGAAAATGATATCTTACAAACAGGTGTCCACAGGAAGGAGACTTCCACCAACATGCTATTGCATGCAACTTCCGCACATCCAAAACCTCTGATTAATTCGATTCCAGTGGGGCAGTTCCTGCGCATCCGCAGGATCTGCTCTAGTGATACTGAATTTGAAAAAGAAGCCCAAGATATGCTTAAACGTTTTAAAGAGGGGATACAGTAAACGGGTTTTGAAAAGAGCGTATAATCGGGCAAAATACGCTACCCGTCATTCATTACTGTATCATAGGAAAAGAATTAACAATTCTCCCAGGACTGTTAGATTTATAACGACCTATCATTCTCAAGCTACTCGCATGAGGTATTGTTTACAAAAAGCTTGGCCTATTCTCCAGACGGACCCTATCATTAAACAAATCATCTCTGACAGACCTAGTATCACCTTTAGACGATCCACTAATTTAAAAGATCAGCTAGTGCATAGCCATTACCATGTTGACACCAGTCATGGCATTTTTCAATCTGGACGTCCTAGGTGTGGCTGTGCTCCCTGTGGTCGGTGCGTCGCCTGCCCGAACATTGACCGCAGTGCCACCTTCACCAATTCTGCGGGGACAAGAACTTATGATATTCGGCAAGGCATCTCCTGTAATTCACGCTACGTGGTGTATTTTGCCACGTGTCCATGTAATCTTATTTACATAGGGATGACGACTCGCCAATTGAAGGTGCGCACGCGGGAAAATGTTCTGGGCATTCAGGCGGCGACCGACCATGATGATCCGACCACACTTAGGACGTTACCTCGCCACTTTAAAACATTTCATAATTGTGACAGCTCTTTACTGAGAGTAAAAGGCATTGATATGTTGATTCCAGGTATTCGTGGTGGTAATCTATGTCAGAGATTATCACAGAAAGAAACCAGATGGATTTGGTTATTAGATACTGTACATCCCAAGGGTCTCAATGAAACCTTAAGCTTCTCCTCCTTTTTATAATATGTACCATTGTCTGGACTTATCTTCTGTTCTAAGCATATGTGGTTTTTGGTTTTAATTATTTTTTATATTTTTCTAGCTTCTTTTCCACCTTCATGCTAATGAGGCAGTATGTCTGATCAAGATCATGATTCTCAACTTATCCGAAGTTACACCTTCTATTGAATTGGCATATTTCTCATGTTTATTGGCAGTTCATTATAATCATGATACTCGTTATTGTTTTGTTCCTCTATTGTTGCATTGAAAACGTATTAACAATTGTTGTTGTTCATCATTTATGCCATGTATTTTCACATATTTCTTCTATTGTGTATGAAATATTTCGTTGTCATCATGACATATAATGTCTTTAATTATTGACATCTTATATGTTTCTTTTCTGTTATACTTACGGCTGGCATGCATCTTCTTTGCTGCACGACTATGCCTGGCGATCGTCGGCGTCCTTTGTTGCCTTGGTGACTGATCACATCATGTGACGTCACCGGACACATGACGCAGACGTCGCTCGGCGTTCTCGGTTACCAAGATTATATATAATGTTCCCAATCACTGACAATTTGTATGTTTTGCCCCTTTCTTCTGTCATACTCACGGCCGGTACGCGCCCTCCCCTGCTGATCGTTCATGCCTGGCGGCCTTCGGCGTCTTCTGTTGCCGTGGTGACTCATCACGTGATGTGACGTCACCGGACACATGACGCTGACGCCGCTCAGGCGTCCTCGGTTACCAGGATGATGGGTGCGTCATCAGAGGCCTTTCCAGGCGCATTGGGATGACGATCCTTATGCCCTGGATATGTGGTATCACAATTTTCGTTAACAATGGTATTTTGAGTGGTAATGACATCCATTCATTTTTGTGGGCACATATATTATAGCGATTGGTTGCATACTTTGATTTTGTCCGCCGTAAATACATGGTTATTACATATCATGTGCAATTATGAATCAGATGTGCTGTCATTACGTGATTGGTGGTTGGTAGCTTTTATACCCCTAACTTCCCTTTTCCCATCACCCTTGAAAAAGGCACCATAGCCGAAACGCGCGTCGGGGCGGACGCACCTGGTGTTTGCTCTTCACCTTTAACAGGTATACCGGTACTTTGTAATGATGTTTATTATAACCACCTGTCTGTGATATAATTCATGCCTAGGTAGTAGTGATGTTTTTGACTATTGATGTCAATGGTCATTTAATTATTGTGATATACAAATATCGTCACTACAGCAAATTTTGCTTTTTAACCATTGTATTATGAGCATATATGGCCAGTAATATTACATGCAGTATTTGCTGATTTGTACATTCGTTATTTGAACAATCTGGCCATTCTCACCAGTGTGTGTCCCTCTTTCCCACTAGTGCTTAGTGGCATGAGCCTTTACCACTGTCCTTCCCTGTTCCTATTTTATATGTATTAATAAAATATATTTTTGTACTACAACCTTGGACTATTTGATCGTTTGTTGTTCATTGTTTATATCTAATTTGCGATTGTCCGCATATTCCTATATCCATATAAACATGCCCCTATTTTTTGATACATACAGTTTGTGGTAATTTTATGGGCATGTTTTGCAATAAGGTCATTCATTAATTTTCATAGTCATGAAAATACAGAAAAATCTTTGAATGAGGTGTGTCCAAACTTTTGGTCTGTACTGTATATATATATATATATATATATATATGTCACAATGACATATATATATATATATATATATGTATTCTATGTGTATATATCTAGTGTTTTGTGAGCTGTCAGTGTGATTTTACAGTAGCCGAGGATGAATTGCCGGCTTTTCAAAGGACACTGGTGCGTATAAATCGGACAGCACTCGCATGGTTTTTTATCGCATCCATTGACTTGCATTAGCGATTATCATGCCAAAATCGCTACAATTCGCAGCATGCTGCGATTTTTTTCTCAGGGCTCATACTCACTGGAGACAAAAACGGACGATTGCAAGCCGATAGAAAATCGGCTTGCAATCGGACCAATGTTATTCAATAGGGGACTTCTCATTTGCGATTTTTTTCTCAGATGAAATCGGTCTGAGGGCTCCTTTCCACTTTCGAGAAATACGTCCGATTCTCGCATGTGAAATCCCAGCTCTGGGGCCGGCATTCGGGAGTGTAGCGAGCAGCTACATAGAACTACATGCAGCCGCGCACTCCACTCTCGAGTGTCGGGGCCAGAGCTGGGATTTCACATGCGAGAATCGGACGTATTTCTCGCAAGTGGAAAGGAGCCCTGAGAAAAAAATCGCAGCATGCTGCGATTTGCAGCGATTTTGGCATGATAATCACTAATGCAAGTCAATGGATGCGATAAAAAATCAGACAGCACTCGCACCATGCGAGTGCTGTCCTTTTTATTACGCACCAGTGTCCTTTGAAAAGCCGGCAAATCATCCCCGGCTACTGTAAAATCACACTGACAACTCACAAAATACTACATATATACACATATAATGCATATACAGTACAGACCAAAAGTTTGGACACACCTTCTCATTCAAACGTTTTTCTGTATTTTCATGGCTATGAAAATTGTAGAATCACACTGAAGGCATCAAAACTATGAATTAACACATGTGGAATTATACATTACACTTTAAAAAAAAGTGTGAAACAACTGAAAATATGTCTTATATTCTAGGTTCTTCAAAGTAGCCACCTTTTGCTTTGATTACTGCTTTGCACGCAGAAAAGGTGAACGGATGGATTCTACATGCCTGGTTCCCACCGTGAAGCATGGAGGAGGTGGTGTGATGATGTGGGGGTGCTTTGCTGGTGACATTGTTGGGGATTTATTCAAAATTGAAGGCATAGTGAACCAGCATGGCTACCACAGCATCTTGCAGCAGCATGCTATTCCATCCGGTTTGTGTTTAGTTGGACTATCATTTATTTTTCAACAGGACAATGACCCCAAACACACCTCCAGACTGTGTAAGGGTTATTTGACCAAGAAGGAGAGTGTTGGGGTGCTACGCCAGATGACCTGGCCTCCACAGTCACCAGACCTGAACCCAATCGAAATGGTTTGGGGTAAGCTGGACCGCTCACCGCTTCAATTTTGAATAAATCCCCAACAGTGTCAACAGCAAAGCACCCCCACACCATCACACCACCTCCTCCATGCTTCACGGTGGGAACCAGGCATGTAGAGTCCATCCGTTCACCTTTTCTGCGTGCAAAGCAGTAATCAAAGCAAAAGGTGGCTACTTTGAGGAACCTAGAATATAAGACATATTTTCAGTTGTTTCACACTTTTTTGTAAAGTGTAATGTATAATTCCACATTTGTTAATTCATAGTTTTGATGCCTTCAGTGTGATTCTACAATTTTCATAGTCATGAAAATACAGATAAATCTTTGAATGAGAAGGTGTGTCCAAACTTTTGGTCTGTACTGTATATATATATATATATATACATGTCATTGTGACATATATATATATATTTATAGTTCATGAAGTTCTACATACTATAATAGCCGTTAATTCAATTGCCGGCTTTTGTGAAATTACAGACCCGAAATGAAATGACACATGGTTTACATACAGTTAACCATGTCATTTCATGCAGTTTGATATATGGTTTTCACTAACAATTACATGAGTGGCTGTGTGCAAAATTTCACACATGTAGGAGTTAATTAAAGGTGTAAATTCGTAGTAAAAAAATGCATGGGCTCCCGCTGTATTTTCTCAACTAGACAGACAAAGCCAGCGAGTGGGAGCAGATAATAATAGCCGAGGGAGGGTGCATTTATTTTGTGCCCCCCATGGCTACTACCATCTGCCCCCAGCTATTAGAACTCTCCTGTCTATTTTGCTGGTCACATGACCTTTTTTGCCTATTTAATCCTGCTCCGCCCTTCTGGCTTTGCTGGACTTCATTGTAATTTCTACTCTTAAGCTAGCCAGGTGCTTTGTTACCTTACTCAGTCAGTTTTGCTTGGTCTTCGGACCTCTATGTTCTATGTTGTTTTTTTAGTCTTTTACTGCTACAACTTCTGTTAGGAGATGTCCATCTTTCTCCCAGTCCCTAGTTCTTGTAGGGATCCCTTCTTCGCATCTATAGGTCTTCGTACAGACTAGCTGAGGACTTTAGTGGGTCTGATCGCAGGATCAGGTTCCCCGTTACATCGTAGGGATCTAGCTTAGTTCTATCGTAGGGACAGATCTCCCTTCTTTCCTTAGTGCTTGTAGCAGAACATAACAGTAAGTCCAGCCTAAAAATATCTCTAAGGAAAGATTTCCAGTTTCCATCATGGTGTCGGTTCAGGACTTGGCTCAACGCCTGCAGGGACTCTCTCTGGAGGTGGTCGAGCTCCAGCAGCAAGTGAGTAACTGTTCTGGAGCACATTTCGTGGAGCCAAAGGTACGTTTGCCTGATTTATATTTTGGTGATCAACAAGATTTTTTTTCTTTTAAAAATGCTTGCTTGTTGTATTTTCGTTTGAGACCCAGATCCTCTGGTGATGAATCACAGTGCATAGGGTTCATAATGTCACTTTTGCGCAAAGAACCTCAGGAGTGGGCCTTTTCTCTACAACTAGTGATCCATGCTTTAGATCAGTGGATAGTTTTTTTTCTGCTTTGGGGTTATTGTATGATGATCCTGATCGTGTCTCATCAGCTGAGACAGAATTGAGACATTTGAGGCAGGGATCAGGTAATGTGGAAAAATATTGTACTCACTTCCGTCGGTGGTCTACTCAGGTGGGGTGGAACGATTCAGCTTTGAAAAGTTTGTTTCTTGCAGGGCTAGGTGAAAGGGTTAAAGATTTGTTGATTGCTTATCCACACCTGGTGACTTGCAGGAGGCTATGCAATTAGTTATACAGGTGGATAGGAGATTGCGTGCAAGGGTTAATGAGAGTAAATCCTCTGCCATGTCAGCTCCAAGTCTTGAGAGGGTCTGTACTGACATTGGAGAGCTGATGGAGATTGGAGCGATGGCACCTCCCTCTCAGGAAAAAGACCGCAGGTTTTCTGAAGGTTTCTGCTTTTATTGCGGCAAATCTGACCACTTCATTAAGAACTGTGTGCTTCGTATGAACAAAGAAAAAAAAAGGTCAGTTCCGCCCGTATAGCCTGTTTAAACACTAAGGGCGTCTTTCTTTCTGCCACTACTGCTGCTCAGGAAGAATTAATGGAATTTCGGGTATTTGTCTATTGTGGTTCTACTCTGAATGTGATTGATGGGGGATTCTTGGAAAAACTTAAATTAAAACCCAAACTTTTGTCATCCCTATTGCCATGGTTTCTGTTGATGGCTCTCCCTTGAAGAATGTTACTCACAAGGTCTGTGAATTTCCCCTCACTATTAATGGTGTTCACCAAGAGAATTTGGATTTGGTAGCATTTAATAATTTGCCTTCTCCGGTGGTTTTGGGGTTACCCTCGTTAAAATTTCACAATCCTGTACTGGATTGGTCTACCAATGAAATTAAGTCCTGGAGCCCTAAGTGTTATGACAAGTGTTGTAACGGGCGTATTGCTGCTGTGGATAAAGGGGAATTACCTGTACCTATTCAGGATTTTTGGAAAGTTTTTTCTGAGAAGGAATCGCAGATTTTGCCTCCCCATAGAGACTATGATTGTACTATTGAATTTGTCCCTGGAGCGAATCTTCCTAAAAGTCGTTTATTTAATCTTACTATTCCTGAGAGAAAGGCTTTGGAGGAATACATACAGACAAGCTTGGCCGCCGGTCACATTAGGCCTTCCAAGTCTCGTGTGGCTGTTGGATTTTTTTTTGTTAAAAAAAGGGACGGCGGTTTACGTCCTTGTCTGGACTTTCGTGAGATTAATAAAATTACTGTACGCAATCCTTACCCACTGCCATTGATTCCTGATTTGTTTAACCAGTTAGTGGGGGCCAAGTGGTTCTCTAAAATTGATCATCGCGGGGGCATGCAATTTGTTGCGCATGAAGGAGGGTGACGAATGGAAGACTGCTTTTAACACTCCTGTGGGTCATTTTGAGAATCTGGTTATGCCTTTTGGTCTTACCAATACTCCTGCATTTTTTCAGAATCTTATTAATGACATCCTTAGACCTTTGATCGGCAAAAATGTGGTTGTGTATTTTGATGACATTTTCATTTATTCGCCGGATCTGGAGTCTCATTAGCGGAGCGTACGTGAGGTATTACAGTTATTAATTGACAATTCGCTTTTTGCTAAGCTAGAGAAATGTGAGTTCGCTGTACAGAGAATTAGTTTTTTGGGCTACATTATCTCCAGCGAAGGTTTTGAGATGGACCCGGTGAAAGTTCAAGCTGTGCAGGAATGGCCTAGGCCTATTGGTTTTAAATCGATACAGAGGTTTTTGGGTTTCGCCAATTATTATAGAAAATTCATTAAAAATTTTTCTATTATTGTCAAACCACTGACCGATCTCACCAGGAAAGGTGCTAATGCGGTTCAGTGGACTACTGAGGCCATTGAAGCTTTTGTGTTTCTAAAGGAGAGGTTCAGCTCTGCTCCCATCCTTATGCAGCCTGATGTGACTAAACCGTTTTTGGTTGAGGTTGATGCTTCTTCTGTGGGGGTCGGCGCGGTGTTGTCTCAGGAAAACAGGGATGGAGTACATCCCTGTGCCTTTTTTTCAAAAAAATTTTCTGAGACTGAACTGAATTACGATATTGGTAATAGGGAATTGTTGGCTATTAAACTCGCATTTGAACACTGGCGTCATCTCTTGGAAGGTGCTGAATTTCCCGTTCAGGTTTTCACTGATCATAAAAATCTGATCTATCTTGATGCTGCCAAACGCTTGAATGCCCATCAGGCTAGGTGGGCACTGTTTTTCTCGCAGTTTAATTTTTCCGTTACTTACATCCCAGGTACTAAGAATGTTAAAGCTGATGCTTTGTCTCGCAGCTTTTCTCCCATGGTCTGTGCTGAGGAGGAGGAGAACATTTTACAAGAAGGAGTTGTGATTGCGGGTTTGGACTCTGTGTTGGAAGATCAGATTCTTAAAGCACAGGAGAATGCCCATCTAACACTCCTCATGGGAGGTTGTTTGTGCCTGGGACCTTTAGGAGAGATTTGTTTGTTGAGTGTCATGAGTCTCGGTTGGCAGGTCATCCTGGAATCTCTGAGACCAAGAGACTTGTGGGTCGCAGTTTTTGGTGGCCTGGATGGCAGAAGGAAGTCATTAAGTGGGTGCGTCAATGCACTGTGTGTGCTAGATCTAAGTCTTCACATACTCCTGCTGCGGGGTTGCTTTGCCCTCTGGAGGTTCCTAGTGCACCTTGGACACATTTGGCTATGGACTTTATTACTGACCTTCCCCCCTCTGAGGGTTTCACTGTCATCTGGGTGGTCGTGGACCGTTTTAGCAAGATGTGTCACTTGGTTCCTTTTATCAAACTGCCCTGCACTAAGACTCTCGCTAAGGCCTTTGTCAAGGAAATTTTCAGACTACATGGCGTTCCTACTGACATTGTTTCTGATAGGGGACCTCAGTTCGTGGCTCGTTTTTGGCGCGCCTTTTGTGACAGGTTGGGAGTTCATTTGTCATTTTCATCCGGATATCATCCTGAGTCTAATGGCCAGACAGAAAGGAAAAACCAGGATGTTGAGCAGTTCTTGCGTTGTTTTGTGGCAGACAATCAGGAGGGGTGGTCTGAGTTTCTGCCACTTGCTGAATTTGCTCTTAACAACCATACATCCTCTTCTGCTGGTTGGTCGCCTTTTTTTGTTGTACTGGGAGACATCCGTCGTTTGGGTCATTCTCCAAATTGGTATCGGCCGTGCCTGAAGAGGAGAATTTTTCCGGTGATTTGGAGAGAGTATAGACAGATGTGCGTGTTAATCTTCAGGAGGCTAACAGAAAATCTAAAAGGTACTTTGATAGGAAATGGCAAGAAGTTTTGTTTGCTATTGGTGACATGGTTTGGTTGTCCTCTAAGAATCTGCGGTTGAGGATTCCTTCTAAAAAATTGGGTCCCAAGATTGTAAGGCCCTTTAAGGTGCTTCAGGTTGTTAACCAATCTGCTGTTAGGTTGGAGGTTCCTACCTCCTGGAAGATTAATCGGTGTTTCATGTTTCTCTGTTGAAAAAAGCTGATGTGTCGGATGGAGACGCCTCTGCCACTGTTCCCCCGGTGGTGGAGGACGGGGAATATGAAATTTCCCGCATCCTAAATTCTAGACAGTATAGAGGGAGTTTGCAGTATCTCGTCGCTTGGAAGGGTTTCGGACCCGAGGATAACTCATGGGTGAGGGCGGATGATGTTTCTGCGTCCAGACTTGTCAGAGCGTTTCACAAGAGGTTTCCAGATAAGCCTGGGCCTAGGGGATCCGGAGGATCCTTTTAGAAAGGGGGGTACTGTTAGAACTCTCCTGTTAGGTTTTTCTATTTTGCTGGTCACATGACCTTTTTTGCCTATTTAATCCTGTTTCGCCCTTCTGGCTTTGCTGGACTTCATTGTAATTTCTACTCTTAAGCTAGCCAGGTGCTTTGTTACCTTACTCAGTCAGTTTTGCTTGGTCTTCGGACCTCTATGTTCTATGTTGTTTTTTTTGTCTTTTACTGCTACAACTTCTGTTAGGAGGTGTCCATCTTTCTCCCAGTCCCTAGTTCTTGTAGGGATCCCTTCCTCGCATCTATAGGTCTTCGTACAGACTAGCTGAGGACTTTAGCGGGTCTGATCGCAGGATCAGGTTCCCCGTTACATCATAGGGATCTAGCTTAGTTCTATCGTAGGGACAGATCTCCCTTCTTTCCTTAGTGCTTGTAGCAGAACATAACACCAGCCACCCCAGAAAAGGCAAATCTATAATTAGATGTGCCCTTTCTGGCACTTTGCCGGTCTATTCCCATTGCCCTGTAGCCGTGGCGAATGGGTTAATAATGGGTTAAAGCCACCTTGCTATTGAAAGGTGACTTTAAGCCAGGTTAATAATAGAGAGTTGTCAATTAGACAACTATCAATTATTAATCCTATTGAAGTAAATAAAAAAAACACACACATTAAGAATAAATAATTTTAATGAAATAAAAACACATTTTTTTGACCATCTTTTATTTAACTCCTAATCTTTGCGAAGCCCTTGATCTCCTATAATAAAGAAAAAATAATAAAACAACATTATTCTTACCTATCCGCCGCTCTGTCACGTCCCACGCTGTAATCCTTCACAAAGGGTTAACTAGCTTTCAGCCAAGCAGTGCAGCTAATGCTGCCTGCTCAGCTGAAAGCTCCTGAATGAATGACTGTGTGAAGCTTAAATGATAGCTTCCCACAGAAATCAGTTCACTTCAGGTCAGCGGGGACTCCCTCTGACATCACTGATGCTGTGCGGTGTCCCCGCTGACCTGAAGTGAACTTATTACAGTGGGAAACAATCAATGAAGCTTCACACAGTAATCACTTTCTCTCCTGTCGCCGGGAGAGGAAGTCATTATATCACAGCTTTGTAAATATATCAGAAGAAGATCAAAATAGCTTGAATCACAGTATCTCCTCAACTTATTATAAAAAACTTTTTATAATAACCATTTAAAAATTAGAACAATCCTAGGCCAAATGGCAAATAAAGCGACATCATATTTAAATAGAAATGAATCAACACCAGAGGGTCGTGCCTATCCCTACAATGGCCTATGTTACCCTACCTACCCGCAGGAAGTCATTCATTCAGGAGCTTTCAGCTCAGCGGCAAGCATTAGCTGTGCTGCTTGGCTGAAAGCTAGTTAACCCTTTCTGATGGATTACAGCGTGGGACCTGACTGTGCGTCGGATAGGTAAGAATAATGTTGCTTTATTATTTTATTTTTATTTCAGGAGAACAAGGGAATCGAGGATTACCTGAACAATAAAAGATGGTCAAAAACTGTGTATTTATTTCATTAAAATATTTTTCATTAATGTGTGTGTGTATTTTTTAACCATTTCATACAATAAGATTAATAATTGAGAGTTGTCAAATTGACAACTCTCAATTATTAACCTGGCTTAAAGTCACCTTTCAATAGCAAGGTGGCTTTAACCCATTATTAACCCATTCGCCACCGCTACAGGGCAATGGGAATAGACCGGCAAAGTGCCAGAAAGGGCGCATCTAATTATAGATTTGCCTTTTCTGGGGTGGCTGGGGGCAGATGTTAGTAGCCAGGGGGGGCACAAAATAAATGCACCCTCCCTTGGCTTATATTATCTGCCCCCACTCACTGGCTTTGTCTGTCTGGTTGAGAAAATAGAGCGGGAGCCCACGCTTTTTTTTTCAACGAATTTACACCTTTAATTAACCCCTACATGTGTGAAATTTTGCACACATACACTCATGTAATTGTTAGTGAAAATTATAGATCAAACTACATGAAATGACATGTTAACGGTATGTAAACCGTGTGTCATTTCATGTCGGGTCTGTAATTTCACAAAAGCCGGCAATTGAATTAGCGGCTATTATACTATGTAGAAGTGTATGAACTATAAAAAAAAAATATATATATATATAATATATATATATTGTCAGCTTTTGGACACCTTTGAAGTGTTTTCTATGTGTTTTCTATGTGTTTCTATGTGTTTTTGTTTGCCCGCCATTGGTTTTAACGGTGTTCGACGTGTTCGACGAACAGTTACTCGAACATACGGCTGTTCGGCGTACCGAACCGAACTCGAACACTTCAGGGGTGGCTCATCACTACTGATAAACAATGCACTGAGGTTGGAGCATGCAAGAATAGACTAATCCCAGTCAGCTTCAGCATAACTGTGCATCTAATGCTGCAGAAGCCGAGCTATCTCATAAAGCATCATTGGGACCACTAAGTTCAGGCTAGAGGGACAATAATGTTGTTGGCCATAAAGGGAATTTGCCAACAGTTTTTTTGCTGCATAATCTGAGAGCAGCATAATGTAGAAACAGAGATCCTGTCACTTTATAGGCTGCTTGCTGTAGTTTTGAAATCCATTTTTGAAGAGGATGAAATCATCACTTGTGGACTAGTAAACCCGTTGCCAGGTAGTCCTCAATATTAGCAGCTTTTTGGGTACACTGTACATGGGCAGAAAGCTGCCAATCAGTGCTGTGGGCGGGGTTCACTCCTGAGGCATGCGGTGTACTCTTGGTACACATTGGTGCCACATGTGTAACAAGGTGGCAAGTGGTGGTAGTTGCGGGCGAGTCTACTACAGCAGAGTCAGTCCATACCCCGGCACCTTGCACATAAAATTCTGACAGGACAGATGCAGCCCCCAAACGAGTTACCTCTTCTCCTCAATTACTGTAGTCCAGGCAATAAGGATTCCAGGAACAGTTATAATCCAACAGGGAAACAATTTATTGTGGAATTAGTGAAGTAGAAAAAGTAGTTACAGTAAATTAGATGAACTTCCTGCTCTTTCCCTAATTCTCTTCACTACCATATCCGCAGCGGCAATGGCGGCAGCAACAACAAATGTCCACAGTGACAGTCCAAAAGCCGATTTCTGGACACTTGTAGTCCTCGGCGGGGCACTACGCAGTCCTGTTCAAACTTCACTGCCCGTGGGTCTGGCCAGCTCCCAGCAGAGGAGCATGCCCTGTCACGGGCAAACGTGCCCTGGCTCTGATTAGGAAGCAGGAGCTTCCTGCTCCCTTGAGGCTGCTGTCCCAGCCTCTAGCATGTGCATAACAAACACAGCACAACAGTAATACATGGCATACACAGCATATACATTATTGGGTCAGTACCGGTCAGGAGCGGATATTCCAAAGACAAAAGACAAAACAGCAGGTCAGAGTCTAAGCCAAGAGCAAACCAGGGAGTCAATACACGAAAGGGGAACACAGAGACGGGATGGGATGAGGGGATAAACAAGCACGGGTTCAGTCAGCAAACAGCAGGACAAATCAGGGCAAACGGAGTCAGCTACACACGCCGTAGGCAGAAACTATAACTGACACCGCCTGCTGGATGCAGTGGAGATAAATAGCAAACCTGAAACCAGGCTGAGGCTGAGAAAGTTAACCCCTGACATGACCAGACTGGGAAAAGGGGAAGACAGGACTCAAAACCCGGTCTGGATCATGACAGTACCCTCCTCTCAAGGGGGCCACCGGAACCCCAGGTTTCTCAGGATAACGTGCATGAAATGCCCGAACCAAACAATCAGCGTGGGCCGATCGCGCCAGGCCCCAAGATCGATCCTCCAGGCCGTAACTCCTCCAATGAACCAGATACTGAAGAGAACTGCGGACCATATGAGAATCCACAATCTGTTCCTCTTCGTATTCAGTCTGACCATCCACAGAGACAGGAAAGTACAAATGACTTAAGAAGGGACTTATGGAACACATTGGGGAGCCGAAGCGATGGAGGTAGGCGTAAGTGAAAGGCAACTGGATTGAGAACCTCAATGATCTCGTAAGGATCAATAAACCTGGGACCCAGCTTAGCAAAAGGAACCTTCAGGCGTATGTTCCTGATAGACCTCCACACCTTATCTCCTACCAGGAATATAGGTCCTACAGACCGTCGCTTATCAGCAAAATGTTTGTTTGCCCTGAGCCTCCCCAATGTTTCTCTGGAGCTCCCTCCACACCTCCCCATCTGTTGAACTGCGAAATCAGCCCTTGGACACCCCAAATACAGCCTAGAAAACTCGCCAAAATGGGGGTGAAAACCGTAGTTACAGAAGAGCAGAGAGGTGCCAGTGGACTGATTAACCCGATTATTAAATGCAAACTCAGCCAAGGGCAATGAAGAACATCAATCATCCTGCTGAGACGTAGCAAGACACTGCAAAATCTGCTCAAGTAACTGATTGGTCCTCTCCGTCTGACCATTGGTCTCGGGATGGTAGGCTAAGGAGAAGGTCAAGCAAACACCCAATCTTTTACAGAATGCCCTCCAAAATTTGGACACAAATTGCACCCCTCTATCAGAAACCACACTCAAAAGGCACGCCATGCAAGCTCAACAAAAAACTTAGATTGTGTTCCTGCATTAGGTAGTCCTGCCAAAGGTACAAAATGCGCCTGTTTACTGAATCTGTCAACCACTACCCAGATAACAGTTTTGCCATTGGAAGGAGTGAGATCAGTGATAAAGTCCATGGACAAATGAGTCCCAGGTCTATTCAGAATTGGCAATGGCACTAATTTCCTGGCCGGTTATGGGAGCTCTTAGCATGGGCACAGGTATCACAAGTACACACAAACCTAGCGACATCAGAGGTTATAGATGACCACAAAACAGCCTAGCAATGGCTTTCCTGGTGGCCGAGATCCCCGGGTGCCCACTGAGAGCAGAATTGTGAAACTCCCAGAGAACCCTCCACCGGTACTGTACCGGGAGCAAGAGCTTATTATCAGGCAAAGACGGAGGAGCAAGAGACTGAGCCTCCTGAATTTCAAGCCCAAATTCAGAGGATACCCCAGCAACAACCACTCCGTGCTGAAGAATGGAGGAAGGAGGTTCGGGGGATGATATCAGATCAAAACTGCGAGATAAGGCATCCACCTTGACATTCTGGGAACCAAGCCGAAATGTGATAGAAAAATGAAAACGTGAAAAAAAACAGTGACCACCTCACCTGTCTATGAGTTAACCGCTTGACAGACTAAATGTAGGACAGGTTCTTGTGGTCCATAATCAGAGTGATCCGATGAACCGCCCCCTCCAAAAAATGCCTCCATTCTTCAAAAGCCAATTTTATGGCCAACAACTCCCGGTTACCAACATCATAATTCCTCTCTGCAGAAGAAAACTTCCTGGAGAAAAAGGCACATGGTCTTAAATTGGTCAAAGTAACGGGTCCCTGAGACAACACTGCCCCCACTCCCACCTCCGATGCGTCCCCCACTACAATGAATGGTTCTGACGGATCGGGCTGAACCAATACAGGAGCAGACATAAAACACTTCTTTAATGTAGTAAATGTTTCAACCACCAGGGGTGACCAGACTTTGAGATCAGCCCCCTTGCGAGGGAGATCGGTGAGTGGCTTGACCACCTGAGAAAACCCCTTGATGAATTTTCAATAATAATTGGTGAAACCCAGAAAATGCTGCAGACCCTTGAGGTCTCTGGGCTGTACGCAATCAACAATAGCCTGTACCTTTCCAGGATTCATCTGAAACCTGTTGGCAGAAAGGATGAACCCCAGAAAGGAAAGCTCCTGGTCACAAAACGAACATTTCTCGGGTTTAGCAAACAGAGAATTTCCCCGTAACCTATGCAGAACAGCACATAAATGACCAATGTGGGATTACTTGTCAGGAGAGAAAGCAAGGATATTGTCCAGGTATACCACCATAAAGCGCTGATAAAATCAGAAAAAACATCATTCATGAAGTTCTGAAACACTGCAGGCGTGTTCGTGAGACCGAAGGGCATGACCAAATTTTCAAACAGACGCTCGGAGGTGAGAAATGCCGTTTTCCACTCATTCCCTTCCCGAATGCGGATAAGGTTATATGCTCCCCTGAGATCAAGTTTGGAAAACCACTTGGCCCCAGACAATTGGTTATAAAGATCTGGAATGAGTGGGAGAGGGTAGGTATTTCTCACCGTAATTTTATTTAGTTCCCGGAAATCGAGGTACGGGCATAAACCACCATCTTTTTTCTTAACAAAAAAGAATCCAGCGGCCACAGGTGAGACAGAGGGTTGAATGTGACCTTTGCATAGACTATCAGCGATATAGTTTTTCATAGCGGTACGTTCCGGGCCAGAAAGATTGTACAAACAGGCTTTGGGCAATTTAGAATCCCGGAATAAGATTAATCGTACAATCATAAGGACGATGTTGTGGCAAGACCTCAGCCTCTTTTTCGGAGAACATGTCCCCAAAATCCTTCAGGTACTCTGGAATACCCTCCAGATTAATGGCAGACACAAAAACAGTAGAGAGTGTTAGTGTGGTCTGAAGACCCTCTAGGATGTCAGATGATTGCCCAATTGGGTCGAGCTTCGATCTAGGCAGGATGGTGAGACGAAATGGACACAGGAGACAAGTCTCTAGTTCCAAAGTCATCTATCCTTTAATTAATTCCAGCCAGCTTATATCCACTGCTGGATTGGGCGTATACATGCATTAGGTCATCGTGTTTTCCAGAACATATTAGTAAATCATTTATTACAGTAAATACATCTTGTCACGCATTTCATAGGTCATGTCAGCTTGACGATTGGTTATCTTTCAGAAGAATTTACCCAGTCACCAGATG
Organism: Oophaga sylvatica; assembly: GCA_033576555.1. NCBI lineage: Eukaryota > Metazoa > Chordata > Amphibia > Anura > Dendrobatidae > Oophaga > Oophaga sylvatica. Next base: position 471,504,158 of record JARQOD010000001.1, read on the forward strand.
TTCCATTTGGTGAATCCCAATTATAGTCATTAGCAGTTCTATCTTTATTACTCTGTTGATCAGTCGCATACTTCATCATCATTAGCTACAGTTATCATGGCGGTGTCCTGTCATTAGAGTGATTATCTCATAGTCCTAAAGGCCATGTAGCCATGTAGACTAACCTTTGAGATCATATGCTACTGTGTTGTTAAATCAGCAAATAATGTCATTTTGAAACATAGAGAAGAGACTTCTTAAAGGGATTTGTATATGAAGATATATAAAAGGGTCTTATAATCTAGAAGGATCTCCTAGATTCCCTATCAGTTCCCCCTTTTGAGAACAGATATGATTCTATCCTGAACCTATAGGTACTTTAAAGGCCTAGTGCCAGAGTCAGACTTCCTAACCATTTCTTCTTTCTTCGTGCTGAATTCCCCATACAATGAGAGAGATGATATCCTTTTCTCAACTACAGTGTTTTGTCATGTGTAAGAAGAGGGTTTCAATTATGTGTGCATGATTATACTAATGAACACATGTACTAGTCTTTGGAGGGGTCTTTTGGTGCTGTATCCTGTTTTCTACTGTTTGTAGTAGTATCTGAGGAGAGCTGACCTTGCTGAACTATTATTTCTTGTACTGCATCTCCAACATACTTTTTGAATCTCTGTTGATTATAATAAATGCAATTTTACCTGTCCACATTTTTCCCAAAATCAAGTCTAAAATAAGCTACAGTCCCAGAAGTGTCACTTCGGCTTCTCTGAGCCGTCTGTCCTTTGTAGGGTAAAATTGGCAGTATCATCAGAAGCAGGATCATCCCTCTTCCGTTCCAAGGCTTTGCAGTGGCTGGCATGGATCCAAGTTGGTCTTCCTTCAAGCTTTACTGATGTGGCTGCAGGGGGGAGGACTTGGAAGGGACCATCAAACCTTGGCTCCATTGGCTTCCTTGTATGTCTTTTGCCCACCACCCAGTCTCCAGGCTGTAGAGAATGGGTTCCTTCTTGACTCTCTGGGTCTGGAATAGAATCAAAAACTTGTTTATGCACAGAGGAGAGCCTCTTTTGCAGGCCCTGGACATAAGCGGTGAGATTGTCACACTGCAGTTACAGTGTCTGTGGAAAGTACAGTCCTAACCTAGAGGCTGACCCAAACAAGACCTCAAATGGTGAGAGTTTAGTCTTCCTATTGGGCGTGTACCTAATGGAAAAGAGAGCTAAAAGCAGACATTCTGTCCAAGGTTTCCCCAATTCCTCACTTGCTTTCTGAATTTTTAGCTTAAGGGTACCATTTAGCCGTTCAACCATCCCACTCGCTTGGGGTTTGTATGAGGTGTGAAAAGCCTGTGTCACCCCTAGGATTTGCATGGTATTCTGCATTACCTGTCCAGTGAAATGGGTACCTCTGTCGGACTCTATGGTTTCAGATAGCCCGAACCTACAAAAGACTTCTGCATCAACTTCTTCGCAGTGGCTCTTGCAGTAGCTTTTGGCATCGGGAAGGTTTCTGGCCAACCTGAAAAGAGGTCAACACACACGAGCACAATTTCATACGTTCCTATTCTTGGTAATTGTATGAAGTCAATCTGCAGTCGTTGAAACGGATAGAGGGGCTTAGGTGTGTGTTTCTGTGGTACTTTCACTACGCTTCCTGGATTGTGTTGTGCACATGTTAGACATGCCTGTGTAAATCTAGTAGCAACTGTTGTGAAACCAGGGGCGATCCACTGCCTCTCTACTAAAGCACAAATGGCGTTTTTGGACAAATGCGTGGGGCCGTGAGCTGCCTGAGCCATCATGGGGTACAAGGACCTTGGTAGGCAGACTTTCTGACCCACCATCCACAGACCTTCATGCTCCTGAGCTCCAGCTTTCGACCAAACCTTCTTCTCCTCCCCGGTTGCATGCCGAGTCAGAGCCTGTAAGATATTGAAGTCTAGTTGCTGACACTCGGTGCTTACCATGATCAGTGGAGATACCCCAGAGGTCTTATCTTGCCTCGGCTATCGTGCGGCTTCCTTGGCTGCCTTGTCCGCCTTGTCGTTGCCTCTTGCTTCATTGATAGAGAGTTTTGTATGTGCCCTTACCTTAACTATGGCAACCTCCTTTGGGAGCAGAAGTGCCTCCATAGGTTGTTTGATAAGGTGCCCATGTTTGGCAGGGGTACCTGCTGATGTAAGAAAGTCTCTCGCCCTCCATATGTGACCATAGTCATGGGCTATACCAAAATTATATCTCGAATCTGTGTAGATGTTACATTGTTTACCTGCAACCCTTTAAGCGCTTCAATGAGTGCCATCAACTCCTCCTCTTGTCCTCTGCATATCCAGTGTAGAACGGCCATCTTCACTGATGCTTCTTGAACCATCTACAAAAAGCTCAATATCTGGATTAGTGAGAGGTACATCAGAAACATGTGAGAACCCTGCAGTCTCTTGAGCCATAAGGGCTATACAGTCATGCTCATGGTATGCATCAAACAATTCATCCTCTGACAAATTTTACAAAAACAGTGGTTTTCCTTGTCCATCCCCACCTTCTCCCTCTTTTGAATCTGCTACATCAATTGGAATGAGGGTAGCTGGATTCAGAGTCATACACCATTTTAAAGTGACATTGAGAGGCATTAAAATGGCACACTAAAGCTTAAGATGTCTGGCTACAGCAATGTGCTTGGGTTGGACCTGGCTGAGGATGCTGTGTAGGTCATGTGGAGTGTAGACAGTGATTTGATAGTCCAGTACAATCTCTGAGGCCTTGTCTAGTAAGAGTGAGACAGCTGCCACTGCTCGGACACATGATGGGGCTTCTTGTGCAACAGGATCTAAACGAGCAGAGTAGTAGGCCACAGGCCTGTTATGTTGGCCATGTTTCTGGGCTAGGACCCCTCAAATAATCCATCAATCTGATAATATGTCTATGGTTCTTTGTCAAACAATATGAGCTGGTAATCTAGAAAGACACGGCTAGAGCGTACCCGGGCTCCGGTCTGCAGGCTGTGAGGCAGAGGGAGACAGAGAGCTTTGTAAGAAACAAATTTCTTACCTTCATCAGTGATATGTTGTCTGTGTGTTCCTCAGTCCACAGTGCGATTGCTGGATCTCGGATACTGGGTGTGTCCTCTGTTGAACCAGCCCACCCAGGGACGCCAGATTTGTTAGGGTGGTCTGAAGACCCTCTAGGATATCAGATGATTGCCCAATTGGGTGAAGCTTCAATCGAGGCAGGATGGTGAGACGAAATGGACAAAGGAAACAAGTCTCTGGTTCCAAAGTCATCTATCCTTTAATCAATTCCAGCCACCTTATATCCACTGCTGGATTGGGCGTATACATGCATTAGGTCATCGTGTTTTCCAGAACATATTAGTAAATCATTTATTACACTAAATACATCTTGTCACGCATTTCATAGGTCATGTCAGCTAGACCATTGGTTATCTTACAGAAGAATTTACCTAGTCACCAGATGTTCCATTTGGTGGACCCCAATTATAGTCATTAGTAGTTCTATCTTTATTACTGTATATATTCGTGCATAAGCCGAGATTTTCAGCCCATTTTTTAGGGCTGAAAGTCCCCCTCTCGGCTTATACGCAGGTCATATACGGGGGTCGGCGGGGGAGGAGGAGCGGGGGTGTCGGATCATACTCACCCCACCGCCGGCACGGTCTCTGCAGCCCCCCTGCTTCTCCCACGATCTCCGGCTCCTTCCTGCAGCGGTCACGTGGTACCGCTCATTAAAGTCATGAATATGTACATATTCATGACTTTAATGAACGGTACCACGTGACCGCTGTAGGACGGAAGCGCTGCGGAGACCGCCGGGAGAAGAAGAGACGCTGCAGAGAGTGACGCGCCGGCGGAGGGATGAGTATAGCGATATTCACCTGTCCCGTTCCACCGCTGTGCGCTGCTCCGACCTCCTCGTCCGACTCCTCTGGCTGTGAATGTTCAGGCAGAGGGTGCGATGATGTCGTTAGTGCACGCCGCGCCCCCTGCCTGATCATTCACTGCCGAGGACCCGGAAGAGGGAGCAGTGCGCAGCGGTGCACTGGTCCAGTGACAGGTAAATATCTAAAGGTGCCGGGGTCTTGAGCAAGCGGTGACACCGGCACCTGTCCCCCATAGCGTGCCAGTGTCACTGCCTGCTCAGGACACCGGCACCTGGCCCCCAGCGACGAGAGGTGAGTATGTAATTTTTTTTTTGCAGCAGCAGCGCGGCAGCATAAGGGACGTATACTATGGGGCATAATCTGTGGAGCATATGGGGCATAATCTGGAGCATATGGGGCATAATCTGTGGAACATATGGGGGCATAATCTGTGCAGCATATGGGGGCATAATCTGGAGCATATGGGGGCATAATCTGGAGCATATGGGGGCATAATCAGGGGAGCATATGGGGGCATAATCAGGGGAGCATATGGGGGCATAATCTGTGCAGCATATGGGGACATAATCTGTGGAGCATATGGGGGCATAATCTGGAGCATATGGGGGCATAATCTGTGCAGCATACCGGGGCATAATCTGGAGCATATGGGGGCATAATCTGGAGCATATGGGGGCATAATCTGGAGCATATGGGGGCATAATCTGTGGAGCATATGGGGGCATAATCTGTGGAGCATATGGGGGCATAATCAGGGGAGCATATGGGGGCATAATCTGGAGCATATGGGGGCATAATCTGTGCAGCATACCAGGGCATAATCTGGAGCATATGGGGGCATAATCAGGGGAGCATATGGGGGCATAATCTGTACAGCATATGGGGGCATAATCTGTGGATCATACGGGGCATAATCAGGGGAGCATATGGGGGCATAATCTGTGCAGCATATGTGGGCATAATCTGTGGATCATACGGGGGCATAATCTGTGCAGTTTATGGGGGCCTAATCTATGAAGCATATGGGGGCATAATCATTTTTCACCCTAGGCTTATACGCGAGTCAATAAGTTTTCCCAGTTTTTTGTGGCAAAATTAGGGGAGTCGGCTTATACACGGGTCGGCTTATACATGAGTATATATGGTACTTTGTTGATCGGTCGCATACTTCATCGTCATTAGCTACAGTCATCATGGCGGCGTCCTGTCATTAGAGTGATTATCTCATAATCCTAAAGGCCATGTAGCCATGTAGACTAACCTTTGAGATCATATGCTACTGTGTTGTTAAATCAGCAAATAATGTCATTTTGAAACATAGAGAAGATACTTCTTAAAGGGATTTGTATATGAAGATATATAAATGGGTCTTATAAACTAGAAGGGTCTCCTAGATTCCCTATCAAGAGACACCCATTGGAACAATTAGGACCACATTAAACAATATCACGAGATCCCCAGTCTATAACAGGATTTTGCCTCTGTAACCAAGGGAACCCCAACACCAGTCCCGCAGGAAGATTATTCCTAATATGAAATTTGTTCCTGGTGCAAGGAACCCACCTTGAGGAGGAACTCCTCAGAGACAAACTTAATAACATTTTGAGCCAATGGTGTCTTAACAATGGCAATGATATGGATGGGAGTCTCTAGCCTAACTGTCCCTAACTTTAACTTGCACACTAGACTAAAGCCAATAAAGTTCATGGAAGATCCACAGTCCAAAAATGCTGAAGTGGATGTGTAACCACCTCCATAACACAGTTTCACCTCTAACAAAATTTTTTGAAATGATGAAAATGGTACCTGAGAGTCTGGGTGACTTCCACGACAATCACCCAGACTCGGAAGCTTGTTAATCAATGGACAAGAGGGGCAGTCCTTCTTCCAATGTCCTGGATCTCCACAATAAAAACATAATTTCCCATGACGCCATCGCTTCCTCTCCTTCTCCTTGAAGTTGGTGACACCAACCTCCATGGTCTCCGTAAATGGCATCACCTCAGACTTATCAGGCAATACAGGAATCTCTCACTGGATAACTCCTCTTTCCCGCAATCTCTGGTCCATAGGAATGGCCAGGGTCATGGCCTCCTCCAGGGAACTGGGTGGCGGATGGAGGGCCAGAGCATCCTTGAGATGATTCAAAAGTCCTCTCCTGAACTGACATCTCAAAGCCAAGTCATCCCAAGACACCTCAGTGGACCACCGTCTAAACTCAGAACAATACCATTCAGAAGTGAGTTTACTCTGGGAGAGACCCACTATCATGTCCTCTGCCATGCTGACCCAGTCTGGTTTGTCAAAATAAGTCCTAAGGCCTCAAAGAACCTATCCACAGACACACATTCAGGGGCAGTAGCAGGTAAAAAGAAAGCCCACGATAGAGGTCCCTCCCGAATGAATGAAATAAATATCCCACCTGCTGACTCTCATCTCCAGAGGATCGGGGCCTAAGAGAGAACAGCAGCTTACAACTCTCCCTGAATGTACGGAACTTCTCCTTTTCTTTAGAGAATGTGTCTGGGAGCATGATCGTAGGTTCAGGAGCGTGCAGCGAAACATCAACAGTGTCAGAGTGCTCACTGACAGATTGAGAAATAGAACCCTGAAAAGATTTAAACGTCTCAGAAAACTCCCTCTGCAGTTGGTTATGAGAAGAAGCAAGAGCCCTATGTTCCACTGACAAATCCTGCATCATTTGGGTCAGATATGACATCTGACCCGCAAGAGTTTGCAGTGGATCCATAAGGAGCGGAGCAAAGGAAAAAAAACCTGTCTGTGGTCAGTTATAATGTCACGCTGTTGCAATGCAGGTAGATGCAAGCTCCACTAGATGGCAATAGAGTGGAGGGATAACTACACATAACAAGAGCAGACCTGCAACGCAGCAGCAAGGCCACCACCAGATGGCAGGGAATAGTCAACAAGCCGGGTCGATACTAGTCTGTAGCGCAGTACAAAAGGAATAGACAAGCACAGAGTCCAAAACAAGCCAAATGGGTCAGTACCGTTCAGGAGTGGATATGCCAAAGACAAAACAGCGGGTCAGGGTCAAAGCCAAGTCAAAACCAGGGAGTCAATACACGAAAGGAGAACACAGAGATGTGAAGGGAAGAGGGGATAAACAGACAAGGGTTCAGTCAGCAATCAGCAGGACAAATCAGGGCAAACGGAGTCAGCTACACATGCCGTAGGCAGAAACTATAATTGACACCTCCTGCAGGATGCAGCGGAGATAAATAGCAAACCTGAAACCAGACTGAGGCTGAGAAAGTTAACCCCTGACATAACCAGACCGGGAAAAGGGGAAGACAGGACTCAAAACCCAGTCTGGATCATGACTAGTGTTGAGCATTCCGATACTGCAAATATCGGGTATCGGCCGATATTGGCTGTATCGGAATTCCGATTCCGAGTTCCGATATTTTCGTCATATCGGATACCGGAATCGGAATGTCACTGTCACTGTCAGTGTCCGTCTGTCGGGTCTGTCAGGAGTCAGCGGCACTTACCTGGCAGAAGATCTCCGGCGGTCACATCCCGGGCTGCTTCATGGCCGCCATCCTCTTCTCCCCGGCGGTCACATGCAGTATCTCGCGATAACTGCAGTGACTGCTGGGTAATCGCGGCCGTAAAGCAGTCCGATGACGTCACCGCCGGGGAACCAGGTAATCAGCTGTGCTGCGTCGCGATGACAGGCTCTGCCTTCATTGCGATGTAGCAGAGCTGGATCGTCGTGGGACAATCGTTACTATGGACTGCGTCGGACAGGTGGTATACTGTTGGTTTGTTTTTTTTATTTTTTTACAGGAGATCGATGGCGTCGCAGGAATGAGTGTATAATAAAAGAAATGAAAACTGTGTTGTCTCTTTTATTTCATTAAAATACTTTTTTCTTGCTGTGTCTTTTTTTTAAACATTTAATAACTGGGATTAATAATGGATCGGTGTCTTATTGACGCCTCTCCATTATTAACCGGGCTTATTGTCACCGTGCAATCAACGGTGACAATAACTCCTTATTACCCCGCTTGCCACCGCTACAGGGCAAGTGGGAAGAGCCGGGTAAAGTGCCACAATTGGCACATCTTTTGATGCGCCAAATGTGGGGCTGCTGTAGCCTGGTATTATCAGGCTGTTGAGGGCCAAAATCCATGGGCCTTGACAGTCTTTTAATACCAGGCCGCAGCAGTCTGCATTTTACTTGGCTGGTTAACAAAAATAGGGGGGATCCCCACGCCGTTTTTTTTTCGAGGGGATCCCCTATTTTTGTTAACCAGCCAAGCTAAGCAGACTGCTGTGGCCTGGTATTATCAGGCTTGCAAGGTCCATGGATATTGGATCCTTACCAGCCTGAAAAACCAGGCCTCAGCGGTCTGCTTCATCTGGCTGGTTAACAAAAATAGGGGGGACCCCACGCTAATTTTTTTCGAGGGGATCCCCTATTTTTGTTAATCAGCCAAGATATGCAGACTGCTGTGGCCTGGTATTATCAGGCTGGCAAGGTCCATGGATCTTGGCTCCTTAACAGCCTGAAAATCCAGGCCTCAGCGGTCTGCTTCATCTGGCTGGTTAACAAAAATAGGGGGACCCCACGCCATTTTTTTTTCGAAGGGAACCCCTATTTTTGTTAATCAGTTTCCTGTGACGTCACTGATGGTGTCCCTGGCTGACCTGAAGTGAAAGTGGAAAGCAATCAATTAAGCTTTCCACTTCCTCTCCTGTCAGCCAGGAGAGGAACTCATTCATTTGGGGGTTTACTGTGAGGCTGCAGCATTAGCTGCGGTCCCTGCAGTAAACATTAACCCTTTCTGAAGGATTACACCGTGGGACCTGACTGTGCATCGGATTGGTAAGAATAATTTTGCTTTATTATTTTATTTTTATTACAGGAAATGGTTTTAGCAGGTAAATAAAATATGGTCAAAAACTGTGTGATTATTTCATTAAACTTCTTTTTTATTAAAGTGTGTGTGTTTGATTTTTCTTTCATACAATAGGATTAATAATTGATAGTTGTCTAATTGACAGCTCTCAATTATTAACCTGGCTTAAAGTGACCTTTCAATTGCAAGGTCATTTTAACCCTTATTAACCCATTCGCCACCGCTACAGGGCAATGGGAATAGACGGGCAAAGTGCCAGAAAGGGCAAATCTAATTAGAGATTTGCCCTTTCTGGGGTGTCTGGGGGCAGATGTTAGTAGCCGGGGGGGGCCAAAAATAATGGTCCCTCTCTGGGCTATTATTATCTGCCCCCACTCACTGTCTTTGTCTGTCTGGTTGAGAAAATAGGGCGGGAGCCCACGCATTTTTTTTCAGCAATTTTACACCTCATATATATATATACATGTCATTGAGTTTGTGACAATATATATATATATATATATATATATTTATAGTTCATACACTTCTACATAGTATAATAGCCGCTAATTCAATTGCCGGCTTTTGTGAAAATGCAGAACCCGACATGAAATGACACTTGGTGTACATAGGGTTAACCATGTCCTTTGCTATCTGATTTTCACAAACAATTAAATCAGTCTATGTGTGCAAAATTTCACACCTGTAGGGGTTAATTAAAGGTGTAAATTCGTAGCAAAAAAGTCCGTTTTTTTTTACAACGAATTTACACCTTTAATTAACCCCTACAGGTGTGAAATTTTGCACACATAGACTGATTTAATTGTTTGTGAAAATCAGATAGCAAAGGACATGAAAAGACATGGTTAACCCTATGTACACCAAGTGTCATTTCATGTCGGGTGCTTCTGTCTTTTCACTGAAGCCGGCTTTACCCGGCAATTGAATCAGAGGATATTTTACTATGTAAAAGTGTATAAACTATACATATATGTATATATATATGTCACAATGACATGTATATATATATATATATGTATTCTATGTGTGTATATTTAGTGTTTACAAGGAAAGAATGGGGTTTTTTTAGTTCCGATATTTTGTTCCCATAGACTTACATTGGATTTCCGGTATCGGAATCGGGTATCGCCGATATTTTAATGGTATCGGCGATACCATTCCGATTCCGATACTTAGGGATATCGGAAAGTATCGCTCAACACTAATCATGACACCTTTTATATCACAAATTCTTTTTGCTATTTTTTTTTCTTCTTGTATGCTCTGTGTTTGTATAGTGCTCATCATCATGCACTCTCTTTGTTAAAGTTGGGACATGCACGTTCCTTATATACCTTATTTTATGATCTTTACTTGATTTTTGAACCTTGACTTGTTGCTGAAATGTGCTTATCACTACAGGACTGGTAAACCCATTGCAATGTAGTCCCCAAAATTCATGAGTTCTGCATAAACCCGCTCCCCCACTACTGATAAGCTTCTTTCTGCCTATGCACAGTGTACACAAAAATCTGCCAATCAGTGTTGTAGGTGGAGTTATACACGGCTCCGATTTCAGAGAGCTACTAGATCTGCAGCTGATAAAAGTGATTTTATCAAAGTGACAGAAAGCAGCCCAAGTGATACATTGCTTGAATCAGGGTCCCTATATTATGCTGCTCTTAGAGGGCTAACAAAAACCAAGTGACAAATTCCCACTAACTATCAATACTGTACCACACAAACCTGCTTCTAAATATACAGTATATTATAAGAATCATTTTAGGGTAGAAGGATAATACTGGTAGGTATTTTTCACTGCAGTTTATCATGGTGTCCTTGACTTGCGGTAATTACACATTTACAAATCTGACTTACTCAGATACAAAGTGATAATTTATGCAATTCTGCCACATAAATGTGTTACTCATTGTGGGAAGTAAAATTTTACTAACATTTAGCAAAACTTCCCTTCCCCTAATAACCTGTGCAAAATCCTGTAAAGTGCTGGATCAGTTGTATTATTGATTTCTGTTTTATTGCAAAAAACTGGAATGTAGGATTCAAAGTAAAACAGAGTCAAAATGCAGAAAAAGGAAATGACAACAACTTTATAGAGGGGTGCAAAGGTTATTTCTCTCACCTGCAGCTTAGAACACCAGTATAAAGCCACATTGTGGTGCCTCACAAATTTTGATTGCAGAAATAGAAAAGACTTTAATTCACTACAAAAAAATTCACCACAAAATGTGGTCATCTCGGTTTTTGTCTTCATGTAGTATGAAGAGTGATGTGTTGATACATAACCCAAATTTGAAAACTAATTCTCCATCATTCTTGATTGATGGTTGTATAGATGCTTACAAGACTCTTGTACATAATGCTGTAGATTTACCAGTACACAAAACCTAACACCATGTCTCAACAGTAGTGTTGAGCATTCCGATACTGCAAATATCGGGTATCGGCCGATATTCGCTGTATCGGAATTCCGATTCTGAGATCCGATATTTTTGTCATATCGGATACCGGAATCTGAGTTTTCCTCTAAAGTCTATGGGGAGTTCCTGTGTCACAGAACGAAGTACATGACACAGGAACTTCCCGAAAGTGTCACTGTTAGTGTCGGTCAGGTCTGTCAGGTGTCAGCAGCACTTACCTGGCAGAAGATCCCCGGCGGTCACGTCCATCCATCCATCCAGGTCGGCCATTACCTTCTCCCTGGCGGTCACGTGCAGCATCTCGCGATAACTGCATGTGCTGCCGGTACTGGGTAATCTCGGCCAGCTGTACTCTCGCGACAGCTGGCCGTAAACCAGTCCGATGATGTCACCGCCGGGGAATATCCTCAGGTAAGCAGCTCTGCTACATCTGGATGCCATGCTCAGCCTGGCATGCAGATATAGCAGAGCTGGACTTGTCGTGGGACACTCGTGATTTTGGACTGCGTCGGACAGGGGGTATTTGTGTTGGTTTGCTATTTTTGTTTTTTTACAGGAGAATGATGGCAGTCGCAGGATGAGCGTACAATAAAAATAATGAAAACTGTGTTGTTTTATTTCATTAAAAGACTTTATTCTGGCTGTGTATTTTTTTAAAAATTTACAAACTTTATGATTAATAATGGATCGGTGTCTTATTGACGCCTCTCCATTATTAACCGGGCTTATTGTCACCGTTCAATCAAAGGTGACATTAACCCATTATTACCCCGCTTGCCACCGCTACAGGGCAAGTGGGAAGAGCCGGGTAAAGTGCCACAATTGGCGCATCTTTGGATGCGCCAATTGTGGGGCTGCTGCAGCCTGGTATTTTTAGGCTGTTGAGGGCCAAAATCCATGGGCCTTGACAGTCTTTTAATACCAGGCCGCAGCAGTCTGCTTTTTACTTGGCTGGTTAACAAAAATAGGGGGACCCCCACGCCATTTTTTTTATCAGGCTTGCAAGGTTCATGGATATTGGATCCTTACCAGCCTGAAAAACCAGGCCTCAGCAGTCTGCTTCATCTGGCTGGTTAACAAAAATAGGGGGGGCCCCACACCATTTTTTTTCGAGGGGATCCCCTATTTTTGTTAACCAGCCAAGATAAGCAGACTGCTGTGGCCTGGTATTATCAGGCTTGCAAGGTCCATGAATATTGGCTCCTTAACAGCCTGAAAAACCAGGCCTCTGTAGTCTGCTTTATCAGGCTGGTTAACAAAAATAGGGGGGACCCCACGCCATTTTTTTTTTCGAGGGGATCCCCTATTTTTGTTAATCAGTTCACTTCAGGTCAGCCGGGATTCCCTCTGACGTCACTGATGCTGTGCGGTGTCCCTGGCTGACCTGAAGTGTAAGTGGGAAGCAATCAATTATGCTAACCACTTCCTCTCCTGTCAGCCAGGAGAGGAGATGATTCAGTCGGGGGTTTACTGTGAGGCTGTCAGCATTAGCTGCGGTCCCTGCAGTAAACATTAACCCTTTCAGAAAGATTACATCGGGGGACCTGACTGAACATCGGATAGGTAAGAATAATGTTGCTTTATTATTTTATTTTTATTACAGGTGAACAAGGGCTTTGCAACGAATGACAGTAAAATAAAATATGGTCAAAAACTGTGTTTTTATTTCATTAAAATGATTTTTAATTAAAGTGTGTGTGTTTTTTTTTATTTCATACAATAGGATTAATAATTGATAGTTGTCTAATTGACAGCTCTCAATTATTAACCTGGCTTAAAGTCACCTTTCAATAGCAAGATGGCTTTAACCCCTTATTAACTCATTCGCCACCGCTACAGGGCAATGGGAATAGACGGGCAAAGTGCCAGAAAGGGCGAATCTAATTATAGATTTTCCTTTTCTGGGGTGTCTGGGGCAGATGTTAGTAGCCAGGGGGGGCCAAAAATAATGGTCCCTCTCTGGGCTATTATTATCTGCCCCCACTCGCTGGCTTTGTCTGTCTGGTTGAGAAAATAGGGCGGGAGCCCACGCATTTCTTTTCAACAATTTTACACCATATATATATATATATATATATATTTACATGTCATTGAATTTGTGACACATATATATATATATTTATAGTACATACATTTCTACATAGTATAATAGCAGCTAATTCAATTGCCGGCTTTTGCGAAATTACAGACCCGACATGAAATGACACATGGTTTACATAGAGTTAACCATGTCATTTTATGTAGTTTGATATATGGTTTTCACTAACAATTACATGAGTGTATGTTATGATTTGGTAGCTGAGGAGAGCAGGCAAAAAAGGCAATACACCAGAGAGGTTGGAATCTACTGGATTGCAGTACCCTGACTAACCACCACAACTAAAGGCAGCCGTGGAGCGTACCTACGTTGGTCCTAGACGCCTCGTCACAGCCTGAGAAGCTAACTACACCTAAAGATAGAAAGAGGAAAACTATCTGCCCGGAGCAGATCCCCAAAGAACATAGGAAGCCCCCAAACATGTAATGGCGGTTAGACAAGAGGAAATACAGACATAGACAGAAAACAGTATGAGCAAACGTTGGGGCCCAATCTTCCTAGAAAGAAAAGGATAGGAAGGACACTTACTGCAATCCAAAAAACCCTAAAAAAATACCAACTCACTAATTGCAAAAACACCTGAGATCACACGACCTCTACCACCTAAATTAGTTCTCTGGTGTAACAAAATTAAGCAGCAGCCACTGAAAAAACTGGAAAAAGCAAATGAACAAACAACAGTGGCTCAGACAAACTGAGAGGAGCACAAGCCCCCGGAGGGGACCCGGCTGACCTCCACAGAAGTGCAGGACAAAATGCAAAAAGCAAGCACAAAAATAAAAGCAGAAAATATCTTATCTGTTAGCAGAAGATGCAGGCAAAATACAGCTAGCTTCCAAGTGAACCAGGAACCAAAGTTGAGACAAGAACAATTGATCACCGGCAACCCTGATGGGAGGGAACCTCCCTTATATAAAACCAGTCTGTAACACCTGATTGCCAATCTTCACAATCTTCATTGAATAGTTCAGTACTGTTAGTAACCACCAGAGGGAGCTTCTGCTCAGAATTCATTTCTAACACATTCACAACAGTACCCCCCCCTTGAGGATGGGTCACCGAACCCTCATTTGGGCAACCAGGTCGGTCAGGATGAGCTCTGTGATACGCACGGATCAGTCTCCTAGCATGGATGTCCGAAGCAAACACCCAAGAATTGTCCTCCTGACCATAACCTCTCCACTTAACCAAATACTGGAGTTTCCATCTAGAAAAACGAGAATCCAATATTTTCTCAACCACATATTCCAGATTGCCCTCAACCAAAACAGGGTCAGGAGGCGCAGCCATAGGAACCACTGGCTCGACAAACCTCTTCAATAAGGACTTGTGGAACACGTTATGGATCTTAAATGTCCCTGGAAGAAGTAAACGAAAGGAAACAGGATTAAGAATCTCCATGATCTTATAAGGTCCAATGAACCTAGGCTTAAACTTAGGAGATGCAACTCTCATAGGGATATTTCTTGAGGACAACCAGACCAAGTCCCCCACTTCAAACCGAGGACCATCAGTCCTATGCCGGTTGGCAAACCGCTGGGCCCTCTCCTGAGAGAGGGACAACCTCTCCACTACCTGGTCCCAAATCTGCTGCATACGCTCCACAACAGAGTCAACACCTGGACAGACAGAAACCTCCGTCTGTCCCGAAGAAAATCGAGGGTGAAACCCAAAATTGCAGAAAAATGGAGACATCAAAGTGGCAGAGCTAGCCCTATTATTAAGAGCAAACTCAGCCAAAGGCAAAAAAGAGACCCAGTCATCCTGATCAGCAGACACAAAGCATCTCAGATAAGTCTCCAATGTCTGGTTTGTTCTCTCAGTTTGACCATTGGTCTGAGGATGAAATGCCGAGGAGAAAGACAATTGAACACCAAGTTTAGAACAAAAAGTCCTCCAAAATCTGGAAACAAACTGGACTCCTCTGTCAGACACAATGTTCTCAGGAATGCCGTGTAACCGAACCACGTGCTGAAGGAACAAAGGCACCAATTCGGAGGAGGAAGGCAACTTAGGTAATGGCACAAGATGTATCATTTTGGAAAACCTATCACAAATCACCCAGATAACGGTCATTCTCTGAGAAACAGGGAGGTCGGAAATGAAATCCATAGAGATATGGGTCCATGGTCTCTTGGGCACAGGCAATGGCATCAACAAACCACTAGAGCGAGAGCAAGGCTTGGAGCGAGAGCAAGTCCGCAGGACTGCATAAATTCCCTGACGTCACGAGACAAAGTACGCCACCAAAAGGACCGACTAACCAAGTCTCTGGTACCAAAAATTCCGGGATGACCAGCCAACGCGGAACAATGAATCTCAGACATCACACTCTTTTTCCACCGGTCAGGGACAAACAATTTCCCAATAGGGCAGCGCTCGGGTTTATCCTCCTGACACCCTTCCAGAGCCAGTCTCAAATTGGGCGAGATGGCGGAAAGAACTACACCCTCTTTCAAAATAACAGCAGGATCAGATAACTCAGGAGAGTCTGCAAGGAAACTCCTCGAGAGGGCATCCGCTTTAACATTCTTAGTGCCAGGAAGAAAGGAAACCACAAAATTAAAACGTGTGAAAAACAAGGACCACCTGGCCTGTCTAGGATTAAGTCGCTTGGCTGATTCCAGATAAACCAGATTCTTATGGTCCGTGAGGACCACCACCTGATGTTTGGCTCCCTCCAGCCAATGTCTCCACTCTTCAAAAGCCCACTTCATGGCCAATAACTCCCGATTACCCACGTCATAATTACATTCAGTTGGAGAAAATTTTCGAGAGAAAAAGGCACAAGGGTTACTTTTAGAGGTCTCTGGATCTCTTTGGGACAAAACGGCACCTGCCCCAATTTCAGAGGCATCAACCTCCACCTGAAATGGCAGAGAAACATCAGGCTGCCGTAGAACAGGAGCAGAAGTGAATCTCTGCTTAAGTTCCTGAAACGCAGAGACTGCCTCAGGAGGCCAATTCACCACATCAGAACCCTTCTTGGTCAAATCAGTCAATGGTTTAACAATAACAGAGAAATTACAAATAAATTTCCGATAAAAATTGGCAAAACCCAAGAGTCTCTGAAGAGCCTTTAATGAAGTAGGTTGGACCCAATCACAGATGGCCTGAACCTTGACCGGGTCCATTTCAATAACAGATGGGGACAAAATGAATCCCAGAAATGAAGTCCTCTGTACGCCAAAAAGACACTTTGATCCCTTCACATACAGAGCATTCTCTCTCAAAATCTGGAACACAGTCCGAACATGTTTCACATGAGAGTCCCAGTCATTGGAAAAAATCAAGATATCATCCAAATAAACAATCAGAAATTTATCCACAAAATCCCTGAAAATGTCATTCATGAAGGACTGGAAGACGGAAGGAGCATTAGTGAGCCCAAAGGGCATCACTAGGTACTCAAAATGCCCCTCTGGGGTATTAAATGCCGTCTTCCATTCATCCCCGTGCTTAATGCGAATAAGGTTATACGCCCCCCTGAGGTCAAGCTTGGTAAACCAAGTAGCACTTTTCACCCTGGAAAACAGGTCAGAAATCAAGGGTAACGGATATTGATATTTCACAGTGATATTGTTCAAGAGAAGAAAATCAATACACGGCCTTAATGAACCATCCTTTTTGGCCACAAAGAAAAAACTGGCACCCAAGGGTGAAGAGGATGGTCTGATATGACCCTTCTCCAATGACTCCTTGATATAAGACTGCATAGCGTCATGTTCAGGTACAGACAAGTTAAAAAGGCGACCTTTAGGGAATTTACTACCAGGCACTAATTCAATAGCGCAGTCATAGCTCCTATGGGGGTCAAGGATGCAGATTTACTTTCGCTAAACACATCCGAAAAATCAGTCAAAAAGTCAGGAACATCCTGAGCCTGGGGAGAGGCAGAAAAAACAGGAGTGTTGGCATTAACACATTGGCAGCCCCAACTGGTTATAGACACAGATTTCCAATCCAAAATAGGATTATGAGACTGTAACCAAGGGAAACCTAGTACAATAATGTCATGCAGATTATACAGCACCAAAAATTTGCAACTCTCCTGATGATCAGGTTCAACCCTCATTATCACCTGAGTAGAGAACTGGGGTTTATTCTCAGCCAAAGGGGTAGAATCAATCCCCAGTAGGGGAATAGACTTCCGTAGGGGTATCAAGGGAAACCACAACGTTTAGCAAAATCAAAATCCATCAGGTCAATAGCTGCTCCCGAATCAACAAAATCCTGAGAAGAAAATGTGGACATGGAGCAAATCAGGGTAACAGTCAACAGAAATTTAGTCTGAACACTACCCAAGACAACTGAGCGTGCAAAACGTCTTCCCCGCTTAGGGCAGACTGAAATAGCATGAGAGGCGTCACCACAGTAGAAACATAACCCATTGCGTTTTTGAAACTCATGACGCTGTGCCCCAGAAGCCACTCTATCACACTGCATGGGTTCAGAAGCTGGTTCACAAGGCAACACTATTCCACGCATACCTCTACGCTCACGCAAACGTCTGTCAATTTGAATCGCTAATGACATAGAATCATTGAGACCAGAGGGAGCAGGGAAACCCACCATAACATCTTTTACATTCTCTGACAGACCCTTCCGAAAAAGGGCTGCCAAAGCATCATCATTCCATTTGGTCAGGACTGCCCACCTTCGGAATCTCTGACAGTATAACTCAGCGTCCTCAAGCCCCTGATTTAATGCCAACAAGGCTTTTTCAGCTTGATCAGTGACATTAGGTTCATCGTACAATAACCCCAGAGCCAGAAAAAATGCATCAACATTACTCAAAACAGGATCCCCAGGTGTCAGGGAAAAAGCCCAATCCTGAGGATCGCCGCGCAGGAGAGAGATGACAATTTGAACCTGCTGTGCTGCGTTCCCTGAGGACTTAGGTTTTAAGGCAAAAAACAACTTACAGTTATTTTTGAAATTCAGAAATTTAGCTCGATCCTCTAAAAACAAATCTGGCATGGGGATCCTAGGTTCCACAACCGGCAACCCTGCAAGATAGGTAGCAATACTCCGAACTTCAGTGGCAAGCTGATCCACACGGCCAGACAACTGTGCAAACCCCATTGAGAGAAAAAAAAAAAATCCTCAGCACCCAGAGAAAAAGAGGGAAAGAAAAAAAAATATATCTCTGACAACTCTGACAACTTTTTTTTTTTTTACACTATCTTTCCCTTCTGTGAGTACCATATAATTTTCAGTTTGGCCGGTGATACTGTTATGATTTGGTAGCTGAGGAGAGCAGGCAAAAAAGGCAATACACCAGAGAGGTTGGAATCTACTGGATTGCAGTACCCTGACTAACCACCACAACTAAAGGCAGCCGTGGAGCGTACCTACGTTGGTCCTAGACGCCTCGTCACAGCCTGAGAAGCTAACTACACCTAAAGATAGAAAGAGGAAAACTATCTGCCCCAGAGCAGATCCCCAAAGAACATAGGAAGCCCCCAAACATGTAATGGCGGTTAGACAAGAGGAAAATACAGACACAGACAGAAAACAGTATGAGCAAACGTTGGGGCCCAATCTTCCTAGAAAGAAAAGGATAGGAAGGACACTTACTGCAATCCAAAAAAACCCTAAAAAAATACCAACACACTAATTGCAAAAACACCTGAGATCACACGACCTCTACCACCTAAATTAGTTCTCTGGTGTAACAAAACTAAGCAGCAGCCACTGAAAAAACTGGAAAAGGCAAATGAACAAATAACAGTGGCTCAGATAAACTGAGAGGAGCACAAGCCCCTGGAGGGGACCTGGCTGACCTCCACAGAAGTGCAGGACAAAATGCAAAAAGCAAGCACAAAAATAAAAGCAGAAAATATCTGTTAGCAGAAGATGCAGGCAAGACACAGCAAGCTTCCAAGTGAACCAGGAACCAAAGTTGAGACAAGAACAATTGATCACCGGCAACCCTGATGGGAGGGAACCTCCCTTATATAAGACCAGTCTGTAACACCTGATTGCCAATCTTCACAATCTTCATTGAATAGTTCAGTACTGTTTGTAACCACCAGAGGGAGCTTTTGCTCAGAATTCATTTCTAACACATTCACAACAGTCCTCACTCCCGCAAGGACGAGTTATTGTTAATGTTGATGTTATGTAAAAATTATTTCTTTTCAGCCCGGGAGTGCTGATGATAACTAGGGGGATGTGTAGCCCAGCTGCGCTTGGAGCCACATGTACCCAGGAGGATGCACAGAAGGTAAACCCACACTCACACCTGATATTCATTCACACCTTCACTATTCCCTGGAGCCACCAGAGGGAGCCCTTGAAGAGTATGCATATATATAAGGTTTGTGGAGAGGCGG
This sequence comes from Oophaga sylvatica, assembly GCA_033576555.1. NCBI lineage: Eukaryota > Metazoa > Chordata > Amphibia > Anura > Dendrobatidae > Oophaga > Oophaga sylvatica. The sequence continues at coordinate 471,523,782 of JARQOD010000001.1, forward strand.
CAGTTAGTTGTTAGTTTACCTCAGATGACCTGAGAGGGAGTGAGATTTAGTCTACCTCAGATCTAGTCAGATCACCTCAGAGAGACGAGCTGAGAGGGAGAGTTACCTCAGAACGTGTCAGACTGTTAGTTCCCTGGAGCGTGGAAAGATAGCTCTTGAAGTGTGCATAGATCAGTCTGACGGAAGGTCCTGATAGCTGCTTCAGACAGAGCCTCAGAAGGAAGAGAAGGAAAGGGAACAGCAGTTACAGAAAGACTGAAGACTACAGCTTGAACTTAGTTTACAGTGTGGAGTCCAGTAATAGTGGAGGAAGATAGCCACTTTAGCCTGGTCAGAACTGAGTCAACTGAGGTAGTTTCAGTGAGCAAGCGTGCCGACGCTTTGAGAGCAGTGAAGAGAAAGGAGAATCTGCCATCTACTGCTAGTGTGTGCTTATGTTAAGGGTAAGAGTAGGACGAAAGGCGAGTGGAAGGAAGAAGAGAGTGACAGAGTTGAAACAGCTTTGATCGCTTACCTCTGCTCTGCACAACCGGACACCGGGTCCGAGCTTGCTAGCATCTACACGACTAGTAGGAGAAACCGGAGACCCTGTGGGACTTCAAGTCGCAGGGGCCAGCAGTGCTGATACGTAACCGGGTCAGGAAGAACAGGAGTCTGATCAGCGCAACCATTAGTGTTGTGAATGGGTTTGAGATGAGTTCTGAGCAGAGGCTCCCTCTGGTGGTTACAAGCGGTGCTAGTGAAGATTGTGAGGACTGGGAATCAGGTGTTACTGACTGGTCTTATATAAGGGAGTCATTTTCCCATCAGGGTTGCCGGTGATCAATTGTTCTGGTCTGAATCCTTCATTCCAGTTTCCCTTGTGGCCTGCTGTGTCGTGTCTGCATCTCCTGCTTACAGATAAGACTTTTGCTTCTTTTGTGTTTTTGCTATATTTTTGCATTTTGTCCTGCACTTCTTTGGGGGCCTTCAGGGTCCCCTCCGGGGGCTTCTGCCCTCTCAGTTTAGTTCAGCCACTGAGTTTTGTTCTTTTGCTTTTTTCAGTTTTTTCAGTGGCTGCTGTTTTGATTTTGTTACACCAGAGAACTATTTTAGGTGGTAGAGGTCGTGTGATCTCAGGTGATTTTGAAATTAGTAGAGTTGGTGCTTTTCAGGGTTTTCTGGGATTGCAGTAAGTACCCTTCCTATCCTTTTCTATTTAGATAGTTTGGGCCCCAGCGTTTGCTCATACTATTTTCTTTCTGTGTCAGTATTTCCTCTTGTCTAACCGCCATTACATGTTTGGGGGCTTTCTATTATCTTTGGGGTTCTGCTCCGGGGCAGATAGCTTTCCTATTTCTATCTTTAGGTGTAGTTAGTTTCTCAGGCTGTGACGAGGCGTCTAGGACCAACGTAGGAACGCTCCACGGCTGCCTCTAGTTGTGGTGGTTAGTCAGGGTACTGCAATCTCATAGATTCCAACTGCTCTGGTGTATTGCCTTTTTGCCTGCTCTCCTCAGCTACCGAAACATAACAGTATCACCGGCCTAAACTGAAAATTATATTGTACTCACAGAAGGGAAAAATATTGTGAAAGAAAAAAGTTGTCAGAGTTGTCAGAGATTTTTTTTTTTGTTTGTTGCATTTTTTTTTTTCCCTGCATCTCTGGGTGCTGAGGAGGATTTTTTTTTTTTCCTCTCAATGGAGTTTGCACAGTTGTCTGGCCGTGTGGATCAGCTTGCCACTGAAGTTCGGAGTATTGCAACCTATCTTGCTAGGTTGCCTGTTGTGGAACCTAGGATTTCCATGCCAGATTTGTTTTTAGGGGATCGAGTTTCTGAATTTCAAAAATAACTGTAAATTGTTTATTGCCTTAAAATCTAAGTCCTCAGGGAACGCAGCGCAGCAGGTTCAAATTGTCATCTCTCTCCTGCGTGGCGACCCTCAGGATTGGGCTTTTTCCCTGACACCTGGGGATCCTGTTTTGAGTGATGTTGATGCGTTTTTTCATGCTTTGGGGTTATTGTACGATGAGCCTAATGTCACTGATCAGGCTGAAAAAACTTTGTTGGCATTAAGTCAGGGGCTTGAGGACGCTGAGTTATACTGTCAGAGATTCCGTAGGTGGGCAGTCCTGACCAAATGGAATGACGACGCTTTGGCGGCCCTTTTCCGGAAGGGTTTGTCAGATAATGTAAAGGATGTTATGGTGGGATTCCCTGTCCCCTCTGGTCTCAATGATTCTATGTCATTAGCGATTCAAATTGACAGACGTTTGCGTGAGCGGAGAAGTATGCGTGGAATGGTGTTGCCTTGTGAACCAGCTTCTGAACCCATGCAGTGTGATAGAGTGGTGTCTGGGGCACAGCATCATGAGTTTCGAAAGCGCAATGGGTTATGTTTCTACTTTGGTGATGCCTCTCATGCTATTTCAGTCTGCCCTAAGCGGGGAAGACGTTTTGCACGCTCAGTTGTCTTGGGTAGTGTTCAGACTAAGTTTTTATTAACTGTCACTCTGATATGCTCTCTGTCCTCATTTTCTGCTCAGGCTTTCGTTGATTCTGGAGCAGCTATTAACCTGATGGATTATGATTTTGCTAAACGTTGTGGGTTTCCCTTGATACCCCTACAGAAGTCTATTCCCCTACTGGGGATCGATTCTACCCCTTTGGCTGAGAATAAACCCCAGTTTTCTACTCAGGTGATAATGAGGGTTGAACCGGATCACCAGGAGTGCTGCAAATTTTTGGTTCTATATAATCTGCATGACATTATCGTGCTGGGTTTCCCTTGGTTACAGTCTCATAATCCTGTTTTGGATTGGAAATCTGTGTCTGTAACCAGTTGGGGCTGCCAATGTGTTAATACCAACACTCCTGTTTTTTCTGCCTTCCCCCAGGCTCAGGATGTTCCTGACTTTTTGTTTGATTTTTCTGATGTGTTTAGCGAAGGAAAATCTGCATCCTTGCCTCCCCATAGGAGCTATGACTGCGCTATTGAATTAGTGCCGGGTAGTAAATTCCCTAAAGGTCGCCTTTTTAACTTGTCTGTACCTGAACATGACGCTATGCGGTCTTATATCAAGGAATCATTGGAGAAGGGTCATATCAGACCATCCTCTTCACCCTTAGGTGCCGGTTTTTTCTTTGTGGCCAAAAAAGATGGTTCATTAAGGCCATGTATTGATTATCGTCTCTTGAACAATATTACTGTGAAATATCAATACCCGTTACCCTTGATTTCTGACCTGTTTTCCAGGGTGAAAAACGCTACTTGGTTTACCAAGCTTGACCTCAGGGGGGCGTATAACCTTATTCGCATTAAGCACGGGGATGAATGGAAGACGGCATTCAATACCCCTGAAGGGCATTTTGAGTACCTAGTGATGCCCTTTGGGCTCACTAATGCTCCTTCCGTCTTCCAGTCCTTCATGAATGACATTTTCAGGGATTTTGTGGATAAATTTCTGATTGTTTATTTGGATGATATCTTGATTTTTCTAATGACTGGGACTCTCATGTGAAACATGTTCGAACTGTATTCCAGATTTTGAGAGAGAATGCTCTGTATGTGAAGGGATCAAAGTGTCTTTTTGGCGTACAGAGGATCTCATTTCTGGGATTCATTTTGTCCCCATCTGTTATTAAAATGGACCCGGTCAAGGTTCAGGCCATCTGTGATTGGGTCCAACCTACTTCATTAAAGGCTCTTCAGAGATTTTTGGGTTTTGCCAATTTTTATCGTAAATTTATTGGTAATTTCTCGGTTATTGTTAAACCATTAACTGATTTGACCAGAAAGGGTTCTGATGTGGTGAATTGGCCTCCTGAGGCAGTCTCTGCATTTCAGGAACTTAAGCAGAGATTCACTTCTGCTCCTGTTCTACGGCAGCCTGATGTTTCTCTGCCATTTCAGGTGGAGGTTGATGCCTCTGAAATTGGGGCAGGTGCCGTTTTGTCCCAAAAAGATCCAGAGCCCTCTAAAAGTAACCCTTGTGCCTTTTTCTCTCGAAAATTTTCTCCTACTGAACGTAATTATGACGTGGGTAATCGGGAGTTATTGGCCATGAAGTGGGCTTTTGAAGAGTGGAGACATTGGCTGGAGGGAGCCAAACATCAGGTGGTGGTCCTTACGGACCATAAGAATCTGGTCTATCTGGAATCTGCCAAGCGACTCAATCCTAGACAGGCCAGGTGGGCCTTGTTTTTCACACGTTTTAATTTTGTGGTTTCCTTTCTTCCTGGCACTAAGAATGTTAAGGCGATGCCCTCTCGAGGAGTTTCCTTGCGGACTCTCCTGAGTTATCCGATCCTTCTGTTATTTTGAAAGAGGGTGTAGTTCTTTCCGCCATCTCGCCCAATTTGAGACTTGCTCTGGAGGGGTGTCAGGAGGATAGGCCCGAGCGCTGTCCTGTTGGAAAATTGTTTGTCCCGGACCAATGGAAAAAGAGTGTGATGTCTGAGATTCATTGTTCCGCATTGGCTGGGCATCCCGGAATTTTTGGTACCAGAGACTTGGTTAGTCGGTCCTTTTGGTGGCCTACCTTGTCTCGTGATGTCAGGGAATTTGTGCAGTCCTGCGGGACTTGCTCTCGCTCCAAGCCTTGCTCTCGCTCTAGTGGTTTGTTGATGCCATTGCCTGTGCCCAAGAGACCATGGACCCATATCTCTATGGATTTCATTTCCGATCTTCCTGTTTCTCAGAGAATGACCACCATCTGGGTAATTTGTGATAGGTTTTCCAAAATGATACATCTTGTGCCATTACCTAAGTTGCCTTCCTCCTCTGAATTGGTGCCGTTGTTCCTTCAGCACGTGGTTCGTTTACACGGCATTCCTGAGAACATTGTGTCTGACAGAGGAGTCCAGTTTGTTTCCAGATTTTGGAGGACTTTTTGTTCTAAACTGGGTGTTCAATTGTCTTTCTCCTCGGCATTTCATCCTCAGACCAATGGTCAAACTGAGAGAACAAACCAGACATTGGAGACTTATCTAAGATGCTTTGTGTCTGCTGATCAGGATGACTGGGTCTCTTTTTTGCCTTTGGCTGAGTTTGCTCTTAATAATAGGGCTAGCTCTGCCACTTTGATGTCTCAGTTTTTCTGTAATTCTGGGTTTCACCCTCGATTTTCTTCAGGACAGACGGAGGCTTGTGTCTGTCCAGGTGTTGACTCTGTTGTGGAGCGTATGCAACAGATTTGGGACCAGGTAGTGGAGAGGTTGTCCCTCTCTCAGGAGAAGGCCCAGCGGTTTGCTAACCGGCATAGGACTGATGGTCCTCGGTTTAAAGTGGGGGACTTGGTCTGGTTGTCCTCAAAGAATATTCCTATGAGAGTAGCATCTCCTAAATTTAAGCCTAGGTTCATTGGACCTTATAAGATCATGGAGATTATTAATCCTGTTTCTTTTCGTTTGCTTCTTCCAGGGACATTTAAGATCCATAACGTGTTCCACAAGTCCTTGTTGAAGAGGTTTGTTGAGCCAGTGGTTCCTGCTGCTGTGCCTCCTGACCCTGTTTTGGTTGAGGGCAATCTGGAGTATGTGGTTGAGAAAATATTGGATTCTCGTTTTTCTAGCCGGAAACTCCAGTATTTGGTTAAATGGAGAGGTTATGGTCAGGAGGACAATTCTTGGGTGTTTGCTTCGGACATCCATGCTAGGAGACTTATCCGTGCGTATCATAGAACTCATCCTGACCGACCTGGTTGCTCAAATGAGGGTTCGGTGACCCCTCCTCAAGGGGGGGGTACTGTTGTGAATGGGTTTGAGATGAGTTCTGAGCAGAGGCTCCCTCTGGTGGTTACAAGCGGTGCTAGTGAAGATTGTGAGGACTGGGAATCAGGTGTTACTGACTGGTCTTTTATAAGGGAGTCATTTTCCCATCAGGGTTGCCGGTGATCAATTGTTCTAGTCTGAATCCTTCATTCCAGTTTCCCTTGTGGCCTGCTGTGTCGTGTCTGCATCTCCTGCTTACAGATAAGACTTTTGCTTCTTTTGTGTTTTTGCTATATTTTTGCATTTTGTCCTGCACTTCTTTGGGGGCCTTCAGGGTCCCCTCCGGGGGCTTCTGCCCTCTCAGTTTAGTTCAGCCACTGAGTTTTGTTCTTTTGCTTTTTTCAGTTTTTTTCAGTGGCTGCTGTTTTGATTTTGTTACACCAGAGAACTAATTTAGGTGGTAGAGGTCGTGTGATCTCAGGTGATTTTGAAATTAGTAGAGTTGGTGCTTTTCAGGGTTTTCTGGGATTGCAGTAAGTACCCTTCCTATCCTTTTCTATTTAGATAGTTTGGGTCCCAGCGTTTGCTCATACTATTTTCTTTCTGTGTCTGTATTTCCTCTTGTCTAACCGCCATTACATGTTTGGGGGCTTTCTATTATCTTTGGGGTTCTGCTCCGGGGCAGATAGCTTTCCTATTTCTATCTTTAGGTGTAGTTAGTTTCTCAGGCTGTGACGAGGCGTCTAGGACCAACGTAGGAACGCTCCACGGCTGCCTCTAGTTGTGGTGGTTAGTCAGGGTACTGCAATCTCATAGATTCCAACTGCTCTGGTGTATTGCCTTTTTGCCTGCTCTCCTCAGCTACCGAAACATAACAGCCGATCCAATCCGATCCGATATTTCGGGATATCGGGCAGTATCGCTCAACATTACTCAGCAGAAGTAAGATGAGGGATTAGTTTTCCAGTTATTCCATATTTACAACTGCACAGGGTCACCCTAATTATAGTGGGCACTTCAGTAGCCAACAATGGTGTTACTGAATAAAAAACAATACACAGACAAATGTTATTGTTAACAGGTGACCGGATATAGCGCCCAGACAAACGCAAAGTGGAAGTAACCAATTAAACTATTTCCCTGATGATGTGGCAGGAAATTGCGATATCTATTGCAACAATAAATAATACATAACAGCGTAATTATAGCAAGAAATATACAATATCAGATATGCAATTAATCTTCAGGTTCACTATAACTACTATAACATTGTCCTGTTATATGTTCTTATAACTTCTGACTGGAGTGATAACCCCAGTACCACAAAAGTCGCTGAATTATCCTTTGTTCTAACACAGGCCCTAGCAGGGCTCTGATTCTTCCCACTAGGCCGCAGGTCCTTCTGACAAAGTCTAACAAGGCTCGCTGGGCCGCCTTCGCGTCACTCGGCCTTCGCCCTGTTTGTTGTACTAGCTCAGACCACACCCTATACTGCGAGTCAGTGCTGGAAGTAACAGCCCTGCTCATTCGCACCTCTCATTCACCACCACAGGATTCCACCCCCAGCAGAGTCTTCTCATGGATCTTCGGTACTTGACCAAAGGCAGATGTCTGTCATACCCTGTGGGATGATGGCTCAGCCTTGGCTCTTCAATGAGGTAGTTTGGACTCCAGGTCTTGACTAGTACAGGTCTGATTTTCAGGCCTTGACCGGGGGCATCTGGATTCTGGGACTCGTCTGACGACACCTGAGTTTTGCTTCCTGGTGTGCCACAACCCGCTGCCTTGGGCTTTCTGTTATGGCCTGTCACCTTGGCCTCAGTGTGTCCCTTTGCACACGTCACGTTTGAATCTTCACCTGGCACCAAATCTGCTCCTAATTTTGGCGCTCTGACTTTTTATATTGGGGAACTCTTCCTTCTTGAAACTCTCCCTCTCCTGGTTGGTTCCACAGGGTCCCATTTGGATAGTAGATGGCAGTCTTCTCTCACAAATGCTGCACAGCTCTGGGAATTTTCGTCTTCTAGGTCACACCTTCTTACATTATCATCATATAATAGTAGATAGCAGTTATGAAATCAATATAAGAATTCCGTTACAGTTAATTCCACGACTCGCAAGTTATGTCCTTTCTGCTTGGAGTTGCTGACTTACTTCAGCTATTTTACAAAACATAAAATTCTCATATTTCTAGTGCTCCATAAATGCACCACTCCGCTGCGACCCCCTTATTCTGAGTCTGTTACTGCCCCCATTTAACCCTATTACTGTATTTACTAAGTGACATGATGCCCCAATGTTGTACTTCAGAAAAGGTTTTCATTGCAATAATTACAACACACCCCCCTTCCCTGCACACAGAAGAGTAGTGTGCCCACCTTCAAGTTACACTTTTGCTCAGAGGCATAATATATCTCAGGCACTTCTGCAAATATCAAAGACAACTGAAAACAAGATATTAGTCTCGATTTTAATACCTTAAAATAACAAAGTAAAAACATAGATTTCTATAATGTAACTATAAAGTATATCTTTTCAGAATTGCCTGAGCGTATCAGAGAAAAATATACCTGTCTACAATTGGGCAGCCAGGCTCTTGATCATGCTGCCTGCAGTTTGGGCAGCACAAATTAGTTGACACTTTTTTTTTTAAAAAAGGGAGGCTAACCAACAGCTATCAGCAATGTAACTGTCACGTGTTTACCGCAACAGAGTGACCAGAAGACTGCAGCATCTGATTTCACGTACTCCTGCGTTGATTAGAAGCAGGTCTCCTTCCTACTAAACTATGCAGGTTTTAAAATATAAACAACCATCTCCAAATTATGACAACACTTCACCAATATACCGTATATACTCATGTATAAGCCAACCCGTGTATAAGCCGACCCCCTAATTTTGCCACAAAAAAACTTGGAAATCTTATTGACTCGCGTATAAGCCGGGTGTATAAGTTGCCATCCTGCTCTGTGCTCCCCCATCCAGCTCTGTGCACCCCCATTCTCCTCTGTGCTCCCCTCCTCCTGCTCCATTATCCTGTCCTGCTCGTGCTTTCCATCCTCTCCCGTCCTGCTCTGTGCTCCCCCATCCAGCTCTGACACTCCCCATTCTCCTCTGTGCCCACCCCCGTCCTGCTCCGTTCTCTCCGTCCTCCCCCCCCGTCCTGCTCCGTGCTCTCCGTCCTCCCCCGTTCTGCTCCGTGCTCTCCGTCCTCCCCCGTTCTGCTCCGTGCTCTCCATCCTCCCCTCCGTCCTGCTCCATGCTCCTTGTCCTCCTCCATGCTCCCCCCATCCTCCTCCATCATACTCACCCTCCCCGTGCCATCGCTGAACATCCCGGCCGGCAATCCTGCATTCTCCCCGGCTTTTTGCAGCTCTCCAGCGCTGAGCGGTGACGTAATACCGCTCATTAAGGCCATGAATATGGAGGCCACGCCCATGGGAGTGGCGCCTCATCCATATTACATGACCTTAATGAGCGGGTATTACGTCACCGCTCAGCGCTGGAGAGCTGCAGGAAGCCGGGGAGAGCTGCAGGAAGCCGGGGAGAATGCAGGATTGCAGGGACGTTCAGCGATGGCACGGGGAGGGTGAGTATGATGTCCCAGCCACCGGCTCCTGCCACCGCATCCTCTCCCCCGCTGGTTTCTGCCCTATGACTCGTGTATAAGCCGAGGGGACATTTTCAGCACAAAAAAAGGTGCTGAAAATCTCGGCTTATACACGAGTATATACGGTACTAACTCAAAATACAATGCAAAAGAGGAGAACCTGAGTCACTGTATATTACAAAAAATACAATTTTATTTGTACAAAATATATCTGTATAAATACATGTGATGTACAATAATAAAAAGGTTATATCTATTAATATATATGGATTTACAAAAGATATGGTGATCCACACAGAAAATGTAGTGGCCAAGGGCTGGGACAGGAATTAAATAATGGAACACTTCATCTAAATACTAACCTAATTAGTGAATAGCCATATGGTTGAAAAATGGGCTAAGTCAACCAACTTTCTAATAAATTAGAGAAGCCAGATGAGTCGACCCAGTTAGCACCATGTATAAATTAGCCCAAATAAACACAAGTAATATTGGCATTTATTATGACGTAAAGACAAAGGGTTAATTACCCATATGATGTTGACTCCTGTCCAGACCGCGGCCACGTACCCGACGCACATTTTGCGAACGCTGATGTCGCTTCCTCAGGGGGAAGCGACAGGTTTCTGTTAGCAGTGCAGAAGTTAACCTATTCAGCTAAGAGCCTCTGAAGCCTCCTTGCTTGGATGATCTAAGCTGTGCAGTAATAGGCATTCCCCTCTGTTATAGATACTCATCTCTGGAAATCTGGATTGCCAGTCTTGTCCTACCTGGTGAGGAGTGGAGGAGTTGGTTAGTGGTAGAGTTGGTAGAGTTCTTTGGAATATTGTTGTGTGACTGTTGCTTGTGGTTTTTGGCTGTGTGCAAATCCTCTTCCTCTCTTATTTCAGTCTACATTCCTTTTTCTCCCCAATGTTCCCCTCTGTTATCTATTTGTAGGATTGGTATTTTTCCTTAACCCATTCTGACATCTGACGTACTATCCCATCCATGTGCTCTGGGCCCATATGACCATGGACGGGATAGTACGTCATCAACGATCGGTGCCGGATGTCAGCTGATTCTCACAGCTGACACCGGGCACTAAGTGCCAGGAGCGGTCACGGATCACTCCCAGCACTGTAACCCGTGGCACACTACGATCAAAGATGATCGCAGCGTTCCGGCGGCTGCAGAGGGGCTGATAGCCCCTCTGCTTTTGGATCAGAGACCCCACGGCATGCTGCAGGGTCCCGATCGTTCCCATGGAGACCCGGATGTCGTCACAATGACATCCGGGTCTCCAGGTCAAAGAGACTTTCTGACATGCGCAGTGCATCCTTCCTGACATGCGCCTGCAGAAAATGAGTGTCCCATAGTGGGACAATGTGTAAAAATAAGAATTAAATATAAAAAATAAAATAAAATGTAAAAATATTTTAAAAAATATTTAAAAAAATCAATATTTATTATATCAATAAATAAATATTTTAGTGAAATAAATCTAAATAATAAAAGTACACATATTTGGTATCACTGCATCTGTAACGATCCGCACTTTAAAACTGTCTCACTAGTTAACCCCTTTAGTGAACAGCATAAAAAAAATGGCAAAAAAGCAATGCTTTATCATCATACCGCCGAACAAAAATTGGAATAACACGCGATCAAAAAGACAGATTTAAATAAACGTGGTACCATGAAAACGTCATCTTGTCCCGCAAAAACAAGCCCCCGTACAGCGTCATCAGTGAAAAAATAAAGTTATAGCTCTCAGAATAAAGCATTGCAAAAATAATTATTTTTTATATAAAATAGTTTTTATTGTACAGTACAGACCAAAAGTTTGGACACACCTTCTCATTTAAAGATTTTTCTGTATTTCCATGACTATGAAAATTGTACTTTCACACTGAAGGCATCAAAACTATGAATTAACACATGTGGAATTATACATTACACTTTACAAAAAAGTGTGAAACAACTGAAAATATGTCTTATATTCTAGGTTCTTCACAGTAGCCACCTTTTGCTTTGATGAGTGCTTTGCACACTCTTGGCATTCTCTTGATGAGCTTCAAGAGGTAGTCACCGGAAATGGTCTTCCAACAATCTTGAAGGAGTTCTCAGAGATGCTTAGCACTTGTTGGCCCTTTTGCCTTCACTCTGCTGTCTAGCTCACCCCAAACCATCTCGATTGGGTTCAGGTCTGGTGACTATGGAGGCCAGGTCATCTGACGTAGCACCCCATCACTCTCCTTCTTGGTCAAATAGCCCTTACACACCTTGGAGGTGTGTTTGGGGTCATTGTCCTGTTGAAAAATAAATGATGGTCCAAATAAACGCAAACCGGATGGAATAGCATGCCGCTGCAAGATGCTGTGGTAGCCATGCTGGTTCAGTATGCCTTTAATTTTGAATAAATCCCCAACGATGTCACCAGCAAAGCACCCCCACACCATCACACCTCCTCCTCCATGCTTCACGGTGGGAACCAGGCATGTAGAGTCCATCCATTCACCTTTTCTGCTTCGCACAAAGACACGGTGGTTGGAACCAAAGATCTTAAATTTGGACTCATCAGACCAAATCACAGATTTCCACTGGTCTAATGTCCATTCCTTGTGTTCTTTAGCCCAAACAAGTCTCTTCTACTTGTTGCTTGTCCTCAGCAGTGGTTTTCTAGCAGCTATTTTACCATGAAGGCCTGCTGCACAAAGTCTCCTCTTAACAGTTGTTGTAGAGATGTGTCTGCTGCTAGAACTCTGTGTGGCATTGACCTGGTCTCTAATCTAAACTGCTGTAAACCTGCGATTTCTGAGGCTGGTGACTAGGATAAACTTATCCTCAGAAGCAGAGGTGACCCTTGGTCTTCCTTTCCTGGGGCGGTCCTCATGTGAGCCAGTTTTTTTGCAGCGCTTGATGGTTTTTGCAACTGCACTTGGGGACACTTTCAAAGTTTTCACAATTTTTCGGACTGACTGGCCTTCATTTCTTAAAGTAATGAAGGCCACTCGTTTTTCTTTACTTAGCTGCTTTTTTCTTGCCATAATACAAATTCTAACAGTCTGTTCAGTAGGACTATCAGCTGTGTATCCATCAGACTTCTGCACAACACAACTGATGGTCCCAACCCCATTTATAAGGCTAGAAATCCCACTTATTAAACCTGACAGGGCACACCCGTGAAGTGAAAACCATTTCCGGTGACTACCTCTTGAAGCTCATCAAGAGAATGCCAAGAGTGTGCAAAGCAGTCATCAAAGCAAAAGGTGGCTACTTTGAAGAACCTAGAATATAAGACATAATTTCAGTTGTTACACACTTTTTTGTTAAGTATATAATTCCACATGTGTTAATTCATAGTTTTGATGCCTTCAGTGTGAATTTACAATTTTCATAGTCATAAAAACACAGAAAAATCTTTAAATGAGGTGTGTCCAAACTTTTGGTCTGTACTGTATAAAAGAGCCAAAACATAAAAAAAATATATAAATGAGGTATCGCTGTAATCGAACTGACCCGACGAATAAAACGGTCTTATTAATTTTATCACATGTGGAACGGTATAAACGCCCCCCCAAAAGAAATTCATGAATTGCTGGTTTTTGTTCATTCTGCCTCCCAAAAACCGGAATAAAAAGTGATCAAAAAATGTCAGGTGCCAGAAAGTGGTACCAATAAAACCGTCAACTCATTCCGCAAAAAACAAGATCTCACATGGCTCTATGGGCCAAAATATCGAAAAATTATAGCTCTCAAATTATGGTGATGCAAAAACATTTTTGCAATAAAAAGCATCTGCCATGCGCCCAGTGCTTTACCCCTCACAGCAACTTTTGGGGTCCAATTTCTCCTATTACCCTTGGGAAATTAAAAAATTGGGAGCAAGAATAAAATTTTTGTGGAAAAAATATGATTTTTTATTTTTACGGCTCTACGTTATAAACTTCCGTGAAGCACTTGGGGGCTCACACATCTAGATAATTTCCTTAGGGGGTCTACTTTCAAACATGGTGTCACTTGTGGGGGGTTTCCACTGTTTAGGCACATCATGGGCTCTCCAAAGGTGACATGGCGTCCGATCTCAATTCCAACCAATTCTTCGTTGAAAAAGTCAAACGGCGCTCCTTCCCTTCCGAGCTCTGCCATGTACCCAAACAGTGGTTTACCCCCACATATGGGGTATCAGCGTACTCAGGATAAATTGCACAACAACTTTTGGGGTCCAATTTCTCCTATTACCCTTGGTAAAATAAAAAAAAATTGGATCTGAAGTAAATATTTTGTGAAAAAAGTTAAATGTTCATTTTTTTTTAAACATTCTAAAAATTCCTGTGAAGCACCTGAAGGGTTAGTAAACTTCTTGAATGTGGTTTTGAGCACCTTGAGGGGTGCCGTTTTTAGAATAGTGTCATTTTTCGGTATTTTCTATCATGTAGACCCCTCAAAGTGACTTCAAATGTGATGTCCCTAAAAAAAAGGTGTAAAAATGAGAAATCGCTGGTCAAATTTTAACCCTTATAGCTTCCTAACAAAAAAAATTTTGGTTCCAAAATTGTGCTGATGTAAAGTAGACGTGGGAAATGTTATTTAGTAACTATTTTGTGCGATATAACTCTCTGATTTAAGGGCATTAAAATTTAAAGTTTGAAAATTGCTAAATTTTCTAAATTTTCGCCATATTTCCAATTTTTTATAAATAAACGCAAGTTATATCGAAGAAATTTTACCACTAACATGAAGTAAGATATGTCACGAGAAAACATTCTCAGAATCACCAAGATCCGTTGAAGCGTTCCAGAGTTATAACCTCATAAAGGGACAGTGGTCAGAATTGTAAAAAATTAGCCCGGTCATTAACATGCAAACAACCCTCGGGGGTAAAGGGGTTAATCCCTGTATGTCCTTCCTTGTTTGTCTAGTTTGTGTATATACATATGTAAAAGGATGGCCGAGGGGTGAACTTACCAGCGACAGCTGCATTCTTTACTCCAGTTACCTCTATATTTCTGGCGTGTTCTTCCCCCGTTGCAGAATATGCGGAATAATTAGAATCAGAGTCCAGTACAACGTCAAACAGTTCTGCTTTATTTTCTTCCGGGCACAGCACATCCAAGACACCATTAGCATGTCTTATGCGATACCAGCAATACATTTTCCACAACTTCGCTTCTTCTCTTCTACTACACCAGAATGGACCACAAAGTATTATCGGGACGAGAAGCCCGGTAAAAACGGCACTTCTATCTCTTTCCCTGGAGACACTTCAATCCAGTATAGAAATACACATCTACTACGTCATCCACCCCCTTCTGGTTATCCTGCCTGCATACTCGCTGGTGGCCCACTCGCTACTTATGCTCAAGCACGCACACTTCTGCTGAGCGTTCCCACAGTAGATCTTCCACTGGCACTACTGATACGTCAGCCCACAGACTTCTGGCTAACGTTCCCATGGTGAATCCTTCATCGGCTGCTCTGAGGTTGCTGGTACCCTCACACTTCTTGTCTCTGCTACCAGGGCCCAGGAACGTGGACGTCCTTACTCTAGCAAGGACCACCCCCGACTGACTTCCGCTACGAGGAAATCTTTCCCAGAAAAAGTCCCTAACCATTTGTCCCTACTGTACTTGCTGTGCTCAATGCCCCCACCTAAAGTCCTACCATGGTACTTCATTGACTATTTTATAACTCCCTAACTGGATCTCTCACATGCCCCCAACTAATGATCCCTCGCAAAGCTATATCTACCCCACATATATTTATGCTACACTACAAGTGCCCTCCTCTTATGTCCCCAAGGATGCACTGTCTATATCTATATACACCACTAGTCAGACATAACTCTGGAAGATTGACATCATACAGTACATAAAATGAATACATTTACACACATAAAAGAATGAAAACATTTCAAGGGTTAATACCCTTGACGCCCTTACACATACACTATTACACTCCATTTAAAGAGGGAGGCATATCTAAAGAAGAATATAATGCTGTCTGCTGAACCTGCAGGCCACACATCAGATTAGCTTAACCCCTTAATGTCCATGGACGTGCGCTGTCCGTCATGGCAAGGTGTCAGTTTTGGCACCTTGACGGACTGTGCACGTCCAGCCTTTGAACTACCACTGCGTGTAAACACGCAGTGGTAGTTCAGTGCCGACAGCTGTCACAGACAGAAATTTCAGCCTCTTCTGCCCGATCAGTGCAGGAGCTCGGCACTGCAGTGGCTGAGCTTCCTGCACTGACAGCCAGGAGCGGCGCCCCCGCCGCCCCTGGCTGTTAACCCCCTGACTGCTGCGATCGAGAGCGATCGCAGCGCTCAGGGGGAGAGGCAGAGGGTCGGGAGCTCCCTCTGCCTCAGATCGTCGTCCCCGCAATGTAATTGCAGGGCCCGATCTCTGCCTTGATGACCCGGGGGTTGTCATGATAACCTCCGGGTCATCTACCTACGGAAAGCCGCTGTCACCATGGTCACAGCAGCTTTCACTATAGGTACAATGCATTGCATTGCTGGAGCATTGCCATGCATTGTAACTGCAATCAAAAGTAAAAAAGTGAAAGTCCCATAAAGGGACAAGGTAAAAAAAGCATTTTTTAAAAAAATTTGTAAAAAAAAATTTAAAAAATAATTAAAAAAAATTCCCCTAAAAAATACACATTTTTATGTAATAAAAAAACAAAAAACTAAAAAATGCACATGTTTGGTATCGCCGCGTCCGTAAAAATCCCATCTATAAAAGCGTAACTGTAGTTAACCCCTTCAGTGAAAGCCGTAAAAAAAAACCACAAAAAAAGTAGTAAATTATACTTTTTCCAAGCGGTATCATCATACCACTTGGAAAAAGTGCAATAACACGCGATCAAAAAGACGGATATAAATAATCATGGTACCGCTGAAGACGTCATCTTGTCCCGCAAAAAACAAGCCACTATACAGCATCATCAGCGGAAAAATAAAAAAGTTATAGCTCGCGGAATAAACTGATGCTATAAAAAAATTTTAATGTGTAAAAAACGCCAAAACATAAAAAAATATATAAATGAGGTATCGCTGTAATCGTAGTGACCCGAAGAATAAAGCTGCCTTACCGATTTTACCACATGCGGAACGGAGAAAAAAAAAAAAAAAAACAATTCCTGAATTGCTGGTTTTTGTTCATTCTGCTTCCACAAAAATCAGAATAGGAAGCGATCGAAAAACGTTATGTGCCCGAATATGGTACCAATAAAAAATCAGCTCGTCACGCAAAAAATAAGTCCGCAGATAACTCTGTCGGCTAAAATATGGAAAAATTATAGCTCTCAAAATACGGCGATGCAAAAATTTCTTACAATAAATTCTTCCAAAAAAAGCGTCTTTTAGTGTGTGACAGAACCTAAACATGAAAAAAGGATGTAAATTTGGTATTACTGTAATCGCACCGACCCGAAAAATAAAGTCGCTTAATCACTAATACCACACGAGGAACGGCGTAAAAAATAAAACCAATTCTTCACCTTTTGTTGATTTGTTCATTCTGCCTCCCAAAGATCGCAGTAAGGCGATCACAGTGGTTCCCCCACATATGGGGTATCAGCGTACTCAGGACAAATTGGGGTCCTATTTCTCCTGTTACCCTTATAAAAATAAAAATTTGGGAGCAAAAAGATCATTTTTGTGGAAAAAATATGATTTTTTTATTTTCACGGCTCTACGTTATAAACTTCTGAACTTCTGTGAAGCCCTTGGGGATTCAAGGTGCTCACCACACATCTAGATAAGTTCCTTGTGGGGTCTAGTTTGCAAAATGGGGTCACTTGTGGGGGGTTTCTACTGTTAAGGCACATCAGTGGCTCTCCAAACGTGACATGACACCCGCAGACCATTCCATCAAAGTCTGCATTCAAAAACGGCGCTCCTTCCCTTCCGAGCTCTGCCATGCGTCAAAATAGTGGTTTACCCCCACATATGGGGTATCAGCGTACTCTGGACAAATTGCACAATAACTTTTGGGGTTCTGTTACCCTTTGAAAAATAAAAATTGGGGTGAAAAGATCATTTTTGTGGAAAAGATAATTATTTTTTAATTTTACGGCTCTACGTTATAACCTTCTGTGAAGCCCTCGGGGGTTCAAAGCTCTCAAAACACATCTAGATAAGTTCCTTGGGGAGTCTAGTTTCCAAAATTGGGTCACTTGTGGGGGGTTTCCACTGTTTAGGCACATCAGGGACTCTCCAAATGCGACATCGAGTCCAATCTCAATTCCAGCCAAAAAAGTCAAAAGACGCTGCTTCCCTTCCAAGCTCTGCCATGCGCCCAAATAGTGGTTTACCCCCACATATGGGGTATCAGCATACTCAGGACAAATTGCACAATAACTTTTGGGGTCCTTTTATCCTTTGGAAAATAAAAATTGGGATGAAAGATCATTTTTGTGGAAAAAAATATGATTTTTAATTTTACGGCTCTACGTTATAACCTTCTGTGAAGCCCTTGGGGGTTCAAAGTGCTCACCACGCATTTAGATAAGTTCCTTTGGGGGTCTAGTTTCCAAAATGGGGTCACTTATGGGGGTTTTTCACTGTTTAGGTACATCAAGGGCTCTCCAAACGCAACATGGTGTCCGCTCTCAATTCCAGCCAATTTGACATTCAAAATCTCAAATGATGCTCCTTCCCTTCTGAGCACTGCCGTGCGCCTAAATATTGTTTTTCCCCCACATATGGGGTATCGGTGTACTCAGGAGAAATTGTACAACAAATATTGTGGTTCATTTTCTCCTGATACCCTTGCCAAAATTTAAAAAATTGTGTTGAAAGAAAAATTTTGGGAAAAAAAGTTAAATGTTCATTTTTTCCTTCCACATTGCTTCAATTCTTGTGAAGTACCTAAAGGGTTAATAAACTTCTTGAATGTGGCTTTGAACACCTTGAGGGGTGCAGTTTTTAGAATGGTGTCACTTTTGGGTATTTTCTGTCATATTGACCCCTCAAATTCACTTCAAATGTGAGGTGGTCCCTAAAAAAATGGTTTTGTAAATTTTGTTGGAAAAATGAGAAATCTCTGGTCAAATTTTAACACTTATAACTTCCTAACAAAAAAAAATTTTGGTTACAAAATTGTGCTGATGTAAAGTAGACATGTGGGAAATGCTATTTAGTAATTATTTTGTGTGACATATCTCTCTGATTTAAGGGCATAAAAATTAAAAGTTTGAAAATTGCAAATTTTTCAAAATTTTCGCCATATTTCCATTTTTTTCATAAATAAACACAAGTTATATCGAAAAAATTTTACCACTAACGTGAAGTACAATATGTCACGAGAAAACAGTCTCAGAATCGCCAAGATCCGTTGAAGCGTTCTAGAGTTATAACCTCATAAATAGACAGTGGTCAGAAATGTAAAAATTGGCCTGGTCATTAACCTACCAAATGGCTTGGTCGTTAAGGGGTTAAGCTGATAATGAATGAATGCTTGGAAGAGAGGTCAAGAGCAATATTAAAGTTTTTTTGGGGTATGTTAGAAGTAAAAGAAAAGTCAAAGATGCTACAGGATTTTTACAGGATGAAAATGGTGAAGTGGTAAAAAATGATATTGAGAAGACTGAACTTTTAAATAACTATTTTGCATCTGTTTTCTCTCAGAAAGTAAATGTAACATCAACTGATCTTCACTGTACTATGGAAGGAATAGAAGAATCCACAGTGTCTATAAACAGAGAGCTAGTGAAGGAATACTTAGCTAACAAATTAATTCATGTCTCCAGGTCCAGATGAATTACATCCTATGGTACTAAAGGAGATAGCAGATTAAATTATTGAGGGTCTTTCCAAAATCTTTGAAAATTCTTGTAGAACAGGAAAAGTCACAGGAGACTTGAGAAGAGCAAATGTCCCTATCTTCAAAAAGGGGAAGAAGGTGGAGCCAGGGAACGATAGGCTTGTGAACCTGACTTCTATGCCAGGAAAGATCTTTGAACAAATTATTAAACAACATGTATGCAAGTATCTGGATGATAATAAAGTGAATAACCAGAGCCAGCATGGGTTTGTAACTAATAAGTCATGTCAGACCAACTTAATTTCCTTCTATGACAGAATCACAGACTGGGTAGATCAGGGAAACGCAGTAGATATAGTATATCTTGACTTCAGCAAAGCATTTGACAAAGTGTCTCATACTATCATTATTGAAAAAATTGCCAAGTATGGAATGGACAAGATAACTGTTAGCTGGATTCATAACCGGCTTAGTGATTGGACCCAAAGAATGGTCATAAATGGCTGCACATCCAGTTGGAAGAATTACTCAAGTGGGGTACCACAGGTCCCTCTCTGGTGCCCTGTATTGTTCAAGATCTTTATCAATGATTTAGGTGACGGAATTGAGGGTAAACTGATTAAATTTACTGATGACACAAAGCTAGGAGAGATGTTTATTACTAGAGAAGAGATAGGATTCAAGAACATCTAACAAACTGGAACTGTGGGCAGCCCCTAACAGAATGGTTTTCAACAGGGAGAAATACAAAGTACTAAATCTGGGCAAAAAAAAAGAAAAAAGCACATACAGAATGGGAGGAATAGAGCTAAGCAACAGCACATGTGAAAAAGACTTGGGTATGCTAATAGATCACAAACTGCACATGAGTGTGATGCATCAGCAAAAAAGTCAAACACAATTCTGGGTTGCATTAACAGAAGCATACAGTCTAGATCATGTGTAGTAATTATCTCCCTTAACGTCTCTTTGGTCTGAACTCCTCTGTAATACTGTGTCCAGTTCTGGGCAGCACATTTTAAAAAAGATATAAACAAACTGGAGCAAGTTAACAGAAGAGCAACAAGAATGGTGACTAGTCTGCAAACAATGTCCTATGAGGAACGATTAAAGGATTTGAGAATGTTTAGCTTCCAAAAGAGAAGACTGAGAGAAGACTTAATAGCTGTATGCAAATATCTCAAGGGCTATCACACTGTAAAGGGATCAGCTTTATTCTCATTTGCACAAGGAAAGACTAGAAGCAATGGGATGAAACTAACTGGGAGGAGACATAGACTGCAACTCCCAGTCAACCCCTGGTGGAGCCAAAGGTCGCTTTGCCTGACAGGTTCTCTGGGGGGGCTTGACAAGCTGTTGCTTTGTAAGGAGGAAGACCGTGCTGTAGGTACCTGCACTGAGCCAGGTCCGGAACTGTCGAAGCTGCGTCCCATGTTGCCCGAGGGAAAGAATAGGGGACCGGACAAACCCCATGACCCGGGAAGAGGGCGCGTGTTTAAGGAAAACACATAGTAGAAAGCGTGTGGAGCAGCAGTTTCCTGCCATCAGGGAGAGTGCAGGACAGAGAGCACTGTGCTCTGCGCCATGAGCAGCGTGCTCTAGACCCCGAGGCAGCAACGCCGCGACGTACTGCGGCCGAGATCTCCTGGGCACTCTAGCGGAACAGTGAGTGTGGGAAGTGCCGTGCGCTTGTCTAAGCAAAAGACCGTGCGCGTGCAGTGAAGTGTGGGCTGGTTACAGGACACTAAAGTGTTGTCCCTTTGCCGGCTATCACACATCAACCCGCATTTAGCACTGAGACTTCTGCAGCTTTTCCCACTTTGATTGCAAGGGCTTATGGACTAGGGGCTCAGCGGGTAAAACCGGAAACCGCCCGCTGCCGCCAGAAGATGGATCGCTAATCTTGGACCTCATCGGAGGACACTACGCCGGCCATTGCTGGTATTACTACCCCCATTGGACTGTGGACTAAGGACATCAGCAGGACCTACGAAAAGTGTTGTTTGAAACTTAGACTGTTGCACTCATTCTGCTTATTTCATCTGTTCCTTGTTGTTTAATTAACTTTTTTCCACTGCTTATTAACTCCCTGCAAGGAGATTACTTTTACCTTTTAAAAAGTGAATAATACTGTTTTACCGTACTGCTGTGCAATCCCTGCGTACTGCATCTCAGCACCTGTATACATTTGGCGCAGTCGGCAGGATGGACCCCCGCAGCCTTGCAACTGCAAGAGAGAACTTTTGGGACTTGTGAATTCAGTGACCGCAGTGACAGAAGCAAAGATGGCGGTTGTTGAAGATTTAAAGATGGTGACGACCGCTACTGAGAAGATCGTGGCCGTTGGCACAAAAATCAGAGATGTTGCCGCCTTTCATGGATGTCATGAAGAGGATTTGGTGCCAAAAGGCAGGAGGTTGTGCCTCCCTGTGAAAAAGGCCCGCCCTAAATGGGTGCGTGCCAAGAAGAAGTTCCCACCCGTGCTGTAGAACCTAAGGAAACGGGTGGAACAGATAAGTGGAACCCAGCAGAGCAAGATGGTGAGTCCAGAAGGGAGACGCCATTACTCACCGTGATGGAAAGGAGGAGCATGTTGTTCTGCATCGGCATCGGCCGCCAGGACTGGAGGAGATCCGTGGCCCGGGCAGAGACAGGTCTACGCTTCGGGGCCTGGTGGTCGGAAGGATTCGTGGAATGGCATGTCCTTTTCAGTGGTCGGACAAGCAGCTGGCGGAGAGCGAGGAGCCTGCGGAACTAAAGGAGCCGGAACTAAAGGAGCCGGAACCGGAAGGAGCGCAGAGGACATTTGAAGCGGCCATGAGGCGGATCATTGCTGCCGCCGTGACTGTATCTCCCCCACCTCATAGTAGATTGTAAGCTCTCACGAGCAGGGGCGGCTTATTTTGCTTTAATTATTGTATTGTTAACGTTGTTACTTATGACTTGTGTTTTGAAACTGTTAAACTGTAAAGCGCTGCGGAATATGTTGGCGCTATATAAATAAATATTATTATTATTATTATTATTATTATTATTAATGCCTTTCTGTGAAGTGTTATGTGTACTATTGGTGTGCTATGTATGCACTGCTTTACTGTGTGGAGATCCCTTTAATTGTGAATGTGTTCACTATGTACTGCCATGTGTTAACTGCTACCTGTATGTAGTTTAGAGACAGCAAAGGGTTTAGTTTGTGGGTTGGACTAGCAGCCTCAAGACAGCAGGAAGCTCCTGCTTCCAGTCAGTGCCTGGGCAGGCTTGCCCAGGGCAAGGTGCTCTGCAGCGACCGGGAGCTCATCAAACGCCAGGAGGGGGTAGAGACTGCTGCCCCAGATCCATGGGCAGTGAAGCGGGCATCGAGACTAAGTAGAGCCTCGCCAAGGACTATAAGTGTCCAGAAATCGGCTTGAGAACTGTTACTATTACGGTTGCTGCCACTGCTGCTGCTGCTGATACGGCAGTGAAGGGAAAGAGCAGGAAGTTCAACTGATTTAATGCATCAACTTTTTCTACTTCTTTTATTCTACAATAAATTGTTTCCCTGTTGGATTACAACTCTGTTCCTGGATTCTGATTGCCCGTGCTGCAGTGACTGTGGAGAGGAGGTAAATCACCTGGTGTTGCATCTGTCCTGTCTGTTTTATATGCAAGAGGCCGGGGTGCTCGTGGACTGTTCCTTTAAGCAGACTCGGCCATAACTACCACCCCGTGCCACCTTGTTACAGCTTTCAGGGAGGCCTAAAAGCTTTACTTAACTTGCATCCTCACTCCTCTGTAACTGAGGAGTAACTGTTTGGGCTCATAATTTCTCTCATTCAAGGTGACCCTCAAGCCTGGGCATTTTCTCTTCAACTGATTCTCAATTGCTAAGGAAGGTTGAGGATTTTTTCCAGGCGCTGGGTCACATATAGGATGACTCTGACTACATCTCCCTGGCCAAGTCTACACCACATCAGTTGCAGCAGGGAGATCAGCCGACAGAGGAGTATTGCTCCATGTTTTGGAGGTGGTCCACAAATAGTAAGTGGAATGATCCTTCATACTTCATGAGACTCCAGTCTCCCTTGAGGTGCCCATGTCTCTGGCCATCCATGTGGACCGCTGTCTTCATCAGAGACATAAGGAGACACTCCAATTTGCAGGGGGCCTGGAGTCCAGGGAACTTGGGTCTGTGCCTACCCAGGAACTCATGCAGTTGGGTGGGGCAGCACGTTCTGTTGGTCCAATGGTAGGTTGGTGTAAAGGAGGAGTGTGTTTTTTCTGTGGTGGAAAGGGTCAGATCAGACCTTCATCTGCCATTGCTGTAGGGTTTTTCTTCATCAAGAAAAAAGACCGGAACCATATCCTCTCCCTCTTATCTCAGACCTCTTTACCCAAATTGTGGGAGTCAAATGGTCTTCTAAACTGGATCTCCGTGGGGCTTCTAATCATTCTCATCAAGGAGGTAGGATGAGTGGAAGATAGCTTTCAATACGCCTGAGGGACACTATGAAAAACTTGTGATGTAATTTGGGTTGACTAATGCTCCCGCCGCCTTTAAACATTTTGTTAATTACATTTTTAGTCACCTGGCAGGTAGGTTTGTTGTGATCTACCTTGATGACATTTTGATTTATTCGCCTGAGCTCAAGTTATATCAGGTACATGTCAGACAGGTCCTTCAGAAACTGGAAGACAATAAATTATTAATCAAACCAGAGAAGATGCATGTTCTTGGTTCAGGAGATCCCTTTTCTGGGTTATTTTTTATCGTCCACCGGTTTTCGCATGGATCCGGCAAGAGTCCGGGCTGTAAAGGATTGGAATCATCCTGGGGACCTAAAGGCCTTACAAAGGATTTTGGGTTTCGCCAACTACTACTCAAAGTTCATTAAAAGCTTTTCGGTAGTGGCCAAACCTCTGGCCAATATGATCAGAAAAGGGACGGACTTTTCCAAAGGGTCCAGTCCGACCCAAGAGGCTTTTGACACCTTGAAAAGATGTTTTGCAACTGCTCCAATCATTATACAGCCTGACGTCACTCAGCCATTTATTGTAGACGTTAATGTGTCTGAAGTGGAGTTGTGGGTTGTACTATCACAGGATGCATCTCCTAGTAAATGGCGTCTGTGTGCATACTTTTCTAAGAAACGATTGTCTGCTGACAAATACTATGACATTGGTAACAGGGAACTCTTGACGATTAAGTGGATTTTTGAAGAGTGGCGTCATTTTCTGGAAGGGGCAGTTCATCCGGTCATGGTAATCACTGATCATAAAAATCTGTTATATTTAGAATCTGCTAAGCGTCTGACATCTATACAGGCAAGGTGGTCTTTATTCTTCTCCAGATTCAACTTTTTTATTGCGTATAGGACGAGGAATAGGATGCCTTATCCAATTGATTTCTAAAGGGTGGAGATAATTGCTCCTAAAAGCTCTGACCTTGAGAAAGAGGTTGTAGAGGCTCAGGGGGATGCCCCTGCTGCCTGTCTTTTTAGGTAAACTGTTCATACTTGTGAATCTCCATTTTAAAGTTATAACTGAACATCATGATTTGGTCTTGGCTAGACATCCTGGTCTTAAAGCTACCACAGATCTCCTTACCCAGCATTTTTTATGGTCTGGGGTGCATCATTATGTTTGGGAGTATGTAGCTGCCTGTAGTGTGTGTGCGTTCTAAGAACACGTCATACTTGTCCATCTGGGTCTCTCCAACCATTGGCGATTCACAGTAAACCTTTGACTTATTTATCAGTAAATTTAATTACTGATTTATTTGTATCTGCAGGTAATAAAGTTATTTTGTTGGTAGCGGACAGGTTCAGCAAGAGGTTTCATTTCATTGCACTATCCGCCTTTCCCAACGCCAAACCTTGGCTCCTATTTTCATCAAAGAAATCGTGAGATTACATAGGATTACTACAGATATTGTTTCTGACCGTTTTGTGTTCAGCTGGGGTGATGTCTGTTGTTTTATTCAACTTTCCAGCCACAGTCCAATGGGCAAACCAGGATCTTGAAACTTATCTTTGGTGTTTTGCGTCTCAGAAGGAGAATGGGTTACTTACTTACCTCTAGCTGAATTTGCGGTGAATAACTGTTGTCCTGAGGCTACTGGTAAGTCCCTGTTGTTCGGGGCCTATGGGTTTTATGCTTAGTTTAGCTCTTTTAATAGGAATCATTTCTCAGGAATACCTGAAGAGGAACAGTTTTCATCATGTATTACGTTTATGTGGCAAGGAGTTCTTAATAATAATAATAATAATAATAATCTTTATTTATATAGCGCCATCAGTTTAACAGTTTCAAAACACAAGTCATAAGTAACAACGTTAACAATACAATAATTAAAGCAAAATAAGATGACCCTGCTCGTGAGAGCTTACAATCTACAATGAGGTGGGGGAATACAAAGTACAGGTGTGTGTATATACAATGGTGCATTTACAATGATGGTCCAGCCATCTTGAGGAGTGAGGGATGGATGGAGATAGTGAATGGGCTACACACACACACACTTACACATAGAATGACTTTGATTAGTGAATGTGATAGGCCGCTCTGAACAGATGTGTTTTGAGGGAGCGCCTGAAACCATGCAAATTGTGGATAGTCCTAATTTCTTGGGGTAGAGCATTCCAGAGGATTGGCGCAGCGCGGGAGAAGTCTGGAGTCGGGAGTGGGAGGTACGGATTAGTGCAGAGGTTAGTCGAAAGTCGTTTGCAGAGCGCAGCATTTGGTTAGGCCGATAGATAGAAATGAGGGAGGAGATGTAGGGGGGTGCTGCACTGTGGAGAGCTTTGTGGGTGAGAACCAGTACTTTGAAGAATATGGGGTCCAAATATGAGAGTGTGGCTGATCAGAAATGTTTGGTGGGTCTGGAAGGAAGGGTTACTGTCCTGAAGAGAGGATGTGTGTTATGTTACGGTAGCTGAGGAGTGCAGGTAAAAAAGGAAATACACCAGAGCAGTTGGAATCTATGAGATTGCAGTACCCTGACTAACCACCGCAACTAGAGGCAGCCGTGGAGCGTTCCTACGTTGGTCCTAGACGCCTCGTCACAGCCTGAGAAACTAACTACACCTAAAGATAGAAATAGGAAAGCTATCTGCCCCGGAGCAGAACCCCAAAGATAATAGAAAGCCCCCAAACATGTAATGGCGGTTAGACAAGAGGAAATACTGACACAGAAAGAAAATAGTATGAGCAAACGCTGGGGCCCAAACTATCTAAATAGAAAAGGACAGGAAGGGTACTTACTGCAATCTCAGAAAACCCTGAAAAAACACCAACTCTACTAATTTCAAAATCACCTGAGATCACACGACCTCTACCACCTAAATTAGTTCTCTGGTGTAAAAAAATCAAAACAGCAGCCACTGAAAAAAAACTGGAAAAAGCAAAAGTACAAAAACACAGTGGCTGGACTAAACTGAGAGGGCAAAAGCCCCCGGAGGGGACCCTGAAGGCCCCCACAGAAGTGCAGGACAAAATGCAAAAATATAGCAAAAACACAAAATAAGAAATTGTCTTATCTGATAGCAGGAGATGCAGACACGACACAGCAGGCTACAAGGGAAACTGGAATGAAGGATTCAGACCAGAACAATTGATCACCGGCAACCCTGATGGGAAAATGACTCCCTTATATAAGACCAATCAGTAACACCTGATTCCCAGTCCTCACAATCCTCACTAGTACCGCTTGTAACCACCAGAGGGAGCCTCTGCTCAGAACTCATCTCAAACCCATTCACAACAGTACCCCCCCCTTGAGGAGGGGTCACCAAACCCTCATTTGAGCAACCAGGTCGGTCAGGATGAGTTCTATGATACGCACGGATAAGTCTCCTAGCATGGATGTCCGAAGCAAACACCCAAGAATTGTCTTCCTGACCATAACCTCTCCATTTAACCAAATACTGGAGTCTTCGTCTAGAAAAACGAGAATCCAATATTTTCTCAACCACATACTCCAGATTGCCCTCAACCAAAACAGGGTCAGGAGGCACAGCAGCAGGAACCACTGGCTCAACAAACCTCTTCAACAAGGACTTGTGGAACACGTTATGGATCTTAAATGTCCCTGGAAGAAGCAAACGAAAAGAAACAGGATTAATAATCTCCATGATCTTATAAGGTCCAATGAACCTAGGCTTAAATTTAGGAGATGCTACTCTCATAGGAATATTCTTTGAGGACAACCAGACCAAGTCCCCCACTTTAAACCGAGGACCATCAGTCCTATGCCGGTTAGCAAACCGCTGGGCCTTCTCCTGAGAGAGGACAACCTCTCCACTACCTGGTCCCAAATCTGCTGCATACGCTCAACAACAGAGTCAACACCTGGACAGACAGAAGCCTCCGTCTGTCCTGAAGAAAATCGAGGGTGAAACCCAGAATTACAGAAAAACGGAGACATCAAAGTGGCAGAGCTAGCCCTATTATTAAGAGCAAACTCAGCCAAAGGCAAAAAAGAGACCCAGTCATCCTGATCAGCAGACACAAAGCATCTTAGATAAGTCTCCAATGTCTGGTTTGTTCTCTCAGTTTGACCATTGGTCTGAGGATGAAATGCCGAGGAGAAAGACAATTGAACACCCAGTTTAGAACAAAAAGTCCTCCAAAATCTGGAAACAAACTGGACTCCTCTGTCAGACACAATGTTCTCAGGAATGCCGTGTAAACGAACCACGTGCTGAAGGAACAACGGCACCAATTCAGAGGAGGAAGGCAACTTAGGTAATGGCACAAGATGTATCATTTTGGAAAACCTATCACAAATTACCAGGATGGTGGTCATTCTCTGAGAAACAGGAAGATCGGAAATGAAATCCATAGAGATATGGGTCCATGGTCTCTTGGGCACAGGCAATGGCATCAACAAACCACTAGAGCGAGAGCAAGGCTTGGAGCGAGAGCAAGTCCCGCAGGACTGCACAAATTCCCTGACATCGCGAGACAAGGTAGACCACCAAAAGGACCGACTAACCAAGTCTCTGGTACCAAAAATTCCGGGATGCCCAGCCAATGCGGAACAATGAATCTCAGACATCACACTCTTTTTCCATTGGTCCGGGACAAACAATTTTCCAACAGGGCAGCGCTCGGGCCTATCCTCCTGACACCCCTCCAGAGCAAGTCTCAAATTGGGCGAGATGGCGGAAAGAACTACACCCTCCTTCAAAATAACAGAGGGATCAGATAGCTCAGGAGAGTCCGCAAGGAAACTGCTCGAGAGGGCATCCGCCTTAACATTCTTAGTGCCAGGAAGAAAGGAAACCACAAAATTAAAACGTGTGAAAAACAAGGCCCACCTGGCCTGTCTAGGATTGAGTCGCTTGGCAGATTCCAGATAGACCAGATTCTTATGGTCCGTAAGGACCACCACCTGATGTTTGGCTCCCTCCAGCCAATGTCTCCACTCTTCAAAAGCCCACTTCATGGCCAATAACTCCCGATTACCCACGTCATAATTACGTTCAGTAGGAGAAAATTTTCGAGAGAAAAAGGCACAAGGTTACTTTTAGAGGTCTCTGGATCTTTTTGGGACAAAACGGCACCTGCCCCAATTTCAGAGGCATCAACCTCCAACTGAAATGGCAGAGAAACATCAGGCTGCCGTAGAACAGGAGCAGAAGTGAATCTCTGCTTAAGTTCCTGAAACGCAGAGACTGCCTCAGGAGGCCAATTCACCACATCAGAACCCTTTCTGGTCAAATCAGTTAATGGTTTAACAATAACCGAGAAATTACCAATAAATTTACGATAAAAATTGGCAAAACCCAAAAATCTCTGAAGAGCCTTTAATGAAGTAGGTTGGACCCAATCACAGATGGCCTGAACCTTGACCGGGTCCATTTCAATAACAGATGGGGACAAAATGAATCCCAGAAATGAGATCTTCTGTACGCCAAAAAGACACTTTGATCCCTTCACATACAGAGCATTCTCTCTCAAAATCTGGAATACAGTTCGAACATGTTTCACATGAGAGTCCCAGTCATTAGAAAAAATCAAGATATCATCCAAATAAACAATCAGAAACTTGTCCACAAAATCCCTGAAAATGTCATTCATGAAGGACTGGAAGACGGAAGTAGCATTAGTGAGCCCAAAGGGCATCACAAGGTACTCAAAATGCCCTTCAGGGGTGTTAAATGCCGTCTTCCATTCATCCCCGTGCTTAATGCGAATAAGGTTATACGCCCCCCTGAGGTCAAGCTTGGTAAACCAAGTAGCGTTTTTCACCCTGGAAAACAGGTCAGAAATCAAGGGTAACGGGTATTGATATTTCACAGTAATATTGTTCAAGAGACGATAATCAATACACGGCCTTAATGAACCATCTTTTTTGGCCACAAAGAAAAAACCGCACCTAAGGGTGAAGAGGATGGTCTGATATGACCCTTCTCCAATGATTCCTTGATATAAGACCGCACAGCGTCATGTTCAGGTACAGACAAGTTAAAAAGGCGACCTTTAGGGAATTTACTACCTGGCACTAATTCAATAGCGCAGTCATAGCTCCTATGGGGAGGTAAGGATGCAGATTTACTTTCGCTAAACACATCAGAAAAATCAAACAAAAAGTCAGGAACATCCTGAGCCTGGGGGAGGCAGAAAAAACAGGAGTGTTGGTATTAACACATTGGCAGCCCCAACTGGTTACAGACACAGATTTCCAATCCAAAACAGGATTATGAGACTGTAACCAAGGGAAACCCAGCACGATAATGTCATGCAGATTATATAGAACCAAAAATTTGCAGCACTCCTGGTGATCAGGTTCAACCCTCATTATCACCTGAGTAGAAAACTGGGGTTTATTCTCAGCCAAAGGGGTAGAATCGATCCCCAGTAGGGGAATAGACTTCTGTAGGGTATCAAGGGAAACCCACAACGTTTAGCAAAATCATAATCCATCAGGTTAATAGCTGCTCCAGAATCAACGAAAGCCTGAGCAGAAAATGAGGACAGAGAGCATATCAGAGTGACAGTTAATAAAAACTTAGTCTGAACACTACCCAAGACAACTGAGCGTGCAAAATGTCTTCCCCGCTTAGGGCAGACTGAAATAGCATGAGAGGCATCACCACAGTAGAAACATAACCCATTGCGCTTTCGAAACTCATGACGCTGTGCCCCAGACACCACTCCATCACACTGCATGGGCTCAGCAGCTGGCTCACAAGGCAACACCACTCCACGCATACTTCTCCGCTCACGCAAACGTCTGTCAATTTGAATCGCTAATGACATAGAATCATTGAGACCAGAGGGGACAGGGAATCCCACCATAACATCCTTTACATTATCCGACAGACCCTTCCGGAAAAGGGCCGCCAAAGCGTCGTCATTCCATTTGGTCAGGACTGCCCACCTACGGAATCTCTGACAGTATAACTCAGCGTCATCAAGCCCCTGATTTAATGCCAACAAGGTTTTTTCAGCTTGATCAGTGACATTAGGCTCATCGTACAATAACCCCAAAGCCTGAAAAAACGCATCAACATCACTCAAAACAGGATCCCCAGGTATCAGGGAAAAAGCCCAATCCTGAGGATCGCCGCGCAGGAGAGAGATGATAATTTGAACCTGCTGCGCTGCGTTTCCTGAGGGCTTAGATTTTAAGGCAAGAAACAATTTACAATTATTTTTGAAATTCTGAAACTTAGCTCGATCCCCTAAAAACAAATCTGGCATGGGGATCCTAGGTTCCACAACAGGCAACCTAGCAAGATATGCAGCAATACTCCGAACCTCAGTGGCAAGCTGATCCACACGGCCAGACAACTGTGCAAACTCCATTGGGAGAAAAGATCCTCCCCAGCACCCAGAGATACAGAGGGAAAAAAAAAAAAATGCAACAAACAGAAAAATATCTCTGACAACTTTTCTTCCTTCAAAATATTTTTTCCCTTCTGTGAGTACCATACAATTTTTATGGCCGGTGATACTGTTATGTTACGGTAGCTGAGGAGTGCAGGTAAAAAAGGAAATACACCAGAGCAGTTGGAATCTATGAGATTGCAGTACCCTGACTAACCACCGCAACTAGAGGCAGCCGTGGAGCGTTCCTACGTTGGTCCTAGACGCCTCGTCACAGCCTGAGAAACTAACTACACCTAAAGATAGAAATAGGAAAGCTATCTGCCCCGGAGCAGAACCCCAAAGATAATAGAAAGCCCCCAAACATGTAATGGCGGTTAGACAAGAGGAAATACTGACACAGAAAGAAAATAGTATGAGCAAACGCTGGGGCCCAAACTATCTAAATAGAAAAGGACAGGAAGGGTACTTACTGCAATCTCAGAAAACCCTGAAAAAACACCAACTCTACTAATTTCAAAATCACCTGAGATCACACGACCTCTACCACCTAAATTAGTTCTCTGGTGTAAAAAAATCAAAACAGCAGCCACTGAAAAAAAACTGGAAAAAGCAAAAGTACAAAACACAGTGGCTGGACTAAACTGAGAGGGCAAAAGCCCCCGGAGGGGACCCTGAAGGCCCCCACAGAAGTGCAGGACAAAATGCAAAAATATAGCAAAAACACAAAATAAGAAATTGTCTTATCTGATAGCAGGAGATGCAGACACGACACAGCAGGCTACAAGGGAAACTGGAAAGAAGGATTCAGACCAGAACAATTGATCACCGGCAACCCTGATGGGAAAATGACTCCCTTATATAAGACCAATCAGTAACACCTGATTCCCAGTCCTCACAATCCTCACTAGTACCGCTTGTAACCACCAGAGGGAGCCTCTGCTCAGAACTCATCTCAAACCCATTCACAACAGATGTGGGTACCAGCACTTGATGTCCATGTGTGATACCTTCAGCGCAGGGCACCCAGTACACTGGACATGGTCAGATCCTTTTTTGCTGTCACAGTGTTTGGTGGCCATGCCAGGTGCCTGGTGCACAATGAAAATGAGCACACGACTGAGGTGTTCGGGGGTTAATGCTGATTTTACTGTTCTCTCTTTATGTGGTGGTAATGGTGGCATTCCTCGTGATGTTGGTGAGAAGGGAGAACGGAATGTCAGGAAGCAGAAAAACTTTATAGCAGATCTAACCTTCACTTGTAACACAGCCACAAAGGATCACAGCCATAGATGGAACAACATAATATGTGCAGATGACAAAGTTCCTCAGATAGGCATTTAGCGACAGATTCAGGAAATGGCACATATAAGGTGTGATAAACCGCTAGTGTTGACTGAGCCTATGCTGTTATCCAAGCTGATACGAATGAGTCGTCTTCTATCACACTGGGGTGAAGTTCCCCAGCAGACTCCTATAACCCTGCTTTCTCTTAACTTCATTATGTTGTAGGATTCCTGTTTTCCCATCACCATTATGGGGAACCACCCTCCAGACCCGTATTCCGCCAGCATCCACAGCATAGTATTCTGGTAGGCTAAGGGTGCTGTACAGACCAGGGAATTCCATCTGCCTCAAGGGTCCTAGTCCTCAGGCTATACTACATGTTTTTTTCTGGTCAGTTCATCTGTATTTGGACCACTGGAAGGGGGGAAAATAATCCCCTCACATGTTTTCTGGCTGGTTCCCAACTATATTCTGAGGTGCTCATTGGAACGCTGCATATTTGTATTATTGGTATTTTCCCTTTGTTCCCCGTATGTCCTTCCTTGTTCGTTTGGTATTCTGACAACAGAGTCGGGACTTTAACTTTTGGTTGTAATGCTTGAAGGGTCCCAGTTGTCTTATTTCCCCAACAGAGAAGTCTGTTGTATGTCATAGATTACTGCAGACTTAGCCACCTAACTTCAGATTTTTGATCATAACGGAGAATCTATCATGCAGCTGCAGTGCATGTAGGTGCAGGCTCCACAAGATGACAATAGAGTGGAAGCAGGACTGCACCTAGACCAAGCAGGCCTGTTGTGTAGCAGCGAGGCTGCCATCAGGTGGCAGCAGAATAGTCAAACAAGCCAGGTCAAATCCTAGACTATAGTGCAGTACCAGAGGAATAAAGAAACTCACAGTCAGGGACAAGCCATAGGATCAGTAACGGTCAGGAGCTGTTAAGACAAAACACAGAAACAGGTCAGGAAGCAAGCCAAGTCAAAACCAGGGAGTTAACACTAAAGGGGAACACTGAGTCAGGACGGGAATAGGGGAAAACAGAAACACAGGTTCAGATAGCAAACGCAACAGGACAAATCAGAGCAATCAGAGTCAGCTATAGCAGCCCTAGACAAAAACTATAACTGACATTGCCTGCAGTAAGCAGCAGCGATAAATAGCCTACCTGAACCCAGACTGAGGCTGAGAAAGGTTAAACCCTGATATGACCAGACCGGGAAAATGGGAAAACAGGACTCAAAACCTGGTCTGGATCATGACCGTACCAAGAGGGGCCACAGGACCCCAGGTTTCCCAGGATACTGCACATGAAATACCCGAACCAAACGATCGACATGAACTGATCGAGCCGGGACCCAGGATCGATTCTCAGGACCGTAGCCCCTCCAATGGATCAAATTTTGCAGTGAACTGCGGACCATACGTGAATCCACAATCCATTCCACCTCATACTCCATCTGCCCATCCACAGAAACCTGAGGTGGAGGGGATGGAGATCTATCAGAGGAAGGTACAAATGATTTCAGGAGAGAATTGTGGAACACATTGGGGAACCGAAGCGACGGAGGAAGGCGAAAGCGAAAGACAACTGGATTGACAGCCTCAATTACCTCATAATGACCTATAAACCTGGGATCTAGCTGAGCAGAAGGAACTTTCAGCTGAATGTTCTTGGTAGACAACCAAACTTTATCTCCTACCAGGAATATAGGTCCTGTAGACCGTCGCTTATCAGCAAACTGTTTGTTTGCCCTGAGCCTCCCCAATGTTCCTCTGGACCTCCCTCCATTCCTCCCTCTACCGCAGAATGATCGAATCCACCCCTGGACACCCCGAATCCATCCTGGAAAACTCACCAAAATGAGGGTGAAAGCCATAATTACAAAAGAACGGAGAGGTGCCCGTGGACTGATTAATACGGTTATTAAAGGTGCCACTGGTAACAAAGAACACCAATCATCCTGCTGGGACGTGGCAAGACACTGCAAAATGTGTTCAAGAGACTGATTGGTTCTCTCCATCTGAACGTTGGTTTCGGGATGATAGGCCAAGGAGAAGGCCAAATTAATACCTAACCTTTTACAAAAAGCCCTCCAGAATTTGGACACAAATTGTACCCCTCTATCCGACACCACATTCAAAGGCACACCATGCAATCGCACCATGTGCTCAACAAACAACCTAGAAAGTGTCTCAGCATTATTCCAAAGGTACAAAATGTGCCTGTTTACTGACTCTGTCCACCACCACCCAGACCACAATTTTGCTATTGGAAGGAGGGAGATCAGTGATAAAGTCCATGGACAAATAAGTGCAAGGTCTATCTGGAATTGGTAATGGCACCAATTCCCTGGCCAGCCGGTTATGAGAGCTTTTAGCACGGGCACAAGTATCACAGGAAGATACAAACACGGTGACATCAGAAGCCATAGAGGACCACCAAAACAGTGTAGCAATAGCTCTACGAGTGGCAGAGATTCCAGGATGCCCACTAAGAGCAGAATCGTGGATCTCATGGAGCACCCTCAACCGGTTCTGAAGCGATACAAAGAGCTTGTTGCCAGGCAATGAAGGCAGAGCAGGAGACTGAGCCTCACAAATTTTCGTGCTGAAGAATGGAGGAAGGAGGTTCGGGAGATGACATCGGATCCAAGCTGTGAGATAAGGCATCCGCCTTGACATTCTTGGAACCCAGTCGAAAGGTGATAGAAAAATTAAAGCATGTAAAAAAAAAAAAGTGACCACCCAGCCTATCTGGGAGTCAAACATTTGGCCGGCTCAATATAAGACAGATTCTTGTGGTCCATAATCACCGTGGTCCGATCAACAACCCCTTCCAAAAAGTGTCTCCATTCCTCAAAGGCCAACTTGATAGCTAAAAGCTCCCAATTCCCAACATCGTAATTTCTCTCAGCAGGAGAGAATTTTTTTCGAGAAGGCACAGGGTCTCAGGTTAGTCAAAGTGGCTGGTCCTTGGGACAACACCAACCCCACCCCCACCTCTGACGCGTACACCTCTATGATGAACGGTTCAGACAGATCGAGCTGCACCAAAGCAGGGGCAGACATAAAGCATTTCTTTAATAAGGCAAACACCGCCACAGCCGGAGCTGACCAGCTTTTGATATCAGTCCCCTTGCGAGTAAGATCAGTGAGGGGCTTGACCACCTGTGAAAACCCCTTAATGAATTTCCTATAATAGTTTGCAAACCCCAAAAAACATTGAAGACCCTTTAAGTCTCTGGGTTGCATCCAATCCACAATGGCCCGTGCCTTCCCGGGGTCCATACGAATCCCTTTGTCAGAAAGAATGAATCCCAGACAGGACAATTCTTGAACGAAAAATGAGCATTTTTCAGGTTTCGCAAAAAGCGAGTTCTCCCGTAACCTCTGGAAAACCGCCTGTAGATGATCCATGTGAATTTGTTTATTAGATGAAAATAAAAGGATATCATCTAAATACACCACCATAAAGCACCCAATGAAATCAGAAAATACATGTGTTGTGTTTAGATAGCTGAGGAGAAAAAGCAAAAATGGCAATACACCAGAGAGGCTGGAACGTATTGGATTGCAGTAACCTGAACTAACCACACAACTAGAGGTAGCCGTGGAGCGTTCCTACGTTGATCCTAGACGCCTCGTCACAGCCTGAGAGATAACTACACCTAAAGGCAGAAAGATGAAAGCTATCTGCCCTGGAGCAGATCCCCAAAGAAAATAGGAAGCCCCCAAACATGTAATGGCGGTTAGACAAGAAGAAAGCATGGACACAGACAGAAAATAGAATGAGCAAACGCTTGGGCCCAATCTGTCTAGACAGAAAAGTACAGGAAAGAATTCTGACTGCAATCCAACAAAAAACCCTAAAAAATACCAACTCTTCTGATTGCAAAAACACCTGAGATCACACGATCTCCACCACCTAAATCAGATCTCTGGTGTAACAAAACTAAGCCGCAGCCACTGAAAAAACAGGAAAAAGCAAATGAACAAATGACAGTGGCTACAGATAAACTGAGAGGAGCACAGGCCCCAGGAGGGGACCCGGCTGACCTCCACAAAAGTGCAGAAAACTAAGCAAAAAGCAAGCACAAAAAGAAAAGCAGAAAATATCTTATCTGAAAGCAGAAGATGCAGGCAAGACTCCAGCAAACTTCCAAATGAACCAGGAACCACAATTGAGACAAGAACAATTGATCACCGGCGACCATCATGGGAGGGAACCTCCCTTATATCAGTCCAGTCAGTGATCCCAGATTGCCATTCCTCGCTGGAAGGTTCAGTACTGTCTGTAACCACCAGAGGGAGCCTCTGCTCAGAAACCATCTCCAGCACATTCATAACAGTACCCCCCCCCTTGAGGAGGGGTCACCGAACCCTCACTTGTGCAACCAGGCCGATAAGGATGAGCTCGGTGATAGGCACGGATCAGTCTCCTAGCATGGATGTCCGAAGCAAACACCCAAGAATTGTCCTCCTGACCATAACCTCTCCACGTAACCAAATACTGGAGTCTCTGTCTAGAAAAACGAGAATCCAATATTTTCTCAACCACATACTCCAGATTGCCCTCAACCAAAACAGGGTCAGGAGGCGCAGCCATAGGAACCACTGGCTCAACAAACCTCTTCAATAAGGACTTGTGGAACACGTTATGGATCTTAAATGTCCCTGAAAGAAGCAAACGGAAGGAAACAGGATTAAGAATTTCCATGATCTTATAATGTCCAATGAACCTAGGCTTAAACTTTGGAGATGCAACCCTCATAGGGATATTTCTTGAGGACAACCAAACCAAGTCCCCCACTTCAAACCGAGGACCATCAGTCCTATGTTGGCAAACCGTTGGGCCTTCTCCTGAGAGAGAGACAACCTCTCCAATACCTGGTCCCAAATCTGCTGCATTCGCTCCACAACAGAGTCAACACCCGGACAGACAGAATCCTCCGCCTGTCCCGAAGAAAATCGAGGGTGAAACCCAGAATTGCAGAAAAATGGAGACATCAAGGTGGCAGAGCTAGTCCTATTATTAAGAGCAAACTCAGCCAAAGGCAAAAAAGAGACCCAGTCATCTTGATCAGCAGACACAAAATATCTCAAATAAGTCTCCAAGGTCTGGTTTGTTCTCTCGGTTTGTCCATTGGTCTGAGGATGAAATGCAGAGGAGAAAGATAATTGAACACCAAGTTTAGAACAAAATGTCCTCCAAAATCTGGAAACAAACTGGACTCCTCTGTCAGACACAATGTTCTCCAGAATGCCATGTAACCGAACCACGTGCTGAAGGAGCAAAGGCACCAATTCGGAGGAGGAAGGTAACTTAGGTAATGGCACAAGATGTATCATCTTGAAAAACCTATCACAGATTACCCAGGTAACGGTTATTTTCTGAGAAACAGGGAGGTCGGAAATAAAATCCATAGAGATATGGGTCCATGGCCTCTTGGGCACAGGTAATGGCATTAACAAACCACTAGAGCGAGAGCAAGGCTTGGAACGAGAGCAAGTCCCACAGGACTGCACAAATTCCCTGACGTCACGAGACAAAGTAGGCCACCAAAAGGACCGACTCACCAAGTCTCTGGTACCAAAAATCCCGGGATGACCAGCCAACGCGGAACAATGAATCTCAGAGATCACACTCTTCTTCCACTGGTCTGGGACAAACAATTTCCCAATAGGGCAGCGCTCAGGTTTATCCTCCTGACACCCTTCCAGAGCCAGTCTCAAATTGGGCGAGATGGCGGAAAGTACTACACCCTCTTTCAAAATAACAGCAGGATCAGATAACTCAGGAGAGTCCGCAAAGAAACTCCTCGAGAGGGCATCCGCCTTAACATTCTTAGTGCCAGGAAGAATAGAAACCACAAAATTGAAACGTGTGAAAAACAAGGCCCACCTGCCTGTCTAGGATTAAGTTGCTAGGCTGATTCGAGATAAACCAGGTTCTTATGGTCCGTGAGGACCACCACCTGATGTTTGGCTCCTTCCAGCCAATGTCTCCACTCTTCAAAGGCCCACTTCATGGCCAATAACTCCCGATTACCCACGTCATAATTACGTTCAGTAGGAGAAAATTTTCGAGAGAAAAAGGCACAAGGGTTACTCTTAGAGGTCTCTGGA
Source organism: Oophaga sylvatica (assembly GCA_033576555.1). Classification (NCBI taxonomy): domain Eukaryota; kingdom Metazoa; phylum Chordata; class Amphibia; order Anura; family Dendrobatidae; genus Oophaga; species Oophaga sylvatica. The sequence goes on from JARQOD010000001.1 coordinate 471,562,067, forward strand.
TCTCTTTGGGACAAAACAGCACCTGCCCCAATTTCAGAGGCATCAACCTCCTTCTGAAACGGTAGAGAAACATCAGGCTGCCGTAGAACAGGAGCAGAAGTGAATCTTTGCTTAAGTTCCTGAAACGCAGAAACTGCCTCAGGAGGCCAATTCACCACATCAGAACCCTTTTTGGTCAAATCAGTCAATGGTTTAACAATACCAGAGAAATTACCAATAAATTTACGATAAAAATTGGCAAAACCCAAAAATCTTTGAAGAGCCTTTAATGAAGTAGGTTGGACCCAATCACAGGTGGCCTGAACCTTGACCAGGTCCATTTCAATAACATACGGAGACAAAATGAATCCCAGAAATGAGACCTTCTGTACGCCAAAAATACACTTTGATCCCTTCACATACAGTGCATTCTCTCTCAAAATCTGGAACACAGTCCGAACATGTTTCACATGAGAGTCCCAGTCATTGGAAAAAATCAAGATATCATCCAAATAAACAATCAGAAATTTATCCACAAAATCCCTGAAAATATCATTCATGAAGGATTGGAAGACGGAAGGAGCATTAGTGAGCCCAAAGGGCATCACTAGGTACTCAAAATGCCCCTCTGGGGTATTAAACGCCGTCTTCCATTCATCCCCGTGCTTAATGCGAATAAGGTTATACGCCCCCCTGAGGTCAAGTTGGTAAACCAACTAGCACTTTTCACTCTGGAAAACAGATCAGACATCAAGGGTAACGGATATTGATACTTCACAGTGATCTTATTCAAGAGACGATAATCAATACACGGCCTCAATGAACCATCCTTTTTGGCCACAAAGAAAAAACCAGCGCCCAAGGGTGAAGAGGATGGTCTGATATGACCCGTCTCCAATGACTCCTTGATGTAAGATCACATAGCATCGTGTTCAGGTACAGACAAGTTAAAAAGGCGACCTTTAGGAAATTTACCACCAGGCACTAATTCAATAGCGCAATCATAGCTCCTGTGAAGGGGCAAGGATGCAGATTTACTTTCACTAAATACATCCGAAAAATCAGTCAAAAAGTCAGGAACATCCTGAGACTGGGAGAGGCAGAAAAAACAGGAGTGTCAGTATTAACACATTGGCAGCCCCAACTGGTCACAGACACAGATTTCCAATCCAAAACAGGATTATGAGACTGTAACCAAGGGAAACCCAGTACAATAATGTCATGCAGATTATGCAGCACCAGAAATTTGCAACTCTCCTGATGATCTGGTTCAACCCTCATTATCACCTGAGTAGAAAACTGGGGTTTATTCTCCGCCAAAGGGGTAGAATCAAAGACCAGTGGGGAATAGACTACTTCCGCAGGGGTATCATGGGAAACCCACAACGTTTGGCAAAGTCAAAATCCATCAGGTTAATAGCTGCTCCTGAATCAACAAAAGCCTGAGCAGAAAATGTGGACAGGGAGCAAATCAGGGTAACAGTCAACAGAAATTTAGTCTGAACACTACCCAAGACAACTGAGCATGCAAAACGTCTTCCTCGCTTAGGGCAGACGGAAAGAGCATGAGAGGCGTCACCACAGTAGAAACATAACCCATTGCGCTTTCGAAACTCATGACGCTGAGCCCCAGAAGTCACTCCATCACACTGCATGGGCCCAGGAGCTGGCAACACCATCTCACACATACCTCTGCGTTCACGCAAACGTCTGTCAATTTGAATAGCCAATGAGATAGAATCATTGAGACCAGAGGGGACAGGGAATCCCACCATAACATCCTTTACATTCTCTGACAGCCTCTTCCGAAAAAGGGCTGCCAAAGCATCATCATTAGTGTTCAGCATTCCGATACTGCAAATATCGGGTATCGGTCAATATTCGCTGTATCGGAATTCCGATTCTGAGATCCGATATTTTTTGCATATCGGATACCGGAATCGGAATTTTCCAGTAAAGTCTATGGGGAGTTCCTGTGTCACAGAACGAAGTACGTGACACAGGAACTTCTCGAAAGTGTCACTGTCAGTGTCGATCGGGTCTGTCAGGAGTCAGGACTCAGCACTTACCTGGCAGAAGATCCCCGGTGGTCATGTCCTCCTGGATGGCCACTACCCTCTCCCTGGCGGTCACGTGCAGCTTCTCGCGATAACTGCACATGCTGCCGGGTACTGAGTAATCTAGGCCAGCTGTACTCTCGCGACAGCTGGCTGTAAAGCAGTCCGATGACGTCATCGCCGGGGTATCTCCTCTGGTAAGCAGCTCCACTGCGTCAGGATGTCAGGCTGTGCCTGGCATCCAGATGTAGCAGAGCTGGACTCGTCATGGGACACTCGTGATTTTGGACTGCGTCGGACAGGGAGTATTTGTGTTGGTTTGTTATTTTTGTTTTTTTACAGGAGATCGATGGCGTCGCAGGATGAGCGTGAAATAAAAATAATGAAAACTGTGTTGTGTTTTATTTCATTAAAAGACTTTATTCTGGCTGTGTATTTTTTAAAAATTTTACAAACTTTATGATTAATAATGGATCGGTGTCTTATTGACTCCTCTCCATTATTAACCGGGCTTATTGTCACCGTTCAATCAAAGGTGACATTAACCCCTTAGTACCCCACTTGCCACCACTACAGGGCAAGTGGGAAGAGCCGAGTAAAGTGCCACAATTTGCGCATCTTTGGATGCGCCAATTGTGGGGCTGCTGCAGCCTGGTATTTTTAGGCTGTTGAGGGCCAAAATCCATGGGCCTTGACAGTCTTTTAATACCAGGCCGCAGAAGTCTGCTTTTTACTTGGCTGGGTAACAAAAATAGGGGGACCCCCACGCCATTTTTTTTTCGAGGGGATCCCCTATTTTTGTTAACCAGCCAAGCTAAGCAGACTGCTGTGGCCTGGTATTATCAGGCTTGCAAGGTTCATGGATCTTGGATCCTTAACAGCCTAAAATACCAGGCCTCAGTAGTCTGCTTCATCAGGCTGGTTAACAAAAATAGGGGGGACCCCACACCATTTTTTTTTTAGAGGGGATCCCCTATTTTTGTTAATCAGTTCACTTCAGGTCAGCCGGGATTCCCTCTGACGTGCGGTGTCCCTGGCTGACCTGAAGTGAAAGTGGGAAGCAATCAATTATGCTAACCACTTCCTCTCCTGTCAGCCAGGAGAGGAGATGATTCATTTGGGGGTTTACTGCAAGGCTGGCAGCATTATCTGCGGTCCCTGCAGTAAACGTTAACCCTTTCAGAAGGATTACATCGGGGGACCTGACTGTGGGTCGGATAGGTAAGAATAATGTTGCTTTATTATTTTATTTTTATTGCAGGAGAACAAGGGAATCGGATGGAGTACCTGTACAATAAAACATGGTCAAAAACTGTGTATTTATTTCATTAAAATTATTTTTCATTAATGTGTGTGCATTTTTTTTATTTCATACAATAGGATTAATAATTGATAGTTGTCTAATTGACAACTCTCAATTATTAACCTGGCTTAAAGTCACCTTTTAATAGCAAGGTGGCTTTAACCCATTATTAACCCATTCGCCACCGCTACAGGGCAATGGGAATAGACGGGCTAAGTGCCAGAAAGGGCGAATCTAATTATAGATTTGCCTTTTCTGGGGTGTCTGGGGGCAGATGTTAGTAGCCAGGGGGGGCTCAAAAATAATGGTCACTCTCTGGGCTATTATTATCTGCCCCCACTCGCTGGCTTTGTCTGTCTGGTTGAGAAAATAGGGCGGGAGCCCACGCATTTTTTTTCAACAATTTTACACCTCATATATATATATATATATATATACATGTCATTGTGATACATATATATATATTTATAGTACATACACTTCTACATAGTATAATAGCCGCTAATTCAATTGCCGGCTTTTGTGAAATTACAGACCTGACATGAAATGACACATGGTTTACATAGAATTAACCAAGTCATTTCATGTAGTTTGATATATGGTTTTCACTAACAATTACATGAGTGTATGTGTGCAAAATTTCACACATGTAGGGGTTAATTAAAGGTGTAAATTCGTTGTATAAAAACCACATTTTTTTCTACGAATTTACACCTTTAATTAACCCCTACATGTGTGAAATTTTGCACACATACACTCATGTAATTGTTAGTGAAAACCATATATCAAACTACATGAAATGGCATGGTTAACTCTATGTAAACCATGTGTCATTTCATGTCGGGTGGTTCTGCAATTTCACAAAAGCCGGCATTGCCCGGCAATTGAATCAGCAGCTATTTTACTATGTAGAAGTTTATGAACTATAAATATATGTATATATATATAATATATATATATATATATGTCACAATGACATGTATATATATATATATATGTGTATTCTATGTGTGGATATCTAGTGTTTACAAGGAAAGAAAGGTTTTTTTTTAATTACGATATTTCTGTCCCATTGACTTGCATTGGGTTTCCCGTATCGGAATCTGCGATACCCGACACTTTTTGGGTATCGGTCCGATCCAATAATATCAGATACTTAGGGATATCGGAAAGTATCGCTCAACACTAATCATTATTCTATTTGGTCAGGACTGCCCACTTTCGGAATTTCTGACTGTACAACTCAGCGTCTTCAAGACCCTGATTTAATGCCAACAAGGTTTTTTCAGCTTGATCAGTGACATTAGGTTCATCGTACAATAACCCCAGAGCCAGAAAAAATACATCAATATCATTCAAAACAGGATCCCCAGGTGTCAGGGAAAAAGCCCAATCCTGAGGGTCGCCGCGCAGGAGAGAGATGACAATTTGAACCTGCTGTGCTGCACTCCCCGAGGACTTAGGTTTTAAGGCAAAAAACAACTTACAGTTATTTTTGAAATTCAGAAATTTAGCCCGATCCCCCAAAAACAAATCTGGCATAGGAATCCTAGGTTCCACAACCGGCAACCTAGCAAGAGAGGTAGTGTAAGGTTCTTTGTCTCTGTTGACATGTTCCTTGAAACTCAGTTTTCCGTCGGCCATTTTGCTTTCTGTCTTTCTGCAGCTCTTGCCCTCAGTTAATATGGAGTTTCCAGTTTTCATGTTCCCGCCCTGATTCTTCCCTCTTGCTTCTTAAGCAGCCTCAGTTGAACAATCAGTGCTCCTGAATCAAGCCTCAGTCAGTCTGTGACCTGACTCCTGGAAGCCTTGGACTTGTACTCCAGCTATTCCCTACTGAGGAACCTTGGAACACTTTTGGACTCTGGAAACCTGCTGTTTGGTGAATCCATGTTTGCAGAGGAATTACGGTACAGAGAAGAGATCCTGAACCTGCTTTGGAGATTTATTGTAGTGCTTGAAGTTACTCTGGCCTGCTGTGTCTCCTGTCGCTGTTCCTGCAAACTGTGTGAACTTTTTAGCATGCTTGTATGAAGTAATACAAGTCATTTCATTTCAACCTATGTCTCCTGTGTTTTCCTCGCACCCAAGCACAAGACGCTATAGGAACTGTACACTATACATGACAAGATTCAGGAGCCAATGTTTAGTGTCTGCTGGGTCTGGGAAAGCCGTGTCTGCTGTGACTGTGGATATCAGATGTCCGTTTAATACCTTATGAGATGACAGTGGTTGTGACTTCTCACAACCATTCCAGGTGAGCGCATTCCCTTAAAATTTTACTCTGGAGTGTTACCACAGGTAAACACTATTGTTTTTTTTTTTTTTCCTTTCCTCTTCTCCTTCCAGCACTTCTGCCTTAAAAGATCTGGAAGATGGAGGCCCGCATAAAGGAACTTTGCGGAGTGACTGATACAATCCTTTCAGATGTACAGACTTTAAAAACCCGTTTTGCAAGCCTACAGGACCTCACTAATCATAATTTGCAAGTGTTTGGACAGACTACCCAGGAATTGCGAGCCAGGATTGAGGCTCTAGAGGAACGAGCCCAGGCTCCTGCCATAACCCCAAGTTCTGGGATCCCCAAATTACCTCCTTTTCGTTTTGGCGGTGAACGTGAGAAATTCAGGGGATTTATTAATCAATGCAATTTATTTTTCTCTGCACATGCTTCACAATTTCCCACTGAACGATCCAAAGTGCTTACTATAATCATGTTGCTTACAAATAAGGCTTTGATGTGGGCAAACCCTCTGATTGAGACTGAGGATGATTGTTTGAATCACCTTGATGCTTTTATTTCAGCCATGGGGCAGGTGTTTGATGACCCCAATCGAGGTGCAACAGCTGAAGCAGCCATGTTAACTTTGCGCCAAGGTAAGCGTTCAGAAGCCGAATATGCCCTGGATTTCAGGAGATGGGCTCTTGATACCACTTGGGACACTTCCGCTAAAAAATCTATTTTTTTGGAAAGGGTTGTCTCCACTGATTAAGGATGAACTTGCTCGTGCCGACCCTCCCACTGTGTTAGGTGACTTTATTAACTATTGTATCCGTATTGATGCTCGTCTGACTGAACGCAGACAAGAGAGATAGTTCGAAAATAATCGCACTAACCTTTTACTACCTCCTCCTCAGCTAAGGAACCTTTGAGTAGGATCACAAGGGAACCAGAACCTGAACCCATGCAGGTGGACTCTTTACAAAGACGGGTTAGTGATGCACGCAAAGAACATCGTATAAAGGAAAATCTATGTTTCTACCGTGGTAAGTCAGGGCACTTCATTATAAACTGCCCCAGCCGTTCTCGTAAGACTACTGCAGCAGTCATTCACTGTGAGTGTTGCGAGAGGAGCTCTGTCATGTCCGAGCCTCAGGCTCCAGAGAGATCTGCTGCAAGAGATCTTGATTTCTCGGACTTAAACTCTGTTAGTTCTGGGGACGAAGACGGTATAAACGCTGCAATTTTTCAAGTTTCCTCAGCGGTGTCCCAGCTGAGTTGTAAAAGAAACAATTCTCATTGCTTCCTTTCCATCAAACTCTGGGTTGACTCAGTCTGGGTGTCTAGCTCTGCTATGATCGACTCAGGAGCAAGTGGAAATTTTATGGATATCTCCTTTGCTCTGAAACAGGGGATACGTTCAGTGAAGAAGGCTACTCCAGTACAGATGGAGACTGTGGATGGCTCTCTACTGACTTCTGGACCAGTGGATCAAGAAACAGAGCCTTTGAGGGTCCTTATGGGTAAAGATCATCAGGAGAAAATGTCTTTTATGCTTATCTCTTCTCCCCACTTTCCCATTATTCTAGGGCTACCATGGCTGCAGGCGCAGAATCCTACGATTAACTGGGAGACCAAGGAATTACACTTTCCGGAGAAACAGATGAGTCAAGGAGTTTCAGCTTGCTCTGTTCCTAAAGGAACCATGTCAGTCCCTGAACTACCAGCTGTATACCAGGACTATGTGGATTTATGTGACAAGAAGAACGCTGATCAGCTTCCTCCTCACCGTCCATATGATTGTCCAATTGAATTATTGCCTGGAGCCGAGATACCTTTTGGTAAGATCTACCCCTAGCGGGGCCCGAGCTAAAAGCTTTGAAGGATTATATAGACGAAAATTTAGCCAAGGGCTTCATACGCCCCTCTTCATCTCCCGCAGGTGCACCCATCTTCTTTGTGAAGAAGAAAGATGGATCTCTGAGACCCTGCATAGACTATAGGGAACTCAATAAGGTTACTATTAGAAACCGTTATCCATTGCCTTTAATCCCTGAGTTGTTGGAGAGAGTGCGACATGCCAAAATTTTCTCTAAACTGGATCTCCGTGGGACCTATAACTTGGTCCGTATTAGACCTGGGGATGAATGGAAGGCTGCTTTCAGGTCACGCTATGGACACTTTGAATATCTAGTTATGCCTTTTGGTCTGAGTACCGCCCCAGCCACTTTCCAACACTTCGTGAATGATATCTTCAGGGATCTCCTAGATACATTTGTGGTAATTTATCTGGATGATATTCTAATTTTTTCTAACTCCACAGAGGAACATCATGGACATGTGAGAATGGTCTTAGAACGCCTAAGACAAAACCATCTCTACATCAAACTTGAAAAATGTGAATTCCATAGGACCGAAATTCAATTTGTGGGGTATGTACTATCTACGCAAGGGATTAGTATGGATGGAAGCAAGACCCAAGCCATCAAGGATTGGCCAATTCCTAGAAATGTGAAGGAGGTGCAGCGTTTCATCGGGTTTGCCAACTTCTATAGACGTTTCATTAAGAATTTTTCTGAGGTAGTGTCACCTATCACCCAACTTACCCGGAAACAGTCTAGGTTCTCCTGGACCCTGCAAGCTCAGGAAGCATTTTCCTGTTTAAAGGATAAATTTACCACTGCACCTATTTTAGTACATCCCAACCCCGAGCTTGCCTTCATAATAGAGGTGGATGCTTCAGACTGTGCCGTTGGAGCTATACTCTCTCAGAGAACAGGTGAGAAGAATGTCTTGCATCCCTGTGCCTTCTTTTCCCAGCAGTTGTCTTCGGCTGAGAGGAACTACGATGTGGGCAATAGAGAATTGTTGGCCATTATTGCCGCCTTCAAGGAATGGAGACACCTTCTTCAGGGAGCTGCACAGCAAATAGTCGTCCTGACAGACCATCGTAACCTTGAATTTATCAGGTCGGCTAAGTGCCTGACTCCTCGCCAGGCTCGCTGGAATCTTTTCCTAAACCAATTTAATTTTGTCATTTCTTATAGACCAGGATCGCGCAATGGAAAGGCTGATGCACTCTCTAGGATTCATTCAGCAGAGACACGTCCACTTACTCCTCCTAAGACTATTCTTCCTGACTCTAGATTCCTGGGAGTGATTCATAATCAAGACCTACTTAAGGACATCAAGGAAGCATACCATGCGGATTCTTTGTTGGCTCAACCCCCAAGGGACGTAAGTCTTGTCTTTAAGAATGGTGTGTGGATTCAGGGACAACGTCTGTATATACCTGAAACAGTCAGATTGAGAGTATTGCAACTCATCCACGATTCCAAGATAGCCGGGCATAGGGGAATTCTAAAGACACAAGAATTTCTTTCTCGTTTCTTTTGGTGGCCCACTTACAGGAAAGATGTCTTAAACTTCATGTGAAGTCTGTGCAAGATGCAAAACACCTCGCTCCTCACCAACTGGTCTGTTGCAACCTCTTCCCACCCCGTCCCGCCCGTGGGGATCCATTTCTATGGACTTCATTGTGGAGTTACCAACCTCTCAAGGGAAGAACACCATTCTAGTGGTGGTTGACCGTCTAACAAAGGCAGCTCATTTTATCCCTTGTGTCGGCTTACCCACTGCAAAACAGACATCAGACTTGATGATTAAGAATGTGTTTCGCTTACATGGAGTACCGGATGAGGTCATTTCGGATCGAGGGGTGCAATTCACTTCAAGGTTTTGGCAAAATTTCTGTGCAGCATTGGACATTAAAGTAAACCTTTCTTCTGCTTTTCATCCCCAGACTAATGGACAGACCGAACGAACCAATCAGACCCTGGAGCAGTATCTCCGCTGTTTTATCTGCCACCTACAGGATGATTGGGTGGATCTACTTCCACTGGCTGAGTTCTCTTATAACAACTCTCAGAGCGCCTCCACTAAGCAGTCTCCTTTTTACTCCAATCTAGGTTATCATCCTAACATTCTTCCTCGATTTCCCATAGATACGCCCTTGCCGGCAGTGGCTGAAAGAATCACTTCTTTACAAAAGAATATGGATCTTCTAAAGGAAAATCTAGAATTGGCTCAGGAAAGGTACAAGAAAGCAGCAGATAAATTTCGTAAACCTGCACCAGCTTTCAAGGTAGGAGATTTGGTCTGGCTGTCAACCAGAAATCTTAAATTAAAGATTCCATCGTCTAAATTGGGACATAAGTACATTGGACCTTAAAGATCAATAAGATTATAAGTGCTGTTGCTTGTCGTCTTCAACTGCCCATAACTATGAGAATCCACCCTGTCTTTCATGTATCCCTACTAAAGGCTGCAACACCCAATACGTTTCCTGGACGTTCTTCTCCTTGCCCTGACCCAGTGCTGGTCGATGGTCAGGAAGAATTTATGGTGGAAAGGATTCTAGATTCCAGGTTGTACAGAAATCAGTTGCAATATTTGATTAAATGGCAAGGCTACCAGTGGAGGACAACTCATGGGAACCAGTCAATAATGTAAATGCTCCTCGCCTGCTCCGCCAGTTTCATCAGAGGTACCCTGACAAGCCTGGTCTGAGGTCATCCGGAGGTTGTCCCTAAGGGGGGAGTAATGTAAGGTTCTTTGTCTCTGTTGACATGTTCCTTGAAACTCAGTTTTCCGTCGGCCATTTTGCTTTCTGTCTTTCTGCAGCTCTTGCCCTCAGTTAATATGGAGTTTCCAGTTTTCATGTTCCCGCCCTGATTCTTCCCTCTTGCTTCTTAAGCAGCCTCAGCTGAACAATCAGTGCTCCTGAATCAAGCCTCAGTCAGTCTGTGACCTGACTCCTGGAAGCCTTGGACTTGTACTCCAGCTATTCCCTACTGAGGAACCTTGGAACACTTTTGGACTCTGGAAACCTGCTGTTTGGTGAATCCATGTTTGCAGAGGAATTACGGTACAGAGAAGAGATCCTGAACCTGCTTTGGAGATTTATTGTAGTGCTTGAAGTTACTCTGGCCTGCTGTGTCTCCTGTCGCTGTTCCTGCAAACTGTGTGAACTTTTTAGCATGCTTGTATGAAGTAATACAAGTCATTTCATTTCAACCTATGTCTCCTGTGTTTTCCTCGCACCCAAGCACAAGACGCTATAGGAACTGTACACTATACATGACAGGTAGCAATACTCCGAACCTCAGTGGCAAGCTGATCCACACGGCCAGACAACTGTGCAAACTCCATTGAGAGAGAAAAAAAAATCCTCCTCAGCACCCAGAGAAAAAGAGGGAAAAATGCAACAAACAGAAAAAAAAAATCTCTGACAACTCTGACAACTTTTTTCTTTTTCCACATTATTTTTCCCTTCTGTGAGTACCATATAATTTTCAGTTTGGGCCGGTGATACTGTTGTGTTTAGGTAGCTGAGGAGAAAAAGCAAAAACTGCAATACACCAGAGAGGCTGGAACCTATTGGATTGCAGTAACCTGAACTAACCACACAACTAGAGGTAGCCGTGGAGCGTTCTTACGTTGATCTTAGACGCCTCGTCACAGCCTGAGAGATAACTACACCTAAAGGCAGAAAGATGAAAGCTATCTGCCCCGGAGCAGATCCCCAAAGAAAATAGGAAGCCCCCAAACATGTAATGGCGGTTAGATAAGAAGAAAGCACGGACACAGACAGAAAATAGAATGAGCAAAAGCTGGGGCCCAATCTGTCTAGACAGAAAAGTACAGGAAAGAATTCTGACTGCAATCCAACAAAAAACCCTAAAAAATACCAACTCTTCTGATTGCAAAAACACCTGAGATCACACGATCTCCACCACCTAAATCAGATCTCTGGTGTAACACAACTAAGCCGCAGCCACTGAAAAAACAGGAAAAAGCAAATAAACAAATAACAGTGGCTACAGATAAACTGAGAGGAGCACAGGCCCCAGGAGGGGACCCGGCTGACCTCCACAAAAGTGCAGAAAACTAAGCAAAAAGCAAGCACAAAAAGAAAAGCAGAAAATATCTTATCTGAAAGCAGAAGATGCAGGCAAGACTCCAGAAAACTTCCAAATGAACCAGGAACCACAATTGAGACAAGAACAATTGATCACCGGCGACCATCATGGGAGGGAATCTCCCTTATATCAGTCCAGTCAGTGATCCCAGATTGCCATTCCTCGCTGGAAGTTTCAGTACTGTCTGTAACCACCAGAGGGAGCCTCTGCTCAGAAACCATCTCCAGCACATTCATAACATACATGGTTAATGAAATTCTGAAAAACAGCTGGTGCATTAGTGAGACCAAAGGGCATAACTAAATTCTCAAATAACCCTTCAGAAGTGAGAAATGTCATTTTCCACTCATCCCCCTCCCGAAAACGGATTAGATTATATGCACCCCTGAGATCCCATTTAGAAAACCACTTGGTTGTCCAAATCAGGGATGAACGGGGGGGATAGGTATTTCTCACTGTGATCTTATTCAATTCCTTAAAATCGAGGCACGGGCTCAAACCACCATATTTTTATTTTATAAAAAAGAATCCATCCGCCACAGTGGAAACAGAGGGACAGATGTGGCCTTTACGTAGGCTTTCAGAAAGCTCTCTTTGCAGGTGGTTATGAGACGTGGCCAAGGCCCTATGCTCCACAGACAGATCCTGCATCATTTGTGTCAAACTAGCCATTTGATCCACCAAGTTACGGCGCGGACCCATAGAAAGCAGAGCAGAGAAAAAAAACTGTCTGTTTCTGGTCAGTTTGTCAAGGTAAAATATAATTTTCTACTATACTTTTATATTTATAGTGTGTATATGTATTTTGTAAACACGAAGTTTCCCTTAAATGATATTATTCAGATTGAAACTTATTTTAGGACAATGTTAGTATCTGCTGGTGTCTGTCTCCACCTTGTGTCCTATCACTGTATTACACTAACTATCTAATAACTTGAACTGGATCCACTGAAATGCCCCCCCACCTTTGGGGAATTGAGGAACCACATGATACACAAGAACAATAGAATCTTTCTTCAAGAAACGAAACTGAGGATGACAACACGATGAAGGAGGACTTAGAAGAAGATCTAAGGACCAATTAGGATGACCAGATGCTGAATATATACATATATGGACATCATTCAGCATATCTCTTTCTCCTCAATCCCGCCTTTACTCCACCCCAATATTCTGTGTATGTAATCTTATGTACGTGAATAAAAAGTTCAGTGCTTACTGGAGATGGCCGCCTAATAGCACCATTTTCTTTAGGGCACGTTCTGAAGTCTGAACCAGCGTATTGCCTGATTCATTCTCGGTCGACCCGTGCTCTTAGTCTAATTTGGAGTGACTGGAGGATGAGTGGTTTGTCGTTACGACCCCGACAATTGGCGCCTAACACGTGGTACCGTGGATTGCCGCCCGTCCGGACCCGTCCCGAGGACTTTGCGGTGGTGCCCGCGGTGACTGAGTGCGAGGACTGCAGCCTCCGTTGAACACGGTAAGTTTGGATCATATACTTTATATGCGTCCCACTTGCCTGTGTGTCAGTCACTGTTTGGTCCTGTCGTATTGTCCATTTGGGTCTGGAGGGGTGACTGGTTGAGTGGTGAGACCAAGGGCAATCCCACGCCACGAACCAGCAAGTCTGACCGAGTGACGTTGCATGCCTGCACGTTCTCGTCAAAATTACCACGTTCCTCCTCCTCCAGTCACTGTACCTTTATACAGATAGTTGTCTCCCGTGATTATTTGGTAGTGTCTAAATTTCTAGCATTTTATAGAGAATTGTGGGAGGGGTGCGCATACCTAAATTTTGCTAGGAGACAAATGGAGGGGGTTCTCTTTGTCTAACCCGGGAAGTCTCATTAGGAGAAGCCCAGGTGTCAGCATATGGAGGGGGACTCTGTGCTGTGTAGAGTGTCACGGTGTACTGCGCTGTAACGTCACCATCCACAGTTAGGGAAGGGACAAATAGAGGAGGACTCTTTGTCTTGTCAGTGTATTGAGGGGGACTCTGCAGTGACGGGTGGTGACCTGCGAGTGACGCCGGTGGTCTGAGTCGCGACAGATCATTACACTCTGTTAATATTATGATGCGCATGTTTAAATCAAACAAAACCCACAAGTTAGAGGGTGGTGCTTTGGGAGTGGTTGAATTGATGGAATCACGTGGAGGCAAGAAGGCTGTTAAGAATGAGCTTGCCGAGTACAGGCAGGCTTCAGCCTTCAGTGTGGAAAGACTTTGTCGCACAGAATGAGGGAAAGTTGAGAGATCAGGGGCTCTTGTATCAAGCCCAAGCACATTTAAGAGTAGTAAATGATTTGAAAGTTGAGGGTTGGAAAGAGGTAGATGGAATAAGGAGGTTCGGAAAGTGCTGAGCCTTTGTTCGGATCTGTAAAATGCTCTGCATATGATCTTGTTGATGTAACTAAAATGGCCGCTCCAAGCCCTCGGCCACCGCCCTATAATGGTGCCGATCTCAGAACAAAGGGAGGTTGGACTTGTCATGTGTGTGGTGAACAGAATCCGCCCTGGGCGGAGACCTGCCGTGTTTGTGGGGCGGGTCGCTCCTGGTGTAATGCCCAGCCCATCGCCCCTCCCACACCCAGCGGCCATCTTGGGACACCCAAGCACACCCAGTCAGGCCTATATCCCTTGCTGATACCAACCAGGGCCTACTACCAGCCCCCGCCCGCACCTGTGCAGGCCACAGCTCCCAATATGGCACCAGATGCAACACCATTGTTCCCTTTCACACACCCCAACCCGGCCATTGCTGCAATGCATGAATCTTCAGTTTTTCAAACAATGATCAGAAGCCGCCGCCATGATATTATGGGATCTAATGAAGGGGAGGAGGATCAGGAGATAGAAGAGGGGTGGGCCCCTCAACAGCCACCACTATCCCCAGCAGCACCAGTATCTTTTCTTCCCTCCTCCATTCCCCCACCATCATTGTCAACCCCTGGTCCTAGGGCCTATTCCACCCCTACTCCAGAGATGGGGCACCTTCCTCTCCTTCACAAATCCTCAGAGAGGACAGTCGTTCTGTAAGATTCACGGAAACCCCGGTCAGGCCCCCAGCTCCCGGTGTACTTGAAAACTGGTATCCCTGCCATTCACAGCATTACACAGACCACAATGGAAATCCAGTGACATTGTCCATAGGGTACGGTGATATCCTGACACATCGGGTTGGTGCTATAGTTAGTCCTGCCAACTCCAACTGCTCCAAGAAAGGGGGTCTGGCTCTATTAATAGCCCAAGCTGGTGGTCCCATCGTCACTGCAGAATGTATGGCTCATATACACACTCATGACCCTTTGCCACCTGGACAGACTCTGACAACCCATGCAGGGGACCTTCCCGCTGATATCATCATCCATGCAGTAGGTCCAGTCCATGATCCTTTAAACTCAAATGAGTCACGGGCCACCCTTCGGGCCACCATACATTCAATACTCCATCATGCTGGTATGTTAAAAACAGAAGACATTAGGCACCAGGAATTATTTGAAACCAATGATAAAATAGCAAATTTGTGATTGCTTTGTCTAAAGAGTTAACTAACACCCACTCTATAGTGTCTGCTTCTCTCCAGAATTTACAGGTGACACGGTGCATGATTTCTCGCCTGATGACCTTATATATATAAAAATTTATGGGAAGAGACTGTCTCCAGCCCAGATTTGAGGGTCCCTACTCTGTGATCCTGTCCACCCCTACTGCCCGAAGCTCGAGGGCAAGAGCACCTGGATTCACGCCTCCCATTGCAAGAAGGACAAGATTAATCAGCAGTCATGAAGTTTCTGATATACATATCCTTTTGAGCTATATCCTGATCTCCAGTAGTGCCAGTGTGCCCACCTTCTGGGTTAATACTACAACCCCTGTGGTTATCTTTAAGTTCGATTTCTATCAAATATTCAACTGTGATAGGAATGATTTCAAGGGATCAACACACTAAATTTAGGGAAAAAGGGATATTTTATCTCTATGTCACCCGCCCAGGGAATGAAAACTGTTATGATTGGTTAGATGTGGGATAGAAAACAGAAAAAGGGAAAATTGGCAGATGAAGCTAGATACAATAGATTGATAAATGAGATATACAAGTGTTATATTTGTAGGAACTGATCTAAGAATGCAGAAGTCAGTGACAGCAAGCAGAGATAAGTGCTGGCAGCAGCGAGATGGTATTTTGCTGTACACCAAGGTCATTCTACAGATAAGCAACCTGCAGGCTGAGGGAGAGAGGACACACAAACTACGCAGTGGTTTGACCCCTCCCATCGGGTATTCGTGAGGATGCACAGGAAAGAGTGCAACAGTTTTATGTTTTTGGAATAGACACAGTACGTAAGAATCGAAGGTCAGAGTATGTGAGAAGCAAATAGACAGGCAGAGAAAGGAAGTTACACTAGAGGACAGAGTTCAGGAAAGAGCCAAAGATTATTTCTGGACTCTAAGAAAAACTTGGGTGGAAATGGGTTTTGTCAAAGAAAACAAGACTAATGAGAGGGTTCTGGCAAGTTTAATATGAATGGCATACAAAAAAAAAAAAAAAGAAGTGACAAGGAAAAACTGAAAGTAAGTAGACCGGATTGGAGATCAGTAAAAGCAGAGGATCTAGCCAGAAAAGCACAGGGGGCACAACATGGTTTAGCGCAGGCAAAAAGAGGAGCAAGGATACATGCTGTAGGTACTTGTCCTGCAAACAACAGGGAGAGGAGACGTGTGCCAGGAGATGGGCAGAAATTGTGCTACGGGTGCAAGAAACCAGGACATTTCAGGAGGGATTGCAGAACTAACCCATATCCAGCCTGTCCAACTAATCCATATGCAAATGACTCGCCTGCAAGAGGCCCCCAAGACCAATTAGAGGTGCTCCCATAGGATAATGGTAGCTTGCACATGAACCCCTTGTCTCCTTACCCCCCACTCCTAATTGCACAGTACAGGTGAACCTACCAGGGGGACATGAGGTTGAGTTCCAAGTGGACACGGGGGCAGACAATTCAGTAGTTACAGAAAAGGACTGGCCATTTGGGAAAAGTGATTTCTCCCACCATGTTATAGCGACTCCTTATAACTCTCCATCTATCCTGCTCCCCGTCACTAAAAAGATTCCCCTGCAAATTCAAGGAACCACTGTACACACACAGTTAATGGTATCACCACGGGGTCAATGTAATCTTTTAGGAAGTGATGTGTTGTCACAATTGCAAGCACATATTGAGTATCATCTTGATGGGACTGTCACTATGACACCAGGATTGAAGCAGAGCACTCTTTGTAAAATCATGTCGCTAGACGTTGCTAGTATAGAGGACATAAATGAATTTCCTTCAATGTTGGAAGGTGTGATACTGCATGATTTCTGGGCTTCAGATAAAACAGACGTGGGCAGATTAAGGGTGCAGCCAGTCATGGTCAAATTAAAGCCAGGTGCAATCCTGCCCCAACAGAGACAGTATCTTCTTAGTTTAGCTCAAGAAAGGACTATTGCTCAGCAGATGCAGAAACTGGTAACAAGGGGTGTTTTAGTTAAAACCTAGCCCCCACCTTCGGCATCTCTGCAGCTAAGAGTAAGGTCCCTTATCAATGGCCTTGACAGTACAAATTCCAACCTTCAGCTTCCCCCTTCGGCTACGAGATTTAACTCTCTATGTATTGGCTGGTACAATATATATATATACACTTTTGTTCCAGATATCTCAGGATGCTGCTTAGTTTACAGTTATTGATTTTGCCAATGTTATTTTTATAATATGTTGTTTTTGTACCAAGCAGGTTGTAAGCGTTAAAGGATAAACTGCAATTCTGTAAATCTTCAGTTATCTTTTTTGGGACATTGCATTACACTGGGGGCGCGACATCTGACCAGCGCTCGCAAAGAAGCTGTACAGAACTTTCCTATGCCTGTTAATGTTGCCGCTCTTAGGATATTTCTTGGACTGATTTTCTACTGCAGGCAGTGGATTCGTGCTGTGTCAATTCTCATGCAGCCTCTCTATGACTATTACCATTGTGCTTTTTAAACTAACTCCTGAAGGTATAGACTGTTTTCATTCCCTCAAAAACAGGATTGTGGCAGCTCCAGCGCTAGGAACTCTCAACTATGAACTACCATTCACCCTGTATCTCCACGAACAGCAGGGACACGCGGCAGGAGTATTGACTCAGTTACATGGTGACAATCAAAGGCCAGTGGCCTGTTTCAGTGAAAGACTAGATGCAGTGGCTAGGGGTACCCCGTCCTGTGTACGGGCGGTACATGCTGTAGGACTATTGCTCCACAAATCATCAGATATCGTTCTTGATTATCCACTGACAGCACTTACACCTCATGATGTATACATTATACTGAACCAGGTGCAGTCGGCACATCTTTCAGCTGCACGTCACCTTCGATTGCAATGTGCACTTTTAATGCCTCCAAATGTTTCTTTGCAGAGATGTACCACACTTAGTCCTGTCACATTGTTACCTCTCTCGGATCTAGGGGGAGGTCAGGTATTGTACGGTATTGTACAAAGAAGATCCAAGAGAGGAGATTCCTTATGATTATGTTCAGCTTATGGCACAGGAAACAGCAGGCCTACCCACAGTGTTTAAAACTGAAAGACATAATGTTGACTTTAAATCTTTTGTAGAACTCGCTACCAAGATGACTCAGGTACCTTCCACACCAGGTATGCCATCGTCTCCCTGAATGCAGTAATCAAAGCAGAACCAATGCTCCCATATCAGTAGGCCCAGGAGGCTGAATTTAAGGCTCTGACCGAGGCCTGTAAGATAGCTGAAGGTAGAATTGTTAACACCTACACAGATTCTAGATAAGCATTCGGTATAGCTCATGATTTGGGTCCAATTTGGAAGTCTAGAGGATTCCTGATGGCAGCAGGACATCCCATTAAAAATGCTGACGCAGTCCAGCAGTTAATTGATGCATTACAATTACC
Organism: Oophaga sylvatica; assembly: GCA_033576555.1. NCBI lineage: Eukaryota > Metazoa > Chordata > Amphibia > Anura > Dendrobatidae > Oophaga > Oophaga sylvatica. The sequence goes on from JARQOD010000001.1 coordinate 471,580,559, forward strand.
AAAAGAAGTAGTTGTCAAAAGTTAAAGCACATACCAGATGCACTGATCAGGTGAGTAAAGGAAACGCAATGGCCGATGCAGCAGCAAAAACAGCAGCCAGTAGACCACTCCAAGGGGTAACGATGCACCAGGTAAGCGCTCCCAAAAATCCCTTTGTGTCGGAGGATGCCTTAGCCCAGATGCAGGCTCAGGTGCGCCAGGAGGAAGTAGAAAAGTGGGAAAAAGAAGGTGCATGTCTGAATGCAGCAACTGGGGTATGGGGAAGAGGGATGCGCCGATGCCTTCCAAGAGCGTTGTACCCTGCGGTCGCCCAGATGTTACATGGGCCAACCCACCAGTCCAAAACTGCTGTGATGAGTGTGATGCAGAAGCATTGGGAGGCACCAGGCTTTTCCACCTGTATAGAAGGTTTGATCCAGGGATGCATGGTATGTGCTACACATAATCAGAGAAGGGTAGTCAAGACACCACCCAAACACACCCCTCGGCCCTTCTATCCTTTCCAGAGACTGCAGATTGATTATATTCAGCTGCCAAAATCAGGTTCATGGGAGTACGTGTTGGTGTGTTTTTGATTTATTCTCAGGTTGGCCGGAGGCTTTCCCGATTGCCAAGGCTACGGCTGCGGCAACCGCAAAGAAGCTGCTTGTGGAGGTGGTGTGCAGGTATGGAGTACAAAGGTGACCGAAAGTGACAGAGGTACACATTTCACAGGTGAAATAATGAATGAAGTCTTGACAGCGCTGGGAATTCAACAAGTTTTCCACACCCCATATTACCACAAAGCGGTGTAAAAGTAAAAGGACTAAATAGGATATTGAAGTTAAAAAAAAAAAAAATCTAAAAGGCCATGGCTGAAACAGGGAAATCTTGGCCTGAATGTTTACCATTAGCCCTATACTCAGTAAGGTACACTCCAAGTAGAAAAACTGGACTTTCTCCGTATAAAGTACTATTTGGCAAAGTGCCTAGTTTAGGATGTTTCTTTTCCCAAGCATTGGAAATAAGTAACCATGTATTAAGTTCATATGTAAGGGATTTGCATAAAAGACTCAAGAAAGTATATGATAATGTTTTCAGTTCTCTTCCAGATCCGAACCAGGATCCTGGGAGTCACAGCCTGCAGCCTGGAGACTAGGTAGTCATTAAAAGACACGTGAGAAAGAGTCTGGATCCGAGAATATAGCTCCACTGATATCCAGAAAAGAAGGAGTCTGGGTCAGCTGCACACCAGTTATGCTGAGGATCCCAAAGTTTATATGGATTCCATAGGTGTTCCTAGGGGGGTCCCAGACGAATACAAAGCTCAGAATCAGATCCTGGCGGGTTTCCGTTCTCTCATCCCAACTGTGCAGATCAATTACAATGTAGATTGGATAAAATATATATACTACACTGAGCAAAGATTTATCAATATCAATTTTAGTCAAGATGCTTTCCAGGGTATAGTTGAGAAACTGGGCCCAAAACAAAAGACTGACTCTTCAAAACAGACTGGCCATTGACATGATTCTAGCTGAAAAAGATGAAGTCTGTGGGATGATAGGGGAAAAATGTTGTACTTATATTCCTCAGAATTCTGGAGTCAATGGTAAAACTATAGTGGCCCTTACAGAGATTAAAAATCTGGCTCAGGAAATAAAAGCCAATGCAGAAGTAGATACCTCTTTCTTCTTAAGATGGCTTGAAGGACTTAAAGAATTTCTCCAACAAGCCTGCTTAGTGGTAACAGGGCTTTTGGTGCTAGGATTGATAATTCTATGTTGTGTGATATCTATGTATAGGAAAGCTGTGACCAATGCAGCCGCCTCCTCAGGTACTTTCCTTCATCAGGAAGTTGTGTCGCTACTATATGAAGACACTGATAAGGGTGATATGGAGAAATATACTCTGCAGGATAAACCTGATAAAACCCCCTATAACAAAATACAAATGGAAATAAGAGATTTAGTTTAGGGATAGTGGGAGAACTCCATGTGCATGTTTGGTAGGGACTTGGTTGTTTGGGGGCGGTCCATAAGGGGCCAGTTTCTAAAATGACCAAGCGAAGAAATCCATTACCCCTGTCCCCACACATGGACAGTCTCGAAGGCCGCATAAATTAAGGGAAAAATTTAGTGTTTAGGGGGGATTGTCAAGGTAAAATATAATTTTCTACTATACTTTTATATTTATAGTGTGTATATGTATTTTGTAAACACGAAGTTTCCCTTAAATGATATTATTCAGATTGAAACTTATTTTAGGACAATGTTAGTATCTGCTGGTGTCTGTCTCCACCTTGTGTCCTATCACTGTATTACACTAACTATCTAATAACTTGAACTGGATCCACTGAAATGCCCCCCCACCTTTGGGGAATTGAGGAACCACATGATACACGAGAACAATAGAATCTTTCTTCAAGAACGAAACTGAGGATGACAACACGATGAAGGAGGACTTAGAAGAAGATCTAAGGACCAATTAGGATGACCAGATGCTGAATATATACATATATGGACATCATTCAGCATATCTCTTTCTCCTCAATCCCGCCTTTACTCCACCCCAATATTCTGTGTATGTAATCTTATGTACGTGAATAAAAAGTTCAGTGCTTACTGGAGATGGCCGCCTAATAGCACCATTTTCTTTAGGGCACGTTCTGAAGTCTGAACCAGCGTATTGCCTGATTCATTCTCGGTCGACCCGTGCTCTTAGTCTAATTTGGAGTGACTGGAGGATGAGTGGTTTGTCGTTACGACCCCGACAAGTTATAATATCACGCTGCTGCAGTGCAGGTAGGTGCAGGCTCCACAAGATGGCAATAAGGTGGAAGCAGGACTGCACCTAGACAGGCCTGTCATGCAGCAGCGAGGCTGCCACCAGGTGGCAGAAGAATAGTTGAACAAGCCGGGTCAAATCCTAGAATATAGCGCAGTACCAGAGGAATAAACAAACTCAGAGTCAGGATCATCAACGGTCAGGAGCGGATAAGCCAAAAGACAGAAACAGGTCAGGATACAAGCCAAGTCAAAATCAGGGCGTCAACACACTAAAGGGGAGCACTGAGTCAGGACAGGAATAGGGGAAAGCAGAGACACGGGTTCAGATAGCAAATGCAACAGGACAAATCAGAGCAATCAGAGTCAGCTACAGCAGCCCTAAGAAAAAAGCTATAACTAACATTGCCTGCAGTAAGCAGCGGCGATAAATAGCCAACCTGAACCAGACTGAGGCGGAGAAAGGATAACCCCTGACATGACCAGATCGGGAAAAAGGGAAAACAGGACTTAAAACTCGGTCTGGATCATGACAGCGTCAAGGGTCATTAGGCAGCAACTAGTGATGAGCGAATATATTCGGCACTATTCGATACTTGCACGAATAGTACGGTATTCGGGCTATTCAATACTCAGCGACTAATTAGGTATTCGCCTTGGTATATTCGAGTGACCTGCCCAGCATGTTTGGCGCTTTATTTGCAGCCAATGAAAATGCTGGGCTGGCTTGACAATCACAGTAATGCCGGCGCCATCTTTGATGTGGCATTACTGTGATTGGCTAGCCTTCCAGCGTCATAGGGATATTTAAAGGCTGCCAGCGCCATCTTCCACACATTGCAGCCAGAAACAGAGTAGCGAGAGATTAGTTTGAGCTTATGGAGAGTGATAAGAGTGAAAGGCAGGCACCTGGGTGTTCTCATCATTGCAAGTACATGCTGCAGATCTCTGCTATTTTCCACTTGGTTGTAGTAGTTAGTATTAGGAACAGACTGTGAGATTAGGGTTACACAGGGAGGGTTTCATCCACTACCAAAATATACAAATCAGCTATTTGTAGAGGCAAATAATATTAGGTAGTACCAGCATATACAAAACCATTTTTGGGAGCTAAATATTCCTTTGTAGCAGCCTATAATTTTTTTTTTTTACCGCAAAATAATATTCCTCAGTGCCAGCATATAGTAACATCCATTTTAAAAATATAATTGCTAAAAAAAATATTCCTCGTCTATTGCTTAAATACATATTTATCTAGTAGTTGTGTGATTGGCGCAAAACCTCTTAAACTACGGAAACGTCACTATTTACCATTCATTTCCCTGAGGCTGCGGTTTGCTGTAAAAAAAAAAATCCCCTAAAAATTATTATTTGTTAAAAAAAAGTGTATCTTTATCTAGCAGTTGTGCGACTCCTGCAATCCATGCAGAGATAATCAAACGTCACAATTTAGCAGTGGAAATAATTTTCATTAGTCTGTTATTGGAGTGTGTCAGCAATAGTGTTGAGCGATACGATACTGCAAATATCGGGTATCGGCCGATATTAGCTGTATCGGGCTTTCGATTCCGAGTACCGATATTTTCGTCATATCGGATACCGGAATCGGATTTGTCACTGTCACTGTGAGTGTCCGTCGGTCGGGTCTGTCAGGAGTCAGCGGCACTTACCTGGCAGAAGATCTCCGGCGGTCACGTCCTGGACTGCTTGATGGCCGCCATTATCTTCTCCCTGGCGGTCACATGCAGTTTTTCGCGATAACTGCAGGGTAATCCCGGCCGTAAACCAGTCCGATGACGTCACCGCCGGGGAAGCAGGTAATCAGCTGTGCTGCGCCGGGATGACAGGCTCTGCCTGCCTGCCTGCCTCTGATGTCATTCTAATGTAGCAGAGCTGGATCGTCGTGGGACACTCGTTACTATGGACTGCGTCGGACAGGTGGTATACTGCTGTTTTTTTTTTTCATTTTTTTACAGGAGATCGATGGCGTCGCAGGATGAGACTGTAATAAAAGTAATGAAAACTGTGTTGTTTTTTTTATTAAATTAAAAAACTTTTTTATGAACATTCACCGTCCGGGTACATTAACAATTTAACTATTTACATACAGGGACCTGTCCGGGTTATTTATAATTCTTTGGCAGGGGTGTTCCAGGTACCACCTGGTACTCTTCTGATGATTGCCAAACATCCGAGACACCAAGGACCACCAGGACCTGATGACGTCGTGTGGCCTGTACAGTCAAGTCGTGACCCGCTATCTGTGTCTGTGTGGCCACCTCTTTCGTCTCCCTCCGGGTCTGGAACCCTATGTCCCGGACTGTACGAACCCCAGGGGGCCTAACAGGCGCCGGGTACGGGCCAGCTATCATTATCATGTCCATAGCTGGGGCTGCTGAGGAGACCACTGAGGGAGGCTGGGGAGATTTACGGCGTGGGGTGGGCACTTGTGCAGAGGCCTGGATGTGGGAGGCTGAAGGCTCCGAGGGTCTCACAGGTTCCTGACACTCTGGGACCAGGAGTCGCACCTGGTGACATTTAGGGCATACATCCATTGTAACCCCAGTGTCGGGTGTAAGTTACCAAGTCTCCTGGCAACAGGTCCCTCCCGGGTGTCCTTCTGGGAGGTGAGTCTCCACGTCCCGCCGGGTCACAAACACTTCTAAATAAAGTCCAGGCTCCTGGATGAAGCCCCAACCAGCTTTCAATTTAAAGCTCCGTACTGCACCCTTACGCCGCGGCTCCCTCACCGTACTTTTATCTTTTCTCATCCGGTCCTTATCTGCCCGGTCCTTCTCGATGTGACGTTGGCGAAGCTTCTGGGATTCGCTCTGCTCCCTTTGTCGCTCGGCTTCTCTCTCCCGACGTCTCCACTCTTCCTCCTGACGCGGTTGTAATTCTCCTCCACCAGCATCTCCATGTCTCCACCATCAAACTGCAGCTTACGATGTCCGGTTTGCGGCAGCTCTCCTGGCGCCGACAGTCCTGGCGGCGCTCACCTGCGGAGGAAGCAGCCGGCTCTGGAACAGATGACAGTCGGGGCTCCGGTACAGACAGGTAGACCTCTGGTGCCTGCGCGGCCTCCTCCATGAGGACGGGTGTGCGCTTCTTCTGTCTCAGCGACGGGGGCAGACAGCGGGATCTGGGGTGCTACGGTGCAGCGTTTTTTTGCAGGAACGGGTGCCTCCACTGGGGACAACGTCAACCGGATCACATTGCAAGGGCTGGGATGCCCGCACGGACTCCTCTACTAGAACGGGTGCCTCACCTTCGGTACAGACACTTCAGGTAACAGGGATTGGCCCCGCTCCAAGTTTAGTTTTAGGGCACGCCAGCTGGCTTCCATCCTGGCGACCTCCTCCCAGTGCCGGGCCAGGCCTCTTAGGGTATCCTCCGCTTCTTGCAGCGTAGGAGGGTTTCCAGGCCGGGTGCCCAACGGTGGTTCCGTGGCGATCGGGTCGCTTCCGTGGGGGGAGAGCTCTGACTGCTCCATCCTTCACACTTCTGCTCGTGTCCATTAGCCATCTCTGCCAAGTCACATGTGTCATTAGCATCTGGAGAGGGCCCCTCTTTTGTAGTGAGGCGGGACCTTCGTGTTAGTTTCCGCACACTGAGGAGGATGAGGAGGCGGAATCAAGAGCTGTGGGGCCGATCTTACATTGCAGTACCATTTAGAGTGGTCGGCCATCGTTTTCACGCCACTGAGTGAGTGTACACCCACGAAGAGCACGCCCTTCTTCTTCACCAGTGCCTGTCGTGACGCAGATATGGCTGAAAAATGGCAAATACATTCTCTGATGATTTTAGCAATTCTCAAGCACAAAACCAGTTCAATTCAGGCACACAGGACTCGCTTTAGCGAGCTACAGAATCTGTTCGTGAGCCCAAGTTGAGTCGCACAGAGCCAGAGGTTTTGGGGGTACTCGGCACCGAGCCCGTCGACTTCTATGGGGTATGTCACGGCTTTACCGGCAATTGAATCAGAGTCTATTTTACTATGTAGAAGTGTATAAACTATAAATATTGTATATATATATATATATTTATTATTATATGTCACAATGACATGTATATATATATATATATATATGTATTCTATGTGTGTATATTTTGTGTTTACAACGAAAGAAAGTGTTTTTTTTAGTTGCGATATTTTGTTCCCATAGACTTACATTGGACTTCCGGTATGGGAATCGGATATCGACGATATTTAGTGATATCGGCGATACCATTCCGATCCGATATTTTTAGATATCGAGCAGTATCGCTCAACACTAGTCAGCAAGGCTTTCTTACAAACAAATCATAATTTTCTATTGGTTTAATAAATAGCGTTTCTTTATCTAGCAGTTGTGCAACTGGGGCAATCTGGGTAGAGATCTTGGGTGACAATTTAGCAGTGGCAGTAATCTTCATTACTCTGCATTTGAAGTGTGTCAGCAAGGTGATCTAAAAAAAAAATCATAATTTTCTATTGTTACAGTACGCCGTGTCGGACTCCCCCTTTGATGTGTACTCCGTCGCTGAGCCCAGATCTTTTCCAGCACATCAGCTGTTTTGAACAGCTGACATGTGCCTCTAACAGCCGCTGGTGGAATCGCGATCCACTCACGGCTGTTAACCCGTTAAATTCCACTGTCAATCTCTGACAGCAGCATTTAACTTGCACTTCCAGCAAGCGTGCCGGAAATCCCACCCATTGGTGACCCTGTCACATGATCGCGGGTCACTGATGGGTTGGCATGACAACCAGAGATCTCCAGCAGACCTCTATGGTTGTCACAGCGGATTGCTATGTGAACCGCCCAGTGGTCGGCGCTCATAGCAAGTCAGCAATTCTGCTACATACAGGCGATCTGTATGTAGCAGAGCTATTGGATTATGGCAACTTCTAGTCTCCCATGGAGACTATTGAAGCATGCCAAAAGTAAAGAGAAATGTTTTTTAAAATATTTTAAAAAATTATAAAAGTTCAAATCACCCCCTTTCGCCCCATTCACAATAAAACAATTAAAAAAATCAAACATAGACTATTTATTAATCGCTGCTTTCAGAATCACCCAATCTATCATATAAAAAAAGAATTAACCCAATCACTAAATGGCGTAACAAGAAAAAAATTCAAAACACCAGAATTACTTTTTTTTGGTCGCTGCAAACATTGCATAAAAATGCAATAACAGGCGATCAAAAGATCGTTATGTGCGCCAAAATGGTATAATTAAAAACATCAGCTCAGCACGCAAAAAATAAGCCCTCACCCAACCGAGATCACGGAAAATGGAGACGCTACGGGTATCGGAATATGGCACAAATTTTTTTTTTAACAACTTTGGAATTTTTTTTTCATCACTTAAATAAAAAATAACCTATACATGTTTGGTGTCTATGAACTCGTAATGACCTGGAGAATCATAATGTCAGGTCAGCTTTAGCATTTAGTGAACATGGTAAAAAAAAAAAAAACAACGTGGGATTGCATTTTTTTGCAATTTCACCGCACTTGGTATTTTTTTCCCGTTTTCCAGTACACGATATGTTAAAACCAATGGTGTCTTTCAAAAGGACAATTCGTCCCACAAAATCAAGTTCTCACATGGACATTTTGACCAAAAATAAAAAAGTTATGTATCTGGGAAGAAGGGGATCAAAAAATGAAAACGCCAAAACCAAAAATATCTCTGGTCGTTAAGAGGTTAAAAAAATAGTGTATCTTTATCTAGCAGACTGCAAGATACGCAAGCGTGATTAATTACTTGTAATTTACGTCAGTCTGCTGTTGCCGTGTATAATTAACCCCTTAGTGACAGAGCCTTTTTGCAGCTTAATGACAGGGCCAATTTTTACAATTCTGACCACTGTCACTTTATGAGGTTGAACTCTGGAACGCTTTAACGAATCCGCTGATTCTGAGACTGTTTTTTCGTGAATATTGTACTTCACGTTAGTGGTAAATTTCTTTGACATGACTTGTGGTTATTTATGAAAAAACGGAAATATGGCGAAAATTTTGAAAATTTAACAATTTTCAAATTTTAAATTTTTATGCCCTTAAATCAAAGAGATATGTCACACAAATTTCTTAATAAATAACATTTCCCACAGGTTACTTTACATCAGCACAATTTGGGACCAAAATTTTTTTTGTTACGAAGTTATAAGGGTTAAAAGTTGGGACCAGCGATTTCTCATTTTTACAACACCATTTTTATTTTAGGGACCACCTCACATTTGAAGTCACTTTGAGGGGTCTATATGATAGAAAATAGCCAAAAGGGGACACCATTCAAAAAACTGCACCCCTCAAGGTGCTCAAAACCACATTCAAGAAGTCTATTAACCCTTTACGTGCTTCACAGGAACTGAAGCAATGTGGAAGGAAAAAATTAACAATTTAACTTTTTTTGCAAAAACTTTACTTCGGAACCTATTTTTTTTTTTTTCACAACTGTTAAAAGAAAAACTGAACCACAAAATGTGTTGTGCAATTTCTCCTGATTAAGCCGATACCCATATGTGGGGGTAAACCACTTTTTGGGCTCACGTCAGAGGTTGCAAGGGAAGGAGCAACATTTGACTTTTTCAATGCAGAATTGGCTGGACGCCATGTCGCGTTTGTAGAGGCCCTGATGTGTCTAAACAGTGGAAACCCATCACAAGTGACCCCATTTGGAAACTAGACCCCCTAACTAACTTACTAGATGTGTGGTGAGCAATTTAACCTCCAAGTGCTTCACAGAAGTTTATAACAAGAACAGTGAAAATAAAAAATCATATTTTTTCCACAAAAACAATCTTTTCACCCCAATTTTATTTTCCAAGGGTAACAAGACCCCAAAAGTTTTTGTGCTATTTGTCCTAGCTGCCGATACCCCCAAAATGTGGGGTAAACCACTGTTTGGGGCGCACGGCAGGGCTTGAAGTGAAGGAGCGCCGTTTGACTGTTTCAAACCAAAATTGGCTGGAATTAAATTGGACGCCATGTCGCGTTTGGAGACCCCTGATTTCGCCTAAACATCGAAACCCCCACAAATCACCCATTTTGGAAACTAGACCCCTTAAGGAACTTATCTAGATGTGTGGTGAGCACTTTGAACCCCCAAGTGCTTCACAGAAATTAATAAACGTAGAGCCGTGAAAATAAAAAAATCATTTTTTTCCTCAAAAATGATTCTTTAGCCCGCTATTTTTTTTATTTTCCCAAGGGTAACAGGAGAAATTGGACCCAAAAGTTGTTGTGCAATTTTTCCTGAGTACGCTGATTTCCCCATATGTTGGGTGAAACCACTGTTTGGGCGCATGGGAGTGCTTGGAAGGGAAGGAGCGCCATTTTGTAATGCAGACTTTGATGGAATGTTCTGCGGGGCGTCATGTTGTGTTGCAGAGCCTTGATGTACCTAAACAGTAGGAAACCCCCTGCAAGTGACACCATTTTGGAAACTAGACCCCCCAAGGAGCTTATCTAGATGTGTGGTGAGCACTTTGAACCCCCAGTGCTTCACAGAAATTTATAACGCAGAGCCGTGGAAATGAAAAATCATTTTTTTTCTCAAAAATGTTTTTTTTGCCAGCTATTTTTTATTTTCCCAAGGGTAAACAGGAGAAATTAGAACCCAAAATTGGTGTGCAATTTGTCCTGAGTACGCTGATACCCCATATGTTGGGGTAAACACTGTTTGGGCGCACGGCAGGGCTCGGAAGGGAGGGAGCGACATTTACTTTTGAAAGCCACGTCGTGTTTGGAGACCCCCTGATGTGTCTAAACAGTGGAAAACCCCCCACAATTGACCCATTTTGGAATAGACCCCCTTAAGGAACTTATCTAGATGTGTGGTGAGCACTTTTAACCCCCAAGTGTTTCACAGAAATTTATAAATGCAGAGCTGTGAAAATAAAAAAATCATTTTTTTTCTCAAAATGATTTTTTTAGCCAGCTATTTTTTTATTTTCCCAGGGTAACAGGAGAAATTAGAACCCCAAAATTGGTGTGCAATTTGCCTGAGTACGCTGATACCCCATATGTTGGGGTAAACCACTGTTTGGGCGCACGGCAGGCTCGGAAGGGAGGGAGCGCCATTTGACTTTTTGAACGCACGTCGTGTTTGGAGACCCCCTGATGTGCCTAATAGTGGAAATCCCTCAATTCTAGCTCCAACCCTAACCCCAACACACCCTAACTCTAATCCCAACCCTAATCCTAACTAAATCCCAACCCAAAATTTTAACCCTAACCTTAATTGTAACCCTAACTCTAATTGTAACCCTAACCCCTAATTTTAAACCTAACCCTAATTGTAACCCTAACCCTAATTCTAACCTAATTATAACCCTAACCCTAAGGCTAGGTTCATTTTGCGTTTTACCAGCCCGTTCAAACACATAGCGTTGACGGGCTGGTAACGGTTATAGCATACACGATCGCGTTATGCTATACCCACTTGCGCAGAGGAATCAGCAGTGATTCATCTGCGCTAGCGGTGACGGGCCCAGACGCTTGCAGCCCGCGTCCGAGGCTCCGTCACTGAATGATGGCACGTCGCAAACGCATCCCGCTTTACGGCATGCGTCGCGAGCGCCCTCAATGGGGGGAATGGCAGCGTTAACGGACTGCGTTACACCGCGTTATTACCGCGGTGTAACGCAGTCCGTCTAACGGACTGCCATAACGCAGGTATGAACCGGCTTAACCCTAACCCTAATTATAACCCTAACCCTAATGCTAACCCTAACCCTAATGCTAACCCTAACCCTAATTATACCCTAACCCTAATTATAACCCTAACCCTAACAGAAAAATTAAAATAAATATAATTTCTATTTTTATTATATTCCCTAACTAAGGGGGTGATAAAGGGGGGTTATGTACGTTTTTTTTATTTGATCACTGTGATAGTTTATCACAGTGATCAAATGCACTTTCTGGAGAATGAATGAAACTTTTTTGAATCTGCCGCCAAGCAGATCGGCGGGCGCACTGCGCATGCGCCCGCCATTTTTTTTTTGCAGGAGAAGACGCCGGGATCCTGGGGCCTGCGGGAGGACGGAGGACACGGTAAGTATAGGGGGGGGGCGACGGGGGACCGGGGGACCCTCATTATCTCCCCTCTGATGTGCGATCACATCAGAGGGGAGAGAAATCTTTTTTTTTTTTTTTTTTTTTTTGCCGATCGCTTCTATGCTTGCTTACACGCGATCGCAACACCGGGATCGGTGAATACCGACCCGGATCTGTTCTCTGGGGTCTCGGTACCCCCGGTAGCCGGACCCAGAGAATATTTGCCCATCCCCCACCAGACAGCGGCACTTAGCGGCGGGCGCACTGAGCATGCGCCCGCCAAGTTCTTCATCGTGCGGCCCGGAGGGACACCGGTGGGCCCTGGGGCCACATACAGGACATCGGGGGCCCAGGGGGTCCCGGGGACCCTTTTTCTCTGTCCTTGATGTCCGATGACATCAGAGGACAGAGAATTAAATGGCACAACTTTTTTTTTTTTTTTGTTGCGGTTGCCGTTATAGGGTTAATAACGGCGATCGCAACATCGGTGTCGGTAAAAAAACGACCCCGATTCATGGTCTCTGGAGTCTTGGCTACCCCCGGTAGCCGAGACCCGGAGAAAAATGCGCCTCGGGGGGGGGTATTCACTTTTTCCACAGCGCCGTTAATTAACGGCGCTGTGGTTTAAGTACCCTTAATGACCGTGTTTAAAAGGCGTATCGGCGGTCATTAAGAGGTTAAGCTTATCCAAAAAAATAGCCACACATTGCTTGATTCAGTGAATTTGTACATAACACCTCTGTAAGGGTCTTGTTAAAATAAGCCAGAATTTTTTGATTTTTATAAGCATAAAGCATTCAATATGAGAAAGGGTGACGTTAAGGGACGTGGATGTGGTGATCCCCGCCAAAGCTGTGTGACACATTCAAAGGTGACTGCCAAAATTTGGTCAGCTCGCTACACTACTATCAAACCCAGACAAGTGCGAGGGATGTTGGGGTTGGTGGCAGACAAAGGCCCATTGCGTTGACAAAGCAGCACCACAAAGTCTTCCACACGGTTCGTCTCAGTAGCCAAGAGGCGAGCCTGAATCCTCAGTTCTGCAGTGTTTGTCTGTGTACATAGCACTATGAGATTGTTTGGTAATCTGGGCCAGATTTTACCATCTGTCTCCTCATTACCTCAATCTTGGGTGTAGTTAACATGTTAAGGCTGTGTTTCCCACGCTCAGGAAACACAGCGCTTTGGACGGAGCGGAAAGTCCGCTCCGCCCAAAGCCCCGCCCCCTTTTGAACGCGCTGTCATTCCGGATGTGTTCCATGGAACACATCCGGAACACATGCGGGAATGAACCGCAGGGCTACATAGCCTGTGTTATTTCCCTTGCAGCGACGCAGCGTCTCCGCAAGGGAATAGGAATGCTGCGGTCTAAAAAGAGACGCGGCATGTCCGTTAAACGCAGGTCTTCCGCCTGCGTGTTTTGAAGACAAGTGGAGATGGGATTTCTTAAAATCCCCCCACTATGCTGTAACATCTGGTGCTGCGTGTTTGACGCTGCGCCAGCACACAGCGTCAAACACGCAGCAAATCGGAACTGTTTCCTGACCGTGGAAACATACCCTAATTGGGTACATTGTTTTAAACATGGTCTGTGTGGGAGGTAGAAGGCATCCTATGTGTGAGTCCAGATGAGCCGTTATGGTTTTTCCAAAAAGAAAATGAAATATCACATATCTAGTATTCCGGCCTTTGCCAGACACCATATTTAAGTAAAGCTGTAATTTTGTTCTTCTATGAGATGGTTCTACTCCCCTTTATTGGAGTCCAGCTGTATTTATTAAAGGTGGATTTGATTTGAAAGTCACCACTTGTCTAAATAAGACCCCTAGCTCCCAGTGCTGTTGACCAATGAGAACATGAGGTCAAAGGAACTGGCAAGGGTCGGGCAGAATTGTGCAAGGAACAGATCTGGCCAAGGTTGCAAAAGAATTTCTGCAGTATCAAGGTTCCTAAGAGAAACATGGCCTCTTTTATCCTTAAATGGAAGAAGTTTAAACAAAGAAGTTTCCTGACTGCCATCCGTCAAAATGAGTAATCGTGGGAGAAGACCTTGGTGAGAGAGGTAAGAACCCAGGACTTGTGGCTGAGCTCCTCAGATGCAGTAGGAGATGGGAAAAAATTCCGCAAAGTCATGATCACGGGGGCCCCCCCCCCCGTGGGCCTTTATGGGAGTGGCCTGATGGAAGTTCTCCTCAGTGCAGAATTAAAACCCCCTAGAGTTGCTAAAAAAACCATGAAGAACCCCAGCTTCAGAAAAAATTTTGGTTGTGAGAGAAGATGCTTTTTGGTGAAATTCTAGCGGTAGTGTAAAAAAAAAGGGAATCTTTCCCCCCCCAAACAATCCCAACAGTAAAATGGGGGTGGCAGCACAGTTGGGGTGTTTTTCGGCGGGCAAGGAGCTGGTTGCAATTTTAGGAACATGAATGGGCCCAAATACAGGAATCCTGGATGAAACCTTCCAGAGTGCTCGGTCTCGGGGTTGGCAAAGGTTTAGCTTCCAAAAAGCAATGCCCTAAGCACCAAAAAAAAACAAGGAGTGGCTTTGAACAACCCGTGACCATTCTTGAGGCTAGCCCCGGCCCCCACCTAACCCCTTTTGGTTTTGGAAGACTGAAAATGGCTCTTCCCCAACGTTTATTTGAGAAAAAACTAGTTAAGGTATGTGCGCATGTTGTTTTTGTTCAGAAATTTGGCAACTTTCTGATCTTAGGAATTTTTTTTGGGAAACCCAAAAACGCAATGGCAAAAAAGGTGTTTTTTTTCCCCTTTTTTTGTTTTTGGGCATTAATATATTTGGAGCAAATAAGTATTTGAAAAAAGGAAAAAAAAAAAAATTTTTTTGGGGTAATTTCTTGTTCAGCACCTTCTTTTTTTTCTTTTTGCCCTTCCCCGGCTAAAAATTTAAGATACCGCCCCCGAAATGGACTTTATTTTGAAGCCAATTTAATTGTGGCTTGGGCGTCGCTTGGGGGGAAGTGATTGGGGTTTTGGGTCAGTAGTGTCATGTACCAAGCCCGGTTTGTAATGAAGAGGCAAAAAAAACAAAGGAAAAAGCAATGTGTGATTTACCCTAAAAAAATAAAAAATTTATTAAATGCTTTTTTTGCTTTGTTTTTTTAGTATTTTTGTATTCGTAAAAAGGGTGTGGGCCCCCTTTATGATGTGGTTTAATAGCCCCCTTAAGGGGGGTCCTTTGGGACCC
>JARQOD010000001.1:471595680-471671958 GCA_033576555.1 Oophaga sylvatica
AAAGTGCCTCCCACACCATCTAGTTTTTTTTCCCCTTTGTGGGGTTTTTTTTGCCAAAATGGGGCACTTGTTTTTGGTTTTTCCACTGTTTTAGGGCATCAGGGGCTCCCAAATGCGAATGACGCCCCCAAAACCTTTCCCATAAAAAGTCTGCAACCAAAAAACGTCCTATTTCCCTTCCGAGCCCGGGACGTGCCCCCATACATTTATTTTTTTCTCCCACATATTTGGGTACCCGCGTACTCAGGAAAAATTTGGGGCCCAACCCTTTTTTTGGGGGTCCAATTTCCCCGGTTACCCTTGTAAAAATTTAAAATTTTGGGGGGCAAAAAAAATTTCTTTTTTTGGTAAAAAAAAAAAAAGATTTTTTTTTTTTAAGGCTGTGCGTTATAAACTTCGGTAAACCCTTTTCGGGGTTCAAATTGCTAAACCACAAAACTAGATTTTTTCCCTTGTGGGTAAAATTTTCCAAAAGGGGGTCACTTGGGGGGGGTTTCCACTTTTTTAGGCGCTTCAGGGGCTCTCCAATTTGCGACTTTGGGGCCACCCTACCATTCCACCCAAGTCTCAACCCAAAAGGGGGCATTTATTTCCCCTTTTCCAAACCCCCCTAAATTTGCCCCCAACAGTTTTTTTTCCCCCACATATTGGGTATAAAGGAAACTCGGGAAAAAATTGGACAAAAAATTTTTGGGGCCCAATTTCGGCCTGTTACCCTTTAAAAATAAAATATTGGGGCAAAAAAATTCATTTTTGCAAAAAAAAAAAAATTTTTTATTTTTAGGGCGGGTGCTTAAAAAATTCCCGGTAAAGCACTTTGGGGTTTTAAAGTGCTAAACCACACTTCTAGAAAATTTCCCTTGGGGGGCCCTATTTCCCAAAAATTGGGGTCACTTGTGGGGGGTTTCCACTGTTTAGGTGCATCAGCGGCTCTCCAAATGTGACATGACGCCCCCAGACCATTCCATCAAAGTCTGCAATCCAAAACGTCACTGCTTCCCTTCCGAGCCCCGACGTGGGGCGAAAAAATCATTTTTGTAAAAAAAAAAAAAAGATTTTTTATTTTACGGCTGTACGTTATAAACTTTAGTGAAACACCTGGGGGTTCAAAGTTCTCACCACACATCTAGGTAAGTTCCTTGAGGGGTCTAGTTTCCAAAATGGTGTCATTTATGGGAGTTTCCACTGTTTAGGCAGATCAGGAGCTCTCCAAACACGACATGGCGTCCAGCCAATTCTGCGTTGAAAAAGTCAGACGGCGCTCCTTCCCTTCCAAACTCTGCCATGCACCCAAACAGTGGTTTACCCCCACATATGGGGTATCAGCGCACTCAGGACAAATTGCACAATAACTTTTGGAGTCTTGTTACCCTTGGAAAAATAAAAATTGGGGTGAAAAGATCATTTTTGTGGAAAAAATATGATTTTTAAATTTTACGGCTCTACGTTATAAACTTGTGTGAAGCACTTGGGGGTTCAAATTGCTCATCAAAAATCTAGATAAGTTCCTTAGGGGTCTAGTTTCCCAAATGGGGTCATTTGTGGGGGGGTTTCCACTGTTTAGGCACATCAGGGGCTCTCCAAATGCAACATGGCATCCAAACTCAATTCCAGCCAATTTTGGTTGGAAAAAGTCAAATGGTGCTCCTTCCATTCCGAGCTCTGCCGTGCGCCCAAACAGTGGTTCCCCCCCACATATGGGGTATCAGCGTACTCAGTACAAATTCTACAACAACTTATGTGGTCCAATTTCTCCTGTTATCCTTGGGAAAATAAAAAATTAGTGACTAAAAGATAATTTTTGTGGGAAAAAAATAGGATTTTTTATTTTCATGCCCGGGCATTATAAACTTGTGTGAAGCACTTGGGGGTTCAAAGTTCTCACCAAAGATCTAGATAAGTTCCTTAGGGGGTCTAGTTTCCAAAATGGGGTCACTTGTGAGGGGTTTCCACTGTTTAGGCTCATCTGGGGCACTGCAAACGGAACATGACCCCCATCAACGTCTGCATTCCAAAACGTTACTACTTCCTTTCCAAGCCCTGCCGTGCGCCCAAACAGTTTCCCCCCCCCCACATATGGGGTATCAGCGTACTCAGGACAAATTGGACAACAACTTTTGGGGTCCAATTTCCTTGGGAAAATTCAAAAATTTGGGACTAAAAAATCATTTTTGTGGAAAATTGTTTTGTTTTTTTTTCACACCCAGGCATTATAAACTTTTGTGAAACACTTGGGGGTTCAAAGTGCTCACAACAGATCTAGATAAGTACCTTAGGGGGTCTAGTTTCCAAAATGGTGTCACTTGTGGGGGGTTTCCACTGTTTAGGCCCATCAGAGGTTCTCCAAACGCGACATGGCATCCAATCTAAATTCCAGCCAATTTTAGTTTGAAAAAGTCAAACGGCGCTCCTTCCCTTACGAGCTCTGCCGTGTGCCCAAACAGTGGTTTTCCCCCACATATTGGGTATTGGCGTACTCAGGAGAAATTGCATAACAACCTTATCTGTCCATTTTCTCCTTTTACCCTTGTGAAAAAAAAAATAGTTTGTAAAAGATCATTTTTGTGGCTAAAAAGTAAAATATTCATTTTTTCCTTCCACGTTGCTTTAGTTCCTGTGAAGCACCTGAAAGGTTAATAAACTTCTTGAATGTGGTTTTGAGTACCTTGAGGGGTGCAGTTTTTAGAATGGTGTCACTTTTGGGTATTTTCTGCCATATAGACCCCTCAAAGTGACTTCATATGTGAGGTGGTCCCTAAAAAAAATGGCTTTGTAAATTTTGTTGCAAAAATGAGAAATCGCTGGTCAACTTTTAACCCTTATAACTTCCTAACAAAAAAAAATTTTGGTTCCAAAATTGTGCTGATGTAAAGTAGACATGTGGGAAATGTTATTTCTTAACTATTTTGTGTGATATATTTCTCTGTTTTAAGGGAATAAAAATTCAAAGTTTGAAAATTGCAAAATTTTAAAAATTTTCGCCATATTTGCATTTTTTTCAAAAATAAACGCAAGTTATATCGAAGAAATTTTACCACTAACATGAAGTACAATATGTCACGAGAAAACAATTTCAGAATCGCGAAGATCCGTTGAAGCGTTCCAGAGTTATAACCTCATAAAGAGACAGTGGTCAGAATTGTAAAAATTGGCCCGGTCATTAACGTGCAAACCACCTTTGGGGGTGAAGGGGTTAAATAAATTTAAAAAAAGTATTTCATCAATAGTCATATTATTATTACCGTATATACTCATGTATAAGCCGACCCGTGTATAAGCCGACCCCCCCCCTAATTTTGCCACAAAAAACTTGGAAAACTTATTGACTCGCGTATAAGCCGGGTGTATAAGTTGCCCTCCTGCTCTGTGCTCCCCCATCCAGCTCTGTGCGCCCCCATTCTCCTCTGTGATCCCCTCCTCCATTATCCTGTCCTGCTCCGTGCTTTCCATCCTCCCCCGTCCTGCTCCGTGCTCCCCCATCCAGCTCTGCACTCCCCCATTCTCCTCTGTGCCCACCCCCGTCCTGCTCCGTGCTCTCTGTCCTCCCCCTGTCCTGCTCCGTGCTCTCCGTCCTCCCCCGGTCCTGCTCCGTGCTCTCCGTGCTCTCCGTCCTCCCCCCTTCTGCTCTGTGCTCTCCGTCCTCCCCCCTGTCCTGCTCCGTGCTCTCCATCCTCCCCCCTGTCCTGCTCCGTGCTCTCCGTCCTCCCCCCATTCTGCTCCGTGCTCTCCGTCCTCCCCCGGTCCTGCTCCGTGCTCCTTGTCCTCCTCCATGCTCCCCCCATCCTCCTCTATCATACTCACCCTCCCCGTGCCATCGCTGAACGTCCCTGCAATCCTGCGTTCTCCCTGGCTTCCTGCAGCTCTCCAGCGCTGAGCGGTGACGTAATACCGCTCATTAAGGCCATGAATATGGAGGCCACGCCCATGGGAGTGGCATCGCGTCCATATTACATGACCTTAATGAGCGGGTATTACGTCACCGCTCAGCGTTGGAGAGCTGCAGGAAGCCGGGGAGAACGCAGGATTGCAGGGACGTTCAGCGATGGCACGGGGAGGGTGAGTATGATATCTCGGCCACCGGCTCCTGCCGCCGCATCCCCTCCCCCGCTGGTTTCTGCCCTATGACTCGTGTATAAGCCGAGGGGGCATTTTCAGCACAAAACCAGGTGCTGAAAATCTCGGCTTATACACGAGTATATATACGGTATGTAAATAAAAAAAACAATAAAAGTACACATATTTAGTATCAACGCGTCGGTAATGACCCGCCCTATAAAAACTGTCCCACTAGTTAACCCTTTTAGTGAACCACTTAAAAAAAGGCAAAAAAACATTGCTTTATCAACATACCGCCAAACAAAAAGTGAAATAACACGTGATGAAAAAGATGGATATAAATAAACATGGTACCACTGAAAACGTCATCTTGTCCCACAAAAAAACGAGCAGCCATACAGCATCATCAGCGAAAAAATAAAAAAGTTATAGCTCGCAGAATAAAGCGATGCAAAAATATATTTTTTTTATATAAAATAGTTTTTATTGTATAAAAGCGCCAAAACATTAAAAAAAATGATATAAATGAGGTATCGCTGTAATCGTACTAACCTGAAGAATAAAACTACTTTATCAATTTTACCACACGTGGAACGGTATAAACGCCCCCCCCAAAAGAAATTCATGAATTGCTGGTTTTTGTTCATTCTGCCTCCCAAAAATTGTAATAAAAAGCGATCAAAAAATGTCATGTGCCCAAAAATGGTACCAATTAAAACATCAACTCATCCCACTAAAAATAGGACCTCACATGACTCTGTGGGCCAAAATATGGAAAAATTATAGCTCTCAAAATGTGGTGATGCAAAAACTATTTTTTGCAATAAAAAGCGTCTTTTAGCATGTGACAGCTGGCAAGCATAAAAACCCGATATAAAAAACACTATAAATAGTAAATCAAACCCCCCTTTATCACCCCCTTAGTTAGGGAAAAATAATAAAATTAAAAAAATGTATTTATTTCCATTTTCCCGTTAGGGTTAGGTTTAGGACTAGGGTTAGGGGTGTGTTAGGGTTATGGTTAGGGTTGGGATTAG
Organism: Oophaga sylvatica; assembly: GCA_033576555.1. Classification (NCBI taxonomy): domain Eukaryota; kingdom Metazoa; phylum Chordata; class Amphibia; order Anura; family Dendrobatidae; genus Oophaga; species Oophaga sylvatica. Next base: position 471,600,774 of record JARQOD010000001.1, read on the forward strand.
GGTTAGGGGTGTGTTGGGGTTAGGGTTGGAGTTAGAATTGGGGGTTTCCACTGTTTAGGCACATCAGGGTTATCCAAACGTGACATGGCGTCTGATCTCAATTCCAGCCAATTCTGCGTTGAAAAAGTCAAATGGTGCTCCTTTCCTTCCGAGCTCTGCCATGCCCCCAAACAGTGGTTTATCCCCACATATGGGGTATCAGTGTACTCAGGACAAATTGCACAATAACTCTTGTGGTCCAATTTCTTCTGTTACCCTTGGGAAAATAAAAAATTGGGGGCGAAAAATAGGCATTAGACCTACCGGTAATTATGTTTCCAGGAGTCCGTCCTGACAGCACCAGGATGGACGTCCTTCACCTCCTTGCAGTGACAGGAAGAACACACAAGAGGTTAAAAAGCCCACATTTCCTCAGTGTTTTACCAAGTACCACACCATGGATGATGCAACTTAACATATTTATTTACAGTATCATATTACAGCATATGACATAACATAATAAGGGAGGAAACTATCCGTGCTGTCAGGACAGACTCCTGGAAACATAATTACTGGTAGGTCTAATGCCTATTTACCAGGAAGTCCTTCCTGACAGCACCAGGGAGAATACCAAAGTTTCTCCTCAGGGTGGGATGACTGCCTGTAGAACCATTCTTCCAAAAGCAGTCTGTTGGTTAGACAATACATCCAACTTATAATGCTTACAAAATGTGTCCAGCCTGGACCAGGTTGCAGCCCTACAAATCTGGTTTACTGATGCCCCTGCCCTCTCTGCCCAGGAAGTTGATAATGCATGAGTCGAGTGGGCTTTTAAACCTTCTGGGGGGCTGATGCCCTGAGAGAGATAGACCAGATTAATTAAAGACATTATCCACCTCGCAATAGAAGATTTTGAGGCCTTCTTCCCTCTATTTTTCCCCCAAATAGGATAAATAGTTTATGGTCCTGCCTTCAACTGTGTGTGGCTTTGATATAATCAATGACTGCCTGCCGTATGTCTAACTCATGCAGGGCTCGCTCTTTATCATTTGAGGGGTTTTCGCAAAACGAGGGTAGGACGATCTCTTGGTTTAGGTTGTCTACTGACGCGATCTTAGGCAAGAAGGAGGGGTCTAGTTTCATGACTATACGGTCTTCCCAAATTCTGAGATATGGGTCTCGAATGGATAAAGCCTGTATTTCACTAATCTGCTTTGCCGTGGTGATGGCTACTAGAAATGCTACCTTCATGGTTCGATGACAGGTGGGCATCTGTCGACCCTGAATGAAGGGGGCTGAGCAAAGGGACCGAAGGACAAGGCCAAGGTCCCACGGGGGAACTGACCTCCTAACTGTGGGACGTAGTCGCTGAGTTGCCCTGACAAATCTTATTAGTTTTTTCTAATATCTGATCTGTGTCTCCTCCCATTCAGTTTCATCCCATTGCTTCTAGTCTTTCCTTGTGCAAATGAGAATAAAGATAATCCTTCTACAATGTGACATCCCTTGAGATATTTGTAGACAGCTTAAGGCTGAGATCTGGACTTTTAGAGGAAGGAGCTTAAGGCTGAGATCTGGACTTTTAGTGTACTGGGCCTAAGTCCCTTATTAAAGCCTGCTTGAAGGAAGTCTAAGATTTTTGGAATGTTGGGCTTTCCTTCTGGTAGGTCGAACTTGCCACCCTCCAGACAGAATCTTTCCCAAATTTTATGATAAATTGCCGACATGATCGGCTTTCTGCTGGCCTGAATTGTGGAAATGACCTGGTCCAACAGCCCTCGAGCTCTCAAGATGTCCCATTCAGGATCCAAGCCGACAGATGAAGTCTTCCCGGGTCCTGACGGTAGACTGGGCCTTGGTGAATAAGATCTTCCCTCTGTGGGAGCAGCACCGGTTGATCCTCTGCCATGATTCCCAGCAGCGGAAACCAACTCCTCTTCGGCCAATAAGGTGCAATCAGTAACACTCTTGCCTGGTCCTCCTGTATCTTCCTGAGGATGGTTGGGATGAGGGCTAATGGTGGAAATGCGTAGGAGAGAGATCTCCCCAACCTCTGGCTTAGAGCGTCCACACCTTCTGGGTTGTCTAACAAATTTAGCGAGTAGAATCTGTCTGTTTTGGTATTTTTTCTGGTCGCGAAGAGATCTATCTGAAGTCTGCCCCAGCGAAGGCATAGGTTCTGGAATATCTCTGTGTTAAACTCCCACTCTGTTGGCCAGATCTTTTTTCTGCTCAGATAGTCTGCTACCGTGTTCCGTTACCCTTCTGTTGTGAATGTGTTAGAAATGAATTCTGAGCAGAGGCTCCCTCTGGTGGTTGCAGACAGTGCTGAACCATTCAATGAGGATTGGCAATCAGGAATTGCAGACTGGCTGGATATAATGGAGGTTCCCTCCCATCATGGTTGCCGGTGATCAATTGTTCTTGTCTCAACGTTGTTTCCTGGTTCACTTGGAAGCTTGCTGAGTCTTGCCTCTTCTCCTGCTCTCAGATAAGATATTTTCTGTTTTTTGTTTTTGTGCTTACCATTTGCATATTTCTCTGCATTTCTGTGAGGTTAGCCAGGTTCCCCCCCCCCGGGGGGGCTTGGGCTCCTCTCAGTTCCTCTGGAGCCACTGTTATTTGTTCATTTGCCTTTTCCAGTTTTTTCAGTGGCTGCGGCTTTGTTTTGTTACACCAGAGAACTAATTTAGGTGGTAGAGGTCGTGTGATCTCAGGTGTTTTTGCAATTAGTAGCGTTGCCTTTTTTTAGGATTTTTTTGGATTGCAGTAAGTATCCTTCCTATCCGTTTCTGTTTTCTGTCTAGGCAGATTGGGCCCCAACGTTTGCTCATACTATTTTCTGTCTGTGTCTGTATTTCCTCTTGTCTAACCGCCATTACATGTTTGGGGGCTTCCTATGTTCTTTGGGGATCTGCTCCGGGGCAGATAGCTTTCCTCTTTCTATCTTTAGGTGTAGTTAACCTCTCAGGCTGTGACGAGGCGTCTAGGACCAACGTAGGTACACTCCACGGCTGCCTTTAGTTGTGGTGGTTAGTCAGGGTACTGCAATCCAGTAGATTCTAACCTCTCTGGTGTATTGCCGTTTTTGCCTGCTCTCCTCAGCTACCAAATCATAACAGTATCACCGGCCAAACTGAAAATTATATGGTACTCACAGAAGGGAAAAATAGTAAAAAGGAAAAAAAAAAAAAAGGGGAGTTGTCAGAATTTTTTTTTTTTTCTCTCTGTTTGTTGCATTTTTTCCCTCTTTTTCTCTGGGTGCTGAGGAGGAATTTTTTTTTTTCTCTCTTCAATGGAGTTTGCACAGTTATCTGGCCGTGAGGATCAGCTAGCCACTGAAGTTCGGAGTATTACTATCTATCTTGCAGGGTTGCCGGTTGTGGAACCTAGGATCCCCATGCCAGATTTGTTTTTGGGGGATCGAGCTAAATTTCTGAATTTCAAAAATAACTGTAAGTTGTTTTTTGCCTTAAAACCTAAGTCCTCAGGGAACGCAGCACAGCAGGTTCAAATTGTCATCTCTCTCCTGCGCGGCGATCCTCAGGATTGGGCTTTTTCCCTGACACCTGGGGACCCTGTTTTGAGTAATGTTGATGCATTTTTTCTAGCTCTGGGGTTATTGTACGATGAACCTAATGTCACTGATAAAGCTGAAAAAGCCTTGTTGGCATTAAATCAGGGGCTTGAGGACGCTGAGTTATACTGTCAGAGATTCCGAAAGTGGGCTGTCCTGACCAAATGGAATGATGATGCTTTGGCAGCCCTTTTTCGGAAGGGTCTGTCAGAGAATGTAAAAGATGTTATGGTGGGTTTCCCTGCTCCCTCTGGTCTCAATGATTCTATGTCATTAGCGATTCAAATTGACAGACGTTTGCGTGAGCGTAGAGGTATGCGTGGAATAGTGTTGCCTTGTGAACCAGCTTCTTAACCCATGCAGTGTGATAGAGTGGCTTCTGGGGCACAGCGTCATGAGTTTCAAAAACGCAATGGGTTATGTTTCTACTGTGGTGATGCCTCTCATGCTATTTCAGTCTGCCCTAAGCGGGGAAGACGTTTTGCACGCTCAGTTGTCTTGGGTAGTGTTCAGACTAAATTTCTGTTGACTGTTACCCTGATTTGCTCCATGTCCACATTTTCTGCTCAGGCTTTTGTTGATTCGGGAGCAGCTATTAACCTGATGGATTTTGATTTTGCTAAACGTTGTTGGTTTCCCTTGATACCCCTACGGAAGTCTATTCCCCTACTGGGGATTTGTTCTACCCCTTTGGCTGAGAATAAACCCCAGTTCTCTACTCAGGTGATAATGAGGGCTGAACCTGATCATCAGGAGAGTTGCAAATTTTTGGTGCTGTATAATCTGCATGACATTATTATACTAGGTTTCCCTTGGTTACAGTCTCATAATCCTGTTTTGGATTGGAAATCTGTGTCTGTAACCAGTTGGGGCTGCCAATGTGTTAATGCCAACATTCCTGTTTTTTCTGCCTCTCCCCAGGCTCAGGATGTTCCTGACTTTTTGACTGATTTTTCTGATGTGTTTAGCAAAAGTAAATCTGTATCCTTGCCCCCCCCATAGGAGCTATGACTGCGCTATTGAATTAGTGCCGGGTAGTAAATTCCCTAAAGGTCGCCTTTTTAACTTGTCTGCACCTGAACATGACGCTATGCGGTCTTATATCAAGGAGTCATTGGAGAAGGGTCATATCAGACCATCCTCTTCACCCTTAGGTGCCGGTTTTTTTCTTTGTGGCCAAAAAGGATGGTTCATTAAGGCCGTGTATTGATTATCGTCTCTTGAACAATATCACTGTGAAATATCAATATCCATTACCCTTGATTTCTGACCTGTTTTCCAGGGTGAAAAGTGCTACTTGGTTTACCAAGCTTGACCTCAGGGGGGCGTATAACCTTATTCGCATTAAGCACGGGGATGAATGGAAGACGGCGTTTAATACCCCAGAGGGGCATTTTGAGTACCTAGTGATGCCCTTTGGGCTCACTAATGCTCCTTCCGTCTTCCAGTCCTTCATAAATGACATTTTCAGGGATTTTGTGGATACATTTCTGATTATTTATTTGGATGATATCTTGATTTTTTCCAATGACTGGGACTCTCATGTGAAACATGTTCGGACTGTTTTCCAGATTTTGAGAGAGAATGCTCTGTATGTGAAGGGATCAAAGTGTCTTTTTGGCGTACAGAGGATCTCATTTCTGGGATTCATTTTGTCCCCATCTGTTATTGAAATGGACCCGGTCAAGGTTCAGGCCATCTGTGATTGGGTCCAACCTACTTCATTAAAGGCTCTTCAGAGATTTTTGGGTTTTGCCAATTTTTATCGTAAATTTATTGGTAATTTCTCGGTTATTGTTAAACCATTGACTGATTTGACCAAAAAGGTTCTGATGTGGTGAATTGGCCTCCTGAGGCAGTCTCTGCGTTTCAGGAACTTAAGCAAAGATTCACTTCTGCTCCTGTTCTACGGCAGCCTGATGTTTCTCTGCCGTTTCAGGTGGAGGTTGATGACTCTGAAATTGGGGCAGGTGCCGTTTTGTCCCAAAGAGATCCTGAGACCTCTAAAAGTAACTCTTGTGCCTTTTTCTCTCGAAAATTTTCTCCAACTGAACGTAATTATGACGTGGGTAATCGGGAGTTATTGGCCATGAAGTGGGCTTTTGAAGAGTGGAGACATTGGCTGGAGGGAGCCAAACATCAGGTGGTGGTCCTCACGGACCATAAGAATCTGGTTTATCTGGAATCAGCCAAGCGACTTAATCCTAGACAGGCCAGGTGGGCTTTGTTTTTCACACGTTTTAATTTTGTGGTTTCCTTTCTTCCTGGCACTAAGAATGTTAAGGCGGATGCCCTCTCGAGGAGTTTCCTTGCGGACTCTCCTGAGTTATCTGATCCTGCTGTTATTTTGAAAGAGGGTGTAGTTCTTTCCGCCATCTCGCCCAATTTGAGACTGGCCTTGGAAGGGTGTCAGGAGGATAAACCTGAGTGCTGCCCTATTGGGAAATTGTTTGTCCCAGACCAGTGGAAGAAGAGTGTGATGTCTGAGATTCATTGTTCCGCATTTGCCGGTCATCCCGGAATTTTTGGTACCAGAGACTTGGTTAGTCGGTCCTTTTGGTGGCCTACTTTGTCTCGTGACGTCAGGGAATTTGTGCAGTCCTGCGGGACTTGCTCTCGCTCCAAGCCTTGCTCTCGCTCTAGTGGTCTGTTGATGCCATTGCCTGTGCCCAAGAGACCATGGACCCATATCTCTATGAATTTTATTTCTGACCTCCCTGTTTCTCAGAGAATGACTGTTATCTGGGTGATTTGTGATAGGTTTTCCAAAATGATACATCTTGTGCCATTACCTAAGTTGCCTTCCTCCTCCGAATTGGTGCCTTTGTTCCTTCAGCACGTGGTTCAGTTACACGGCATTCCTGAGAACATTGTGTCTGACAGAGGAGTCCAGTCTGTTTCCAGATTTTGGAGGACTTTTTCTTCTAAACTTGGTGTTCAATTGTCTTTCTCCTCTGCTTTTCATCCTCAGACCAATGGACAAACTGAGAGAACAAACCAGACATTGGAGACTTATCTGAGATGCTTTGTGTCTGCTGATCAAGATGATTGGGGCTCTTTTTTGCCTTTGGCTGAGTTTGCTCTTAATAATAGGGCTAGCTCTGCCACTTTGATGTCTCCATTTTTCTGCAATTTTGGGTTTCACCCTCGATTTTCTTCGGGACAGACGGAGGCTTCTGTCTGTCCGGGTGTTGACTCTGTTGTGGAGTGTATTCAGCAGATTTGGGACCAGGTAGTGGAAAGGTTGTCCCTCTCTCAGGAGAGGGCCCAGCGGTTTGCCAACCGGCATAGGACGGATGGTCCTCGGTTTGAAGTGGGGGACTTGGTCTGGTTGTCCTCAAGAAATATCCCTATGAGAGTTGCATCTCCTAAGTTTAAGCCTAGGTTCATTGGACCTTATAAGATCATGGAGATTCTTAATCCTGTTTCCTTTCGTTTACTTCTTCCAGGGACATTTAAGATCCATAACTAGTGTTGAGCGATACGATACTGCAAATATCGCGTATCGGCCGATATTAGCTGTATCGGGCTTTCGATTCCGAGTACTGATATTTTCGTCATATCGGATACCGGAATCGGATTTGTCACTGTCACTGTGAGTGTCCGTCGGTCGGGTCTGTCAGGAGTCAGCGGCACTTACCTGGCAGAAGATCTCCGGCGGTCACGTCCTGGACTGCTTGATGGCCGCCATTATCTTCTCCCTGGCGGTCACATGCAGTTTTTCGCGATAACTGCAGGGTAATCCCGGCCGTAAACCAGTCCGATGACGTCACCGCCGGGGAAGCAGGTAATCAGCTGTGCTGCGCCGGGATGACAGGCTCTGCCTGCCTGCCTGCCTCTGATGTCATTCTGATGTAGCAGAGCTGGATCGTCGTGGGACACTCGTTACTATGGACTGCGTCGGACAGGTGGTATACTGCTGTTTTTTTTTTTCATTTTTTTACAGGAGATCGATGGCGTCGCAGGATGAGACTGTAATAAAAGTAATGAACACTGTGTTGTTTTTTTTATTAAATTAAAAAACTTTTTTATGAACATTCACCCGTCCGGGTACATCAACAATTTAACTATTTACATACAGGGACCCTGTCCGGGTTATTTATAATTCTTTGGCAGGGGTGTTCCAGGTACCACCTGGTACTCTTCTGATGATTGCCAAACATCCGAGACACCAAGGACCACCAGGACCTGATGACGTCGTGTGGCCTGTACAGTCAAGTCGTGACCCGCTATCTGTGTCTGTGTGGCCACCTCTTTCGTCTCCCTCCGGGTCTGGAACCCTATGTCCCGGACTGTATGAACCCCAGGGGGCCTAACAGGCGTCGGGTACGGGCCAGCTATCATTATCATGTCCATAGCTGGGGCTGCTGAGGAGACCACTGAGGGAGGCTGGGGAGATTTACGGCGTGGGGTGGGCACTTGTGCAGAGGCCTGGATGTGGGAGGCTGAAGGCTCCGAGGGTCTCACAGGTTCCTGACACTCTGGGGACCAGGGGTCGCACCTGGTGACATTTAGGGCATACCATCCATTGTAACCCCAGTGTCGGGTGTAAGTTACCAAGTCTCCTGGCAACAGGTCCCTCCCCGGGTGTCCTTCTGGGAGGTGAGTCTCCACGTCCCGCCGGGTCACAAACACTTCTAAATAAAGTCCAGGCTCCTGGATGAAGCCCCAACCAGCTTTCAATTTAAAGCTCCGTACTGCACCCTTACGCCGCGGCTCCCTCACCGTACTTTTATCTTTTCTCATCTGGTCCTTATCTGCCCGGTCCTTCTCGATGTGACGTTGGCGAAGCTTCTGGGATTCGCGCTGCTCCCTTTGTCGCTCGGCTTCTCTCTCCCGACGTCTCCACTCTTCCTCCTGACGCCGGTTGTAATTCTCCTCCACCAGCATCTCCATGTCTCCACCATCAAACTGCAGCTTACGATGTCCGGTTTGCGGCAGCTCTCCTGGCGCCCGACAGTCCTGGCGGCGCTCACCTGCGGAGGAAGCAGCCGGCTCTGGAACAGATAACAGTCGGGGCTCCGGTACAGACAGGTAGACCTCTGGTGCCTGCGCGGCCTCCTCCATGAGGACGGGTGTCGCTTCTTCTGTCTCAGCGACGGGGGCAGACAGCGGGATCTGGGGTGCTGCCGGTGCAGCGTTTTTTGCAGGAACGGGTGCCTCCACTGCGACAACGTCAACCGGATCACATTGCAAGGGCTGGGATGCCCGCACGGACTCCTCTACTAGAACGGGTGCCTCACCTTCTGGTACAGACACTTCAGGTAACAGGGATTGGCGCCGCTCCAAGTTTAGTTTTAGGGCACGCCAGCTGGCTTCCATCCTGGCGACCTCCTCCCAGTGCCGGGCCAGGCCTCTTAGGGTATCCTCCGCTTCTTGCAGCGTAGGAGGGTTTCCAGGCCGGGTGCCCAACGGTGGTTCCGTGGCGATCGGGTCGCTTCCGTGGGGGGAGAGCTCTGACTGCTCCATCCCTTCACACTTCTGCTCGTGTCCATTAGCCATCTCTGCCAAGTCACATGTGTCATTAGCATCTGGAGAGGGCCCCTCTTTTGTAGTGAGGCGGGACCTTCGTGTTAGTTTCCGCACACTGAGGAGGATGAGGAGGCGGAACTCAAGAGCTGTGGGGCACGATCTTACATTGCAGTACCATTTAGAGTGGTCGGCCATCGTTTTCACGCCACTGAGTGAGTGTACACCCACGAAGAGCACGCCCTTCTTCTTCACCAGTGCCTCGTCGTGACGCAGATATGGCTGAAAAATGGCAAATACATTCTCTGATGATTTTAGCAATTCTCAAGCACAAAACCAGTTCAATTCAGGCACACAGGACTCGCTTATAGCGAGCTACAGAATCCTGTTCGTGACGCCCAAGTTGAGTCGCACAGAGCCAGAGGTTTTGGGGGTACTCGGCACCGAGCCCGTCGACTTCTATGGGGTATGTCACGGCTTTACCCGGCAATTGAATCAGAGTCTATTTTACTATGTAGAAGTGTATAAACTATAAATATATGTATATATATATATATGTCACAATGACATGTATATATATATATATATATTATTCTATGTGTGTATATTTTGTGTTTACAACGAAAGAAAGTGTTTTTTTAGTTGCGATATTTTGTTCCCATAGACTTACATTGGACTTCCGGTATCGGAATCGGATATCGACGATATTTAGTGATATCGGCGATACCATTCCGATCCGATATTTTTAGATATCGAGCAGTATCGCTCAACACTATCCATAACGTGTTCCACAAGTCCTTATTGAAGAGGTTTGTCGAGCCAGTGGTTCCTATGGCTGCGCATCCTGACCCTGTTTTGGTTGAGGGCAATCTGGAGTATGTGGTTGAGAAAATATTGGATTCTCGTTTTTCTAGACGGAAACTCCAGTATTTGGTTAAGTGGAGAGGTTATGGTCAGGAGGACAATTCTTGGGTGTTTGCTTCGGACATCCATGCTAGGAGATTGATCCATGCGTATCACAGAGCTCATCCTGACCGACCTGGTTGCACAAATGAGGGTTCGGTGACCCCTCCTCAAGGGGGGGGGTACTGTTGTGAATGTGTTAGAAATGAATCTGAGCAGAGGCTCCCTCTGGTGGTTGCAGACAGTGCTGAACCATTCAATGAGGATTGGCAATCAGGAATTGCAGACTGGCTGGATATAAGGGAGGTTCCCTCCCATCATGGTTGCCGGTGATCAATTGTTCTTGTCTCAACGTTGTTTCCTGGTTCACTTGGAAGCTTGATGAGTCTTGCCTCTTCTCCTGCTCTCAGATAAGATATTTTCTGTTTTTTGTTTTTGTGCTTACCATTTGCATATTTCTCTGCATTTCTGTGAGGTTAGCCAGGTTTCCCCCCCCCCGGGGGGCTTGGGCTCCTCTCAGTTCCTGTGGAGCCACTGTTATTTGTTCATTTGCCTTTTCCAGTTTTTTCAGTGGCTGCGGCTTTGTTTTGTTACACCAGAGAACTAATTTAGGTGGTAGAGGTCATGTGATCTCAGGTGTTTTTGCAATTAGTAGCGTTGGCTTTTTTTAGGATTTTTTTGGATTGCAGTAAGTATCCTTCCTATCCGTTTCTGTTTTCTGTCTAGGCAGATTGGGCCCCAACGTTTGCTCATACTATTTTCTGTCTGTGTCTGTATTTCCTCTTGTCTAACCGCCATTACATGTTTGGGGGCTTCCTATGTTCTTTGGGGATCTGCTCCGGGGCAGATAGCTTTCCTCTTTCTATCTTTAGGTGTAGTTAACCTCTCAGGCTGTGACGAGGCGTCTAGGACCAACGTAGGTACGCTCCACGGCTGCCTTTAGTTGTGGTGGTTAGTCAGGGTACTGCAATCCAGTAGATTCCAACCTCTCTGGTGTATTGCCGTTTTTGCCTGCTCTCCTCAGCTACCAAATCATAACACCCTTCGAGATGAACGGCTGTTATGGATAAGACTGTCCTTTCTGCCCAGAAAAAAATCCTCCTCGAAAGCTCTTGGAGCTTTTGATGTCTGATTCCCCCTTGGTGGCATAGAAAGGATACCGCCGTTACGTTGACCAACAGAATTTTGACATGTCGGTCTTTCAGTGGGTTTGATTCCGCCTTAGAGCTTCCCATGTGGCGTAGAGCTCCTTGTAATTTGAGGAGCTGGACCGCATGTGTGCCGGCCACTCTCCCTGAAAAATTCTTCCTTCCAGATGTGCCCCCAAACCCTACTTGCTGGTGTCCGTGGTGATTACCATGCATGGGGAGGTGATCCAGGGGATGCCCTTTCCTAGGTTCTACAGCCGCATCCACCACGCCAGGGACCTTTTGCTTGCCGGGGACAAGGATATTTTCTTGTCGAGGGAACATTGACGACAATCCCAGATGGCCAGGACTTCCTTCTGTAAGGTCCTGGAGTGGAAGTGAACCCAACGGACGCAGGGGATGCATGATGTCATGAGTCCCAGTACTCGCCGATCTGATGGAAACACGGCCTTTCTGGAGTTCTTTCATACTGTCTTGTACCACTCTCTGCTTTTCCTGCAGCAAAAAAGATGTTCTGCTGCTGGAATCCAGGAGCACTCCTAAAAAGATCTTCCTTTTTTCAGCACCAAATCCGATTTTTCTTCGTTTATTATCCAGCCAAGTGTTTTTAGAACAGCTATCGTCTTCCTCTTGTGTCGCTGCAGCTCCTCTTTTGAACTTGCTACCAACAGAAAATCGTCCAGATATGGAACGATGATTATTCCTTGACTCCTTAGGAAGGCTACGACTTCTGAGATCAGTTTGGTAAAGACTCGAGGTGTTGAAGCCAGGCCAAAAGGAAGACACTGGAATTGAAAGTGGCAGGTCCGACTCCGAAGTTTTACCGCAAATCTGAGGTATCTTTGTGAAGTTGGATGGACCGGCACCTGATAGTAAGCACTCTTTAGATCCAGAGTGCACATCAGGGCGTCCTTGTCTATCAGATGAAATGTGGATCTGATTGACTCCATCCAAAATTTTTTATATGTGACCCAGGCATTTAGCGGCTTTAAATTTATAATTGTACGAGATTCTCGGATGGTTTTGTGATGGAGAATAGGGACGACTAGTGACCTGAACCTATCTCTGCTCGGGGAACCGGAATTATAGCGGCTGATTTTTCTAAGTCCAACACATTCGCCCACATCGGAGAGTGACTTTTTATCGTAAGGGGAGAAATAGCTCTCTCGGCGGGAGGAGAGGAAAATTCTATTTGGTAACCCTCTGATATGGTCTTTAACACCCATTGATTTTGTGTGATCTGAGACCATTGGGCCCTGAATTTTTTGAGCCGACCCCTATATAGGCATAGTCATGTCCTTCTTGCTCTCGTACGTGATCCAAACAGGGTCCCCCTAGTTTTTCTGACTCTCGATAGGGTACTACCGAAAGGACCCCTTTGAGACCTCCCCTGAATTCTGTAGTCCTGCTGTTTCCTGGGACCACTAGGTCTCCGAAAGGACTGATCCCTCAAATTTTTTCCTCTGGGAAAGCTCTCTTTTTGTCTGACGCCTTCTCCAATATTTCATTTAATGCCGGTCCGAAGATCTTTAACCCGGAGAAGGGAAGGGAACAGAGCTTGTTTTTAGAAGCACCGTCCCCCGACCATGTTTTTAACCAAATAGCTCTGCGAGCCGAGTTGGTTAGTGAACTATTTCGGGCAGAGAACCTTAAGGATTCTGCCGATGCATTGGCTGAAAAAGCCGTGGCCGACTTCATGAGTGGCAGGGAAGCTAATATTTCCTCCCTAGGGGTTTTGTTAGTGAGATGTTCTTCTAACTGCCCCATCCATAAAAACATAGATTTTGCTATCGAAGTAGCTAAGTTTGTTTTAATTATGGCTGCCGATGTCTTCCAGGCTCGTCTAGTAAATTTTCCGCCTTTCTGTCCATGGGATCTTTGAGGCTGGATGAGTCCTCAAAAGGGATGATGTCTTCCTGGCGACTTTTGCCACCGGAACATCAATTTTTGGAACTTCTTACCAGATTTTTATGTCTTCTGGGTCGAAGGGAAGACGCTTTTTAAAGTCTCGGGGTATCACAAGACGCTTCTCCACCTCCTCCCACTCTTCAAGGACCATAGCCCGTACGTGGTCGTTCACTGGGAACACCCGTTGCCTTTGTGCCCTGAGGCCGCCAAACATCATGTTCTGTCTGGACTGTGGTTTTTGGACCTCCTTTATCTGCATCGTGTCCCTGACCGCATGAATAAGGTCATCTGTATTGTCGGATGAGAAGAGATATCTTTTGCCTCGCTCCGGTTCATCTGAACACACCTCGCCCTCTTCCTGATTATACTCTTCGGAATAGGCATCCTCCTCTGAAGTTAGCTCCATCTCCCACCTGCCCCGTTTTGCACTGGGCCCTTGCCTGGGGGGTTGGGAAAAAGTGGCCATGGAAGCTTGGACTTCCTCACGAATCATGGACCTCATTTCTGATAGGAGGTATGGCTGTTCCTCCTTCATGACTTTTGGTCGTGCAGGTGTCACAGATCATCTTTTTATGTTTGCTCGGGAGCTTTGCTGTGCATATAGGGCACCTAATTGACTTCCCCGAGGCCTTCCCTGTCTGTTTGGCCATAGGTAGGCGTGTCGCTGGGGGTCCCATTTCCTGCATAGCACAAGAGAGGGATAGTCAGGGCTCAGGTCCAGGACAGTCAGGGTCTCAGGTGGCTGGTTTGCGCACCGCGCACTTACCCCATCCAATTCGACTCTGCCCGGATCCTCCATGGTGGTCCTGCTGCCGTGAGCCCCTGCAAGATCAGGAAGGTGGTTGCTGCCTGTCTTGCTGCACTGTGCTCGCTTTCCGAGAGTGCACGCCGGCCTCTTACTTCCGGTGCGCTGACGTCACCGGAAGCGCATCACGACTCCTCTCCACGTGACTTCCGGTCATGCTGGTGGCCGGCGTTGGAGCCGAGAGCCTCCACAGTGGGAGGAAGCGGCTCTACCCAGGGGCCTCGTCCCACCCCTGGTCTCTGCGGCTGAGGGACCCCCACCCAGGAGGGTTTCAGCACCGGGGCTACTTGACAGGGGGAAGGTTTGGACTAGCAGCCCGATCCCCCTGGGCCCCTCCGGTAAGAAGAATCCTCTTGCGTGTCCCTCCGTGCAGTGACAGGAAAAACACTGAGGAAATGTGGGCAGGGAGGGCTTTTTAACCTCTTGTGTGTTCTTCCTGTCCCTCAAGGGAAGGACGTCCTCCCTGGTGCTGTCAGGAACGACGTCCTGGAAATATCATTTTTGTGGTAAAAAAAATATGATTTTTTATTTTTATGGCTCTATGTTATAAACTTCTGTGAAGCACTTGGGGGTTCAAAGTGCTCACCACACATCTAGATAAGTTCCTTGGTGGTGTCCAGTTTCCAAAATGGGGTCACTTGTGGGGGGTTTCCACTGTTTAGGCACATCAGGGGCTCTTCAAACATGACATGATGCCCACAGACCGTTCCATCAAAGTCTGCATTCCAAAACGTCACAACTTCCCTTCCAAGCCCTGACGTGTGCCCATACAGTAGTTTTCTCCCACATATGGGGTATCAGCGTACTCAGGACAAATTGGATAACAACTTTTAGGTTCCAATTTCTCCTTTTACTCTTGGGAAAATAAAAAATTGGCGACTAAAAGATCATGTTTGTGGAAAAAAATGTGATTTTTTTAATTTCATGCTCGGGCGTTATAAACTTTAGTGAAACACCTGGGGGTTCAAAGTTCTCACCACACATCTATATCAGTTCCTTAGGGGGTCTAGTTTCCAAAATGGAGTCACTTGTTGTCATGATCCACTTTTGGATCTGTGGCAGATCTTTCTTTGCATACTAAAACCTTTTTCCTTTCAGGCCATTGGGGGTTAATGTCAGTCTTTTCCCCCGGTGGCCACTGGTGTAATTACATTGCTACTGACTTGTCAGGGGAAGGTGGTGACCACTCCCACCATCCTTTAAAAGGTCACCTGAGGTGTCAGATGACTGTTGGTGATATTTCTACCTTTTGGAGACCAACCAAGCTGGAGTCAGGAGCTTGCTGAGCGCAGTGGCACTTTTGCTGTTTCCCTGATCTGGTGCCTTTGTCTGCTGTTCGGTGCATTGCAGCAGAGCAAGCTAAGTGTTTGTTGTTTAGTTTATTTAACACCTAGGTGTCTGTCTTTCCTTCCTTTGGTTATTTTGGTGTAGTTCCCTTTATTCCTGTCTCACCGCCTGGGAGGGGGTTGGGGGTTTAGCTCAGGGCTAAACAGGAGACATGGACAGGTCGGTAACTTGGGCCTCACTGCCTTCAAGTTTACCCCCAAGTTAAGGAAAGACAGGGCCCTTCCTTAGCCTTAGGGGCAGTTCAGGGGCCCAGCTTCCTCGTCCCCTGTATTTCTATTACTGCCCCGTGACAGTATCACCAACCGACACTTTTTTTTCTTTCTGGTGAGCCATGGCCCAAATACAGGCCTTTGCCCAACTGCTTCAGACCATCACAGATGAGCTTAAGGTGCTGCAGGCGAGGTGGTGCAGCAGTTACAGCAGTTGGTGAGGTTCTGGGCCTCGGCTCAGATGCAGGTTCAACTAGAACCTAAGATATCTCTCCCTGACAGGTTGTCTGGATGGAGAGAAAAATTTCTGTTTTTTTCAGGAGGCCTCTAAATTGTACTTCAGGCTCCGCCCCCGTTCATCAGGGAGTGTGAAACAGCTTGTGGGGATTATTGTCTCCCTTCTTAAGGGTGATCCCCAATCTTGGGCCTTCTCCCTGCCGGCCGATTCACCATCTTTTCGGTCGGTGGATGGGTTTTTTGCGGCTCTGGCGCTGGTGTATGGAGATCCTGATGGCATCTCTCTGGCGGAATCCCGACTCCGTAAAATCAAGCAGGGGGACCGGCCAGTTGAGGAGTACTGTTCAGAGTTCAGGAGATGGGCCACTGACACACAGTGGAATGATCCTACCCCTAGGAGTAATTTTGTGCAGGGTCTGTCCCAAAGGTTGCAGGATACACTGGTGCAGTACGCTGTCCCCAGGTCGTTGGAGGCCGCCATGTCCCTTGCCATCCGGGTGGATAGAAACCTCAGGGAGAGGCATACACCAAAACTGCCCCCTGTTGTCCTTGCGAGGGAGGAGGACATAGTTGAGCTGTCGGACGAACCCATGCAAGTGGGAGCAGTTGGTTCCCAAACGGGGTTGCCTGCGGTTCGACGTGGTGTGGGGGCATGTTTTTTTGTGGGCAGACTGGTCATTTCATTGGGGTCTGCCCAGCTCGCGCCAAAACACCTGTACCATCTAAGAAGCCACATCCCCTTGGTCGTGTGGAGGGAGGCGACCAGGTAGTGTATATTTCCTCAATTTCTTCCCTCAGTGTACCCTGTCTGCTAGAATAGTGATTGGCAGGGTAACTAAGGGAATACCAGTGCTTGTGGACAGTGAAGCAGGAGTCAATTTGGTGGATGCTCACTTTGTCCGGACCCATGGCCTGATGTGTAGGACGCTAGCAAAATCACGAGGCATCCAAACCATTGACTCTGTCCCACTTAGCCAGGGGAGTGTGACCCAGGTCGTGCATGATATATGCCTGTGTATAGGGACTCATCATGAGGAGTCCCTGTCATGCTATGTCTTGGAGGGTATACCCTAGATGTCTGTCTTTCCTTCCTTTGGTTATTTTGGTGTAGTTCCCTTTATTCCCTGTCTCACCTCCTGGGGAAAGGGTTGGGGGTTTAGCTTTGGGGCTAAACAGGAGACAGGGACAGGTCGTTGACTTGGGCCTCACTGCCTTCAAGTGTACCCCCAAGTTAAGGAAAGACAGGGCCCTCCCTTAGCCTTAGGGGCAGTTCAGGGGCCCAGGTTCCTCATCCCCTGTATTTCTATTACTGCCCCGTGAAACTTGTGGGGGGTTTCCAATGTTCAGGCACATCAGGGGCTCTCCAAACCGTCCGATCTCAATTCCAGGCAATTTTGCATTGAAAAAGTCAAACGGCGCTCCTTCCCCCCCGTGCTCTGCCATGCGCCCAAATAGTGGTTTACCCCCACCTATGGGGTATCAGCGTACTCAAAACAAATTGCACAATAACTTTTGTGGTCTTGTTACCCTTGGGAAAATAAAAAATTGGGGGCGAGAAGATCATTTTTGAGAAAAAATTATGATTTTTTTATTTTTCCGGCTCTACGTTATAAACTTCTGTGAAGCACTTGGGGGTTCAAAGTGTTCACCACACATCTAGATAAGTTCCTTAGGGGGTCTACTTTCCAAAATGGTGTCACTTGTGGGGGTTTCCACTGTATAGGCGCATCAGGGGCTCTTCAAAGGCAACATGGCGTCCGATCTCAATTCCAGCCAATTTTGCATTGAAAAGTCAAACGGCGCTCCTTCCCTTCTGAGCTCTGCCGTGTACCCAGTGGTTCCCCCCACATATAGGGTATCAGCGTACTCAGGACAAATTGCACAAGAACTTTTACGGTCCAATTTCTCCTGTTATCCTTGGTAAAATAAAAAAAATTGGATCTGAAGTAAATATTTTGTGCAAAAAAGTTAAATGTTCATTTTTTAAACATTCCAAAAATTCCTGTGAAGCACCTGAAGGGTTAATAAATTTCTTAAAAGTGGTTTTGAGCACCTTGAGGGTGCAGTTTTTAGAATGGTGTCACTTTTGGGGATTTTCTATCATATAGACCCCTCAAAGTGACTTCAAATGTGATGTGGTCCCTAAGAAAAAAATTGTTGTGTAAAAATGAGAAATAACTGGTCAAATTTTAACCCTTATAACTTCCTTACAAAAAAAAATGTTGCTTCCAAAATTGTGTTGTTGTAAGTACATGTGGGAAATGTTATTTAGTAACTATTTTGTGTGACATATTTCTCTGTTTTAAAGGCATAAAAATTAAAAGTTTGAAAATTGCAAAATTTTAAAAATTTCCACCATATTTCCATTTTTTCCATAAATAAACGCAAGTTATATCGAAGAAATTTTACCACTACCATAAAGTACAATATGTCACGAAAAAATATTCTCAGAATCGCCAAGATCCGTTGAAGCGTTCCAGAGTTATTACCTCATAAAGGGACAGTGGTCAGAATTGTAAAATTAGCCCTGTCATTAGCGTGCAAACCACCCTTGGGGGTTAAGTGGTTAATGACCACATACAGGGAAGGAGAGACGGAGCAGCCGAGGGTCTCAGCTACCTCCTTACATAGGGTCTGTCTATATTTAATAACCAGCCGTGGCCCCATTCCAGACTAAAAACATCATCTCTCAGCCACCCCAGAAAAGATGCATCCATACGAAGCACCAAATCTGCTCCTTAGGCTCTCTTCCCATTTGCTCTGGTGTGGTGGCAAGTGGGGTGATAGTTGATGGTGTTCATGTCACCTTTGTATTGTCATGTGACCTCAAGCCCAGATGTTAATAATGGAGAGACTTCTATAAGACGCCCCCCATTACTAACCCCATAGTGATATTATAATTAAAAAAACACACCCAGAATAAAGTCCTTTAATTGAAATAATGACAGATTCCTTTATTAAATCTAAATTAAACCATTCTCATGTCATCGCCCAGTCCGCAGAAGCCAACGTCTCCTGCAAATTAATTCAAGTAATAAACAACAATATTCCTCACCTGTCTCAAGTGAATAGATAATCCAAAATGTCCCACAACTATCCTGATGACTTTGATGAGCAGTCACTGATGTGCCTGTTCTCAAGGATAGCAGGCTCACACTGATTACAGGAGCGTGTAATCACTCCTGCAGTGTGGTGAGAAAGTTTACAGGAGTTTATCAGCTGATGAGTCCCAGTGATCTCACGACATCTCTGCAGCGTGAGAACTTTCGGTGAACTTTATAACCACACTGCAGGAGTGATTACATGCTCCTGTCAGTCTGTCGTCAGTTGCCAAGTAGAGCAGTCGCATCAGCTGATGGGACTGCTCTACAAGTGATCCGAATTGTCAAGGGACATTATGGATTACAGTGGATGTGGTGGCCTATTATTTATTCTCTTTTCCAGGTGGTATGGATATGGGGATTAGGCGTTAAGGTGAGTATATGTTTTATTTATTTTTTTACAGGAGACAAAGGGCTTTAGGGATTAGGTGTAAGGTGAGTATATACTGTAATTTTTATGTCAATATTTATTTATTTTATAAAAAAAGGGAGAAGCCATCGCTGCCTATGGTCAGAACCCAATACATAAAGTGCATATGCACATATTAATTTCTAACTGTACTTTAACCCCTTCCCGACCTGTGACGCCACGTAGGCGTCATGAAAGTCAGTGCCAATCCGACTCATGACGCCTATGTGGCGTCATGAAAGGATCGCGTTCCTGCGGGCCAGGTGACCGAGGTCACTGTAAGGTCATCCGACCCGCAGGCACAGGACCCTTTGTGCTTCACCACAAGGGGGTTGGCTTAACCCCCCCGTGGCCACGATCGCTCTGATTGGCTGTTAAAAGTGAAACAGCCAATCAGAGCAATCTGTAATATTTCACCAATATAATTGGTGAAATATTACAATCCAGCCATGGCCGATGCTGCAATAGCATCTGCCATGGCTGGACACCGAGCCCTGACCCCCCCACACGGATTCACGGCGGCGATCGGCCACCGCCACCGAAAGATGGCAGCGGTCGGTCACTGCCGTCACTAAAAGCTCCCCTCGTCCTGGCCTCCGCTGCCCCCACCTTCCGATCCCCCCCCCTCACTTCCGACCCCCATACTCACCTCTCCCGGTCCACCGATGTCCCTGGATCCTTCCTGGCGGCTGCCCGGGATTCTTCATGGGCGCCGCCATCTTGGAAAATGGCGGGCGCATGCGCAGTGCGCCCGCCGGCCGGCGCATACGCAGTGCGCCCTGCAAAGTCAAAAAATTTATTTTGATCACTGTGATAAACTGTCACAGTGATCAAAATAAAAAAAAGTAAGTGAACCCCCCCTGTCATAGGTAGGGACAAATAATAAAGATTTTTTTTTTTTTCCTATTAGGCCCTGTGCACACGTTGCGGATTTTGCTGCGGATCCGCAGCTGATTTCGCTGCTGATCCGCAGCTGATTTCGCAGCTGATCCGCAGCTGATTTCGCTGCTGATCCGCAGCTGATTTCGCTGCTGATCCGCAGATCGCTGATTCCGCAGCTGATTGCGCGATCGCTGCTGATTTCGCTGCTGATTCGCAGCGGATTTCGCTGCTGATTCGCTGCTGATTTCGCTGCTGATCCGCAGCGGATTTCGCTGCTGATCCGCAGCTGATTTCGCTGCTGATCCGCAGCTGATTTCGCTGCTGATCCGCAGCTGATTTCGCTACGGATCCGCAGCTGATTTCGCTGCTGATCCGCAGCTGATTTCGCTGCTGATACGCTGCTGATTTCGCTGCTGACCGCACATGATTTCGCTGCTGATTCGCTGCTGATTTCGCTGCTGATCCGCAGCGGATTTCGCTGCTGATCCGTAGCTGATTTCGCTGCGGATCCGCAGCTGATTTCGCTGCTGATCCGCAGCTGATTTCGCTGCTGATACGCTGCTGATTTCGCTGCTGATTCGCAGCGGATTTCGCTGCTGATCCGCAGCTGATTTCGCTGCTGATCCGCAGCGGATTTCGCTGCTGATCCGCAGCTGATTTCGCTGCTGATCCGCAGCTGATTTCACTGCTGATCCGCAGCTGATGTCGCTGCTGATTTCGCTGCTGATCCGCAGCGGATTTCGCTGCTGATCCGCAGCTGATTTCGCTGCTGATCCGCAGCGGATTTCGCTGCTCATCCGCAGCTGATTTCGCTGCTGATCCGCAGCTGATTTCGCTGCGGATCCGCAGCGGATTTGGCGCTGCGGATCCACAGCAGATCCAAATGTACATGTACCATGTACAGTACAATGCAAATAAATGGTAAAAAAAAACGCTGTGCACATGCTGCAGATTTTTCAGCGCAGATTTGCTGCGGTTTTAAATCCGCAGCATGTCAATTCTTTGTGCGGATTCCGCAGCGATTTTACACCTATTCCATTATAGGCGTAAAACCGCAGAGAAAAACCGCAGCAAATCCGCGCTAAATACGCAGGTAAAAGGCAGGTCGTTTTACCTGCGGATTTTAGAAAAATCCGCAAGGTGTGCACGGGGCCTTAGGGTGAGGCTGGGTTCATATTGCATTATGGCAGTCCGTTAGATGGACTGCGTTTCACCGCGGTATAACGCGGTGTAACACAGTCCGTTAACGCTGCCATTCACCCCATTTGTGTGCGCATCGCAACGCATGCCATGAAGCGGCATGCGTTCGCGACGTGTCGTAATTCAGTGACGGAGCCTTGGACGCAGGCTGCAGCGTCTGGGCTCCATCACCGCTAGCACAGATGAATCATCGCTGATTCCTCTGCACTAGCGGGTATAGCATAACGCGATCGCGTTATGCTATACGGTTACCAGCCCGTCAACGCTACGTGTTGAACGGGCTGGTAAAACGCAATATGAACCCAGCCTTAGGGTTAGAACTAGGCTTAGGGTTAGAACTAGGGTAAGGGTTGGAATTAGGGTTAGGGTTGGGATTAGGGTTAGGTTTGTGGTTAGGGTTAGAGTTAGGATAAGCGTTAGGGGTGTTTTGGGGTTAGGGTTGGGATTAGGGTTAGGCTTGTGGTTAGGTTTATGGTTAGAGTTGGGATTAGGGTTAGGGGTGTTGTTATGTTTCGGTAGCTGAGGAGTGCAGGTAAAAAAGGCAATACACCAGAGCAGTTGGAAACTATGAGATTGCAGTACCCTGACTAACCACCACAACTAGAGGCAGCCGTGGAGCGTTCCTACGTTGGTCCTAGACGCCTCGTCACAGCCTGAGAAACTAACTACACCTAAAGATAGATATAGGAAAGCTATCTGCCCCGGAGCAGAACCCCAAAGATAATAGAAAGCCCCCAAACATGTAATGGCGGTTAGACAAGATGAAATACTGACACAGAAAGAAAATAGTATGAGCAAACGCTGGGGCCCAAACTAACTAAACAGAAAAGGACAGGAAGGATACTTACTGCAATCCCAGAAAACCCTGAAAAGCACCAACTCTACTAATTTCAAAATCACCTGAGATCACACGACCTCTACCACCTAAATTAGTTCTCTGGTGTAACAAAATCAAAACAGCAGCCACTGAAAAAACTGGAAAAAAGCAAAATACAAACATCAGTGGCTGAACAAAACTGAGAGGGCAGAAGCCCCCGGAGGGGACCCTGAAGGCCCCCACAGAAGTGCAGGACAAAATGCAAAAATATAGCACAAACACAAAAGAAGAAAATGTCTTATCTGTTAGCAGGAGATGCAGACACGACACAGCAGGCTACAAGGGAAACTGGAATAAAGGATTTAGACCAGAACAATTGATCACCGGCAACCCTGATGGGAAAATGACTCCCTTATATAAGACCAGTCAGTAACACCTGATTCCCAGTCCTCACAATCTTCACTAGCACCGCTTGTAACCACCAAAGGGAGCCTCCGCTCAGAACTCATCTCAAACCCATTCACAACAGTACCCCCCCCTTGAGGAGGGGTCACCGAACCCTCATTTGAGCAACCAGGTCGGTCAGGATGAGTTCTATGATACGCACGGATAAGTCTCCTAGCATGGATGTCCGAAGCAAACACCCAAGAATTGTCTTCCTGACCATAACCTCTCCCTTTAACCAAATACTGGAGTTTCCGTCTAGAAAAACGAGAATCCAATATTTTTCAACCACATACTCCAGATTGCCCTCAACCAAAACAGGGTCAGGAGGCACAGCAGCAGGAACCACTGGCTCAACAAACCTCTTCAACAAGGACTTGTGGAACGCGTTATGGATCTTAAATGTCCCTGGAAGAAGCAAACGAAAAGAAACAGGATTAATAATCTCCATGATCTTATAAGGTCCAATGAACCTAGGCTTAAATTTAGGAGATGCTACTCTCATAGGAATATTCTTTGAGGACAACCAGACCAAGTCCCCACTTTAAACCGAGGACCATCAGTCCTATGCCGGTTAGCAAACCGCTGGGCCCTCTCCTGAGAGAGGGACAACCTCTCCACTACCTGGTCCCAAATCTGTTGCATACGCTCCACAACAGAGTCAACACCCGGACAGACAGAAGCCTCCGTCTGTCCTGAAGAAAATCGAGGGTGAAACCCAGAATTACAGAAAAACGGAGACATCAAAGTAGCAGAGCTAGCCCTATTATTAAGAGCAAACTCAGCCAAAGGCAAAAAAGAGACCCAGTCATCCTGATCAGCAGACACAAAGCATCTAACATAAGTCTCCAATGTCTGGTTTGTTCTCTCAGTTTGACCATTGGTCTGAGGATGAAATGCCGAGGAGAAAGACAATTGAACACCCAGTTTAGAACAAAAAGTCCTCCAAAATCTGGAAACAAACTGGACTCCTCTGTCAGACACAATGTTCTCAGGAATGCCGTGTAAACGAACCACGTGCTGAAGGAACAACGGCACCAATTCAGAGGAGGAAGGCAACTTAGGTAATGGCACAAGATGTATCATCTTGGAAAACCTATCACAAATTACCCAGATGGTGGTCATTCTCTGAGAAACAGGAAGGTCGGAAATGAAATCCATAGAGATATGGGTCCATGGTCTCTTGGGCACAGGCAATGGCATCAACAAACCACTAGAGCGAGAGCAAGGCTTGGAGCGAGAGCAAGTCCCGCAGGACTGCACAAATTCCCTGACATCACGAGACAAGGTAGGCCACCAAAAGGACCGACTAACCAAGTCTCTGGCACCAAAAATTCCGGGATGCCCAGCCAACGCGGAACAATGAATCTCAGACATCACACTCTTTTTCCACTGGTCCGGGACAAACAATTTTCCAACAGGGCAGCACTCGGGCCTATCCTCCTGACACCCCTCCAGAGCAAGTCTCAAATTGGGCGAGATGGCGGAAAGAACTACACCCTCTTTCAAAATAACAGAAGGATCAGATAACTCAGGAGAGTCCGCAAGGAAACTCCTCGAGAGGGCATCCGCCTTAACATTCTTAGTGCCAGGAAGAAAGGAAACCACAAAATTAAAACGTGTGAAAAACAAGGCCCACCTGGCCTGTCTAGGATTGAGTCGCTTGGCAGATTCCAGATAGACCAGATTCTTATGGTCCGTAAGGACCACCACCTGATGTTTGGCTCCCTCCAGCCAATGTCTCCACTGTTCAAAAGCCCACTTCATGGCCAATAACTCCCGATTACCCACGTCATAATTACGTTCAGTAGGAGAAAATTTTCGAGAGAAAAAGGCACAAGGGTTACTTTTAGAGGTCTCTGGATCTTTTTGGGACAAAACGGCACCTGCCCCAATTTCAGAGGCATCAACCTCCACCTGAAATGGCAGAGAAACATCAGGCTGCCGTAGAACAGGAGCAGAAGTGAATCTCTGCTTAAGTTCCTGAAATGCAGAGACTGCCTCAGGAGGCCAATTCACCACATCAGAACCCTTTCTGGTCAAATCAGTTAATGGTTTAACAATAACCGAGAAATTACCAATAAATTTACGATAAAAATTGGCAAAACCCAAAAATCTCTGAAGAGCCTTTAATGAAGTAGGTTGGACCCAATCACAGATGGCCTGAACCTTGACCGGGTCCATTTCAATAACAGATGGGGACAAAATGAATCCCAGAAATGAGATCCTCTGTACGCCAAAAAGACACTTTGATCCCTTCACATACAGAGCATTCTCTCTCAAAATCTGAAATACAGTTCGAACATGTTTCACATGAGAGTCCCAGTCATTAGAAAAAAATCAAGATATCATCCAAATAAACAATCAGAAATTTGTCCACAAAATCCCTGAAAATGTCATTCATGAAGGACTGGAAGACGGAAGGAGCATTAGTGAGCCCAAAGGGCATCACCAGGTACTCAAAATGCCCTTCAGGGGTATTGAATGCCGTCTTCCATTCATCCCCGTGCTTAATGCGAATAAGGTTATACGCCCCCCTGAGGTCAAGCTTGGTAAACCAAGTAGCGTTTTTCACCCTGGAAAACAGGTCAGAAATCAAGGGTAACGGGTATTGATATTTCACAGTAATATTGTTCAAGAGACGATAATCAATACACGGCCTTAATGAACCATCCTTTTTGGCCACAAAGAAAAAACCGGCACCTAAGGGTGAAGAGGATGGTCTGATATGACCCTTCTCCAATGATTCCTTGATATAAGACCGCATAGCGTCATGTTCAGGTACAGACAAGTTAAAAAGGCGACCTTTAGGGAATTTACTACCCGGCACTAATTCAATAGCGCAGTCATAGCTCCTATGGGGAGGCAAGGATGCAGATTTACTTTCGCTAAACACATCAGAAAAATCAATCAAAAAGTCAGGAACATCCTGAGCCTGGGGGGAGGCAGAAAAAACAGGAGTGTTGGTATTAACACATTGGCAGCCCCAACTGGTTACAGACACAGATTTCCAATCCAAAACAGGATTATGAGACTGTAACCAAGGAAAACCCAGCACGATAATGTCATGCAGATTATACAGAACCAAAAATTTGCAGCACTCCTGGTGATCAGGTTCAACCCTCATTATCACCTGAGTAGAAAACTGGGGTTTATTCTCAGCCAAAGGGGTAGAATCGATCCCCAGTAGGGGAATAGTCTTCTGTAGGGGTATCAAGGGAAATCCACAACGTTTAGCAAAATCATAATCCATCAGGTTAATAGCTGCTCCAGAATCAACGAAAGCCTGAGCAGAAAATGAGGACAGAGAGCATATCAGAGTGACAGTTAATAAAAACTTAGTCTGGACACTACCCAAGACAACTGAGCGCGCAAAACGTCCTCCCCGCCTAGGGCAGACTGAAATAGCATGAGAGGCATCACCACAGTAGAAACATAACCCATTGCGCTTTCGAAACTCATGACGCTGTGCCCCAGACACCACTCTATCACACTGCATGGGTTCAGAAGCTGGTTCACAAGGCAACACCATTCCACGCATACTTCTCCGCTCACGCAAACGTCTGTCAATTTGGATCGCTAATGACATAGAATCATTGAGACCAGAGGGGACAGGGAATCCCACCATAACATCCTTTACATTATCTGACAGACCCTTCCGGAAAAGGGCTGCCAAAGCGTCGTCATTCCATTTGGTCAGGACTGCCCACCTACGGAATCTCTGACAGTATAACTCAGCGTCATCAAGCCCCTGATTTAATGCCAACAAGGCTTTCTCAGCTTGATCCGTGACATTAGGCTCATCGTACAATAACCCCAAGGCCTGAAAAAATGCATCAACATCACTCAAAACAGGATCCCCAGGTGTCAGGGAAAAAGCCCAATCCTGAGGATCGCCGCGCAGGAGAGAGATGACAATTTGAACCTGCTGCGCTGCGTTCCCTGAGGACTTAGATTTTAAGGCAAAAAACAATTTACAATTATTTTTGAAATTCTGAAACTTAGCTCGATCCCCTAAAAACAAATCTGGCATGGGGATCCTAGGTTCCACAACAGGCAACCCAGCAAGATAGATAGCAATACTCCGAACCTCAGTGGCAAGCTGATCCACACGGCCAGACAACTGTGCAAACTCCATTGAGAGAAAAGATCCTCCCCAGCACCCAGAGATACAGAGGGAAAAAAAAAAAAATGCAACAAACAGAAAAATATCTCTGACAACTCTGACAATATTTTTTCCCTTCTGTGAGTACCATACAATTTTCAATTTTTAAGGCCGGTGATACTGTTATGTTTCGGTAGCTGAGGAGTGCAGGTAAAAAAGGCAATACACCAGAGCAGTTGGAAACTATGAGATTGCAGTACCCTGACTAACCACCACAACTAGAGGCAGCCGTGGAGCGTTCCTACGTTGGTCCTAGACGCCTCGTCACAGCCTGAGAAACTAACTACACCTAAAGATAGATATAGGAAAGCTATCTGCCCCGGAGCAGAACCCCAAAGATAATAGAAAGCCCCCAAACATGTAATGGCGGTTAGACAAGATGAAATACTGACACAGAAAGAAAATAGTATGAGCAAACGCTGGGGCCCAAACTAACTAAACAGAAAAGGACAGGAAGGATACTTACTGCAATCCCAGAAAACCCTGAAAAGCACCAACTCTACTAATTTCAAAATCACCTGAGATCACACGACCTCTACCACCTAAATTAGTTCTCTGGTGTAACAAAATCAAAACAGCAGCCACTGAAAAAACTGGAAAAAAGCAAAAATACAAACATCAGTGGCTGAACAAAACTGAGAGGGCAGAAGCCCCCGGAGGGGACCCTGAAGGCCCCCACAGAAGTGCAGGACAAAATGCAAAAATATAGCACAAACACAAAAGAAGAAAATGTCTTATCTGTTAGCAGGAGATGCAGACACGACACAGCAGGCTACAAGGGAAACTGGAATAAAGGATTCAGACCAGAACAATTGATCACCGGCAACCCTGATGGGAAAATGACTCCCTTATATAAGACCAGTCAGTAACACCTGATTCCCAGTCCTCACAATCTTCACTAGCACCGCTTGTAACCACCAGAGGGAGCCTCCGCTCAGAACTCATCTCAAACCCATTCACAACAGGGTGTGTTGGGGTTAGGGTTATGGTTAGGGTTTGTATTAGGGTTAGGGGTGTGTAGGGGTTAGGGTTGGGGTTAGGGGTGTGTTGGGGTTAGGGTTGGAGTTAGAATTGAGGGTTTCCACTATTTAGGTACATCAGGGGTCTCCATACGCGACATGGCGCCACCATTGATTCCTGCAAATTTTGCGTTCAAAAAGTCAAACAGTGCTCCCTTTATTCCAAGCCCCGACGTGTGCCCAAACAGTGGTTTACCCCCACATATGGGGTATCAGCGTACTCGGGAAAAATTGCACAACAACTTTGGGGGTCTAATTGCTCCTGTTACTGTTGGGAAAAAAAATTGGGGACTAAAAAAGTTATTTTTGTGGAAAAAAAATGATTTTTTATTTTCACGGCTCTGCGTTATAAACTTCTGTGAAGAACTTGGGGGTTCAAAGTGCTCACCACACATCTAGATAAGTTCCTTGCGGGGTCTAGTTTCCAAAATGGGGTCACTTGTGGGGAGTTTATACTGTTTAGGCACATCAGGGACTCTGCAAACGTAACATGACGCCCGCAGACCATTCCATCAAGTCGGCATTTCAAAACGTCACTACTTCCCTTCCGAGCCCCGAAGTATGCCCATACAGTAGTTTTCTCCCACATATGGGATATCAGCGTACTCAGGACAAATTGGACAACAACTTTTGAGGTCTAATTTCTCCTGTTACCCTTGGGAAAATAAAAAAATTGGGGACTAAAAGATCATGTTTGTGGAAAAAATATGATTTTTTTATTTTCTTGGCCCGGCGCTATAAACTTCTGTGTAGCCCTTGGGGGTTCAAAGTGCTCAATACACATCTAGATAAGCTCCTTGGGGGTCTAGTTTCCAAAATGGGGTCACTTGTGGGGGTTTCTACTGTTTAGGCACATCAGGGGCTCTGCAAACGCAACATGACGCCCACAGAACATTCCATCAAGTCTGCATTCCAAAATGGCGCTTTTTCCCTTCTGTGCTCTCCCATGCGCCAAAACAGTAGTTCCCCCCCACATATGGGGTACCAGTGTACTCAGGACAAACTGTACAACAACTTTTGTGGTCCAATTTCTCCTGTTACCCTTGTGAAAATAAAAAATTGCGGGTTAAAAAAATCAGTTTTTGAGGAAAAAAATTATTTTTTATTTTCACGGCTCTGCATTACAAACTTCTGTGAAGCACGTGGGGGTTCAAGGTGCTCACCACACATCTAGTTAAGTTCCTTGAGGGGTCTAGTTTACAAAATGTGGTCACTTGTGGGGGTTTCTACTGTTTAGGCACATAAGGGGCTCTGCCCGCTCGCAGACCATTCCATCAAGTCGGCATTTCAAAGCGTCACTACATCCCTTCCAAGCCCTGACGTGTGCCCAAACAGTGGTTCTCCCCCACATGTGAGGTACTAGCGTACTTAGGACAAATTAGACAACTTTTGGGGTCCAATTTCTCCTGTAACCATTGTGAAAATAAAAAATAGGGGGCTAAATAATCATTTTTTGAGAAAAAAAAAATGATTTTTTATTTTCACGGCTCTGCGTTATAAACTTTTGTGAAGCACCTGGGGGTTCAAAGTGCTCACTGTGCATCTGCATAAGTTCCTTAGGGGGTCTAGTTTCCAAAATGGGGTCATTTGTTGGGGAGCTCCAAAGTTTAGGCATACAGGGCTCTCCAAACATGACATGGTGTCCGCTAACGACTGGAGCTAATTTTCCATTCAAAAAGTCAAATGGCGCTCCTTCCCTTCTGAGCCCTGCCGTGCGCCCAAACAGTGGTTTATGACCACATATGAGGTATCTGTGTACTCAGGAGAAATTGCCCAACAAATTTTAGGATCCACTTTATCCTGTTGCCCATGTGAAAATGAAAAAACTGAGGCTAAAAGAAAATTTTTGTGAAAAAAAAAAGTACTTTCTTTTTTTACGGATCAATTTGTGAAGCACTTGGGGTTCAAAGTGCTCACTCTGCATCTAGATAAGTTCCTTGGGGGTCTAGTTTCCAAAATGGGGTCACATGTGGGGGAGCTCCAATGTTTAGGCACACAGGGACTCTCCAAATGCGACATGGCAACCGCTAAATATTCCAGCATATTTTCCATTCAAAAAGTCAAATGGCGCTCCTTCCCTTCTGAGCCCTGCCGTGCGCCCAAACAGTGGTTTATGACCACATATGAGGTATCGGTGTACTCAGGAGAAATTGCCCAACAAATTTTAGGATCCACTTTATCCTGTTGCCCATGTGAAAATGAAAAAACTGAGGCTAAAAGAAAATTTTTGTGAAAAAAAAAAGTACTTTCTTTTTTTTACGGATCAATTTGTGAAGCACTTGGGGTTCAAAGTGCTCACTCTGCATCTAGATAAGTTCCTTGGGGGGTCTAGTTTCCAAAATGGGGTCACTTGTGGGGGAACTCCAATGTTTAGGCACACATGGACTCTCCAAATGCGACATGGCAACCGCTAAATATTCCAGCATATTTTCCATTCAAAAAGTCAAATGGCGCTCCTTCCCTCCTGAGCCCTGCCGTGCGCCTAAACAGTGGTTTATGACCACATATGAGGTATCTGTGTACTCAGGAGAAATTGCCCAACAAATTTTAGGGTCCATTTTATCCTGTTGCTCATGCAAAAATGAAAAAATTGATGCTAAAAGAAAAATTTTGTTGGAAAAATTAAAATGTCCATTTTTTCCTTCCACGTTGCTTTAGTTCCTGTGAAGCATCTGAAGGGTTAATAATCTTCTTGAATGTAATTTTGAGTAGCTTGAGGGGTGCAGTTTTTATAATGGTGTCACTTTTGGGTATTTTCTGCCATATTGACCCCTCAAAGTGACTTCAAATGTGAGGTGGTCCCTAAAAAAAATGGTTTTGTAAATTTTGCTGTAAAAATGAGAAATCGCTGGTCAACTTTTAACCCTTATAACTTCCTAACAAAAAAAAATGTTGTTCCCAAAATTGTGCTGATGTAAAGTAGACATGTGGGAAATGTTATTTATTAACTATTTTGTGTCACATAACTCTCTGGTTTAACAGAATAAAAATTAAAAATTTGAAAATTGCGAAATTTTCAAAATTTTGGCCAAAGTTCCATTTTTTTCACAAATAAACGCAAAAATTATCGACTTAAATTTACCACTAACATGAAGCCCAATATGTCACGAAAAAACAGTCTCAGAATCGCTATGATCCGTTGAAGCGTTCCTGAGTTATTACCTCATAAATGGACACTGGTCAGAATTGCAAAAAATGTCCAGGTCATTTAGGTCAAAATAGGCTGGGTCATGAAGGGGTTAAAATGAGACATTTAGCAAACAATTGATCAATTCTTTGAGCCACCCCGCCACGACAAAGGCATTCTCATATGGGGCAGTCCTACTCTACATGTTTTATATTCGCTGTGCCATTACGGCCTCCTAAATGTATTAAGAGCAAGACTGTATAAAATATAGGCATACAAAGGCGGCGCTGGCTTCTCCCCTTTTTTATTTAATTTAGCTTTTTTTTTACTTTGAGCACAGGCGCCAGCTGATGACTACGCCCATCAGCCATCTCCTGCTCCCGTTGTTATCAGTGACAGCAGTCGTCGGCTGATGGTGGTAGTAGTAGTCCCTCATCAGCTGACTCCTGTGATGAGCAGGAAGCTTTTTACTGTGGGTCACAGTCACATCTGAGGGGTCACGCTGACGTCTGACAGCATGACCCTGCGGCGCTCTGACTGACGGTAACTATCTACCAGCGGTAACGTTACCACTGATCAGAACTACCACTCTGGTGTTTCTCGTGCTGTCACATAGAAGACAGCGTGGGAAACATCATAGGAAGTCTGTAAAAATGCAAGCAAAAACTCAGCAAATCCGCAAACATAGCTGCATATTTGACTGACTCAATTGAAGTCAATGGGTGAAAAGCACGGCAAAAACGCACAAAGAATTGACATGCTTTGATTTAAAAGCAGCACAAATCCGGAAAGGAAAATTACTGATCATGTGCACAGCACTTCAGGATTCTCATGGACTTTTTTTGGTATAAGGATTACCTAGTGTTTTTAGGCCAATATGTAGGCCAAAAATGCACTGTGTGCACATAGCCTAAAGGTTGTATATTCAAGAACTAAGAAGGAAGAGGGGAAAAACATGTATATTTTTTCATAACTGTGAGACATATTGGTCAGATAGCTGAAAATAGCCATGCCATGTTTCCTATGTATAAACAAATAAAATTGTGATAGGAAAGATGATAGTAATATCTCCCACCTGTGGCCCCAAGGGTGGGGATATCCTGGAAGTTGGGAATCTCATAATT
Source organism: Oophaga sylvatica (assembly GCA_033576555.1). NCBI lineage: Eukaryota > Metazoa > Chordata > Amphibia > Anura > Dendrobatidae > Oophaga > Oophaga sylvatica. Next base: position 471,632,644 of record JARQOD010000001.1, read on the forward strand.
TTCTGAAACTGAAGCGACATCCCATGACCAGCCCTGTAATGAGTCACCAGAGGGGAGGTAACTTGTGTTAATAAAAGGTAAATTCTAAATATTTGGCTCTTGTCAGTACTTGGAGGTGAAGCTAACAGTGGGTCCTGTCCGTTTTCTTTCTTGAGTACCTCCCTCCATACAACTGAAGCAATTGCAGTTTTATCAGGTTTAGTAATTTTCTTTTGTCTAACCTTTTATTTTGTGCAATTTTATATGCTTTATTGTTTTGTTCCTTTTGTAAAATCTTTTGTATATTTTTAGAAACACTGCCTATCTTTCTGGATTAAATATAAAATGTATTAGTTCTGTTCCTCTAGCTCAGCATCTCCTGATTTGCCGAGCCTTTTTTCCCAGACATGTTCTTTTGCTGCTTGTTTGTGTGTCTTTCTGCCTTACTTTTCAAATTTTCATCTTTGTTAAGTGAAATTAAGGCTCAATCCAGTTGAGAACAGGTGACTGCCCCAGCCACTGAAGAATATTCTTTTACCTTACTTTAAAAAGTTATGAGGTTGCTTTAGTTTTAGTCATTGTCATTGTTATTGTCTTGTTAAGTGCCATCCTATCAATTCTGCAGCATTTGGTGGAATGTAAAGTTCTTAACAATCCAAGAAGGGATTTTGTCGTCTTCAGCAATCACTTTCTCACCAACCCCTTTAAATTAAACACATGACTGCTTGCGACATGGTTTAAATGGTGACAGCAGCCAAGAACATGTACGAGTGACCCAAAGTCCAAATTAAACATGTACCTACAGTAAAAACAAAAACAATCACCATATCAATACAAATATTATAAAACCTTATACAGCCACAAGGTGTGGGCGGACATCAGAACAAAACCATCCAGACTCCCAACGTGCCGAGCAATCTCATTTCCCAAACCCCAAAGAGAAGGCTCCATCACTGCCCTAATGCCAAACGAATGTGACTCGTATTCCTCTGGTCTTTCACCCATATCCAACAAACATTGCCTAAAAACTGCAATGAACTGTTACTTTGACAGTGAAGAACCATCTTCATTCCTTAAAAATGAACCCAGAACACCACTCCGAACCTCCACAAAAGGTTTACTACATAAATAGGGCAGGCCTCATGACCTGGAATTGCATATAACCCCACCATCCTACCTTGACCATACTGATCCATCTTAGAGCATCGTAATACGCATTCCATCCTGTCATTTAACAAGTGAACGCCACCCAAATTTAATATCCCTTCAACCAACCGTGAAGGCCTAACCAACTCATAAAAAGGCAAAAGTAGCTGAAAACAAGAACACCTCATATTGAGAATAACAAGCCGAATTCAAACAATTTAGCATCCTACTCAACTGTTCCAAGGAAACCAGTCTCCTATCCTTTCTTGCTGACCCTTCTCGAAAACCTTTCATGGCCTGACTTGCCAAAAATTCCTTTGTTACATCCTTCACCCCCTTTCAACTTAAACAAAAATGCCAATGCCGCTAATCTCTGCGACACTTCTGCCACCGATCTCTCGGCAATAAAATCCCATCCTAAAAAAGGATAATAAGAATAACTTGTCCTTGTCAGAAGAATTTGCATCTGTATCCATACCAAAATTATCCCATTCTGCCCAAACAGTTTGATAGCGATTCCACAGAGCCACGGTTACACAGTTCCTGATTGAATCAAGCACTACACCTTCACCAAGTTCCAAAGTAGATTGGGACATTCTGCTCCCACTTCGTCTGCCCAGGGTACAAACTGACGAAACCTGTCGAATTGAAAACGAGACAGATCATCAGCCACTTCATTGGATACATCAGGAACATGCCTAGCTATTATGCATACAGTACAGACCAAAAGTTTGGATACACCTTCTTATTCAATGATTTTTCTGTATTTTCATGACTATAAAAATTGTAGAATTACACTGAAGGCATCAAAACTATGAATTAACACATGTGGAATTATACATTACACTTTACAAAACAGTGTGAAACAACTGAAAATATGTGTTATATTCTAGGTTTTTCAAAGTAGCTACCTTTTGCTTTGATTACTGCTTTGCACGCAGAAAAGGTGAACGGATGGACTCTACATGCCTGGTTCCCACCGTGAAGCATGGAGAAGGAGGTGTGATGGTGTTGGGGTGCTTTGCTGGTGACACTGTTGGGGATTTATTCAAAATTGAAGGCATACTGAACCAGCATGGCTACCACATCATCTTGCAGCAGAATGCTATTCCATCCGGTTTGCGTTTAGTTGGACCATCATTTATTTTTCAACAGGACAATGACCCCAAACACACCTCCAGACTGTGTAAGGGTTAATAGACCAAGAAGGAGAGTGTTGGGGTGCTACGCCAGATGACTGGCCTTCACATTTACCAGACCTGAACCCAATCGAGATGGTTTGGGGTGAGCTGGACCGCTCACCGCTTCAATTTTGAATAAATCCTCAACAGTGTCACCAGGAAAGCACCCCCACACCATCACACCACCTTCTCCATGCTTCACGGTGGGAACCAGGCATGTAGAGTCCATCCGTTCACCTTTTCTGCGTGCAAAGCAGTAATCAAAGCAAAAGGTGGCTACTTTGAAGAACCTAGAATATAAGACATATTTTCAGTTGTTTCACACTTTTTTGTAAAGTGTAATGTATAATTCCACATGTGTTAATTCTTAGTTTTGATGCCTTCAGTGTGATTCTACAATTTTCATAGTCATGAAAATAAAGAAAAATCTTTGAATGAGAAGGTGTGTCCAAACTTTTGGTCTGTACTCTATATTCCGCTACAAACCCCGTAAAACTAAATGACGCAGGTAAGCCACTACTGAAAGAAATTTTAAAGACAGTGAGTTTATTGCATGAACCACCGACAAATTGTCACAATAAAAATACACATTCTCCTCAACAAATTCGGACCCCCATAGCTCCATAGCCACTACAATAGGGAATATTTCCAATAAGGACAAGCTCTTCACTAAACCTGCTTTTTGCCATGGCAGAGCCCAATGCCCAACGCACCAGTGTCACTGAAAAAATGCACCAAATCCAACTGACCCAGCAGCATTTGAGTAAAAACTTCAGTCAATCATTGGACACCACCTTGTCAATACACAACGTGCGACCGTTGTATTCCCTTAAAAAGTCATCCCAAACCACCAGATCAGCCCTGATCTCCTATGTAATGCGAACAAAATGATGTAGTTAAGATTACCTAGTAATGACTGTACTACTTTTAAGCTCACTTTTTTGGCTCGAATCAAAGCCACTACCGCCAGCTGCAAATCCACCAATTTATCCTCTGGAAGCCTACACTCCAAGGCTACTCTATCGATCTCTATGCCCCAAAAAAACACATCACCATGGCTGGGCCCTTGATCTTCTCACAGCAAAAGGAATATCAAACAAAGCCCCCACTTTTTTTTTACTTTACCAGTAGAACAAAACACACCAACACGCCAATGTACATGTGGGACCAACACAAAAGAAACTGTCCAAGTAATGAATTATCAAGGAAACCCTTGATACATCCCAAACAACCCACTCAACAAATGACCTGAAAGCCTCGAAGTACGAACACGATATAGAGCAACCCATGAGTAAACATTAATCCAAAAAAATTATTCGTTCCCACATATAACCCAACAGATGAAGACTATTAAGATGCACTGGGAGCAGGCAAAAGGCCACTTCAATATCAAGATTTTGTCATCAAAGCTGCCCTCACCAAATTTAATGCCTTATCAAAAGAAACATATTACACTGATGATAACTCTGCTGATATGCCTTCATTCACAAATTCCCCAGCTGGATAAGATAAGTGATAGATTAGACGAAACGTATTAGGTTCCCACTTGGGAACATCGCCCAAGTGGGAAATCCTTAATTCCGCCCAGAAGGGATCTCGAAATGGATCTACCATGCGTCCTAAGACTACTTCATTGTTCAACTTCTTTATCACTACCTCAGGATGCTCCCTTGCCTATTTCAGAGTACCTGGCTGAAAATTAGACCCTTCAGGATCAAATGGGATCCTGAAACTATCAGAAAAACCAAACTCAAGTAACGTGGTTGCCTCAGAATCTAGTTACTGTTATCTATTTAAAAGCGAATGCATTGCCTCGACCCTCACCGGTGTCCTCCCTTTTTCCAGAACCTTCACATGACTTTCCCTTTGCCCCTTTCAAACATCTGCTGAGCCCATGACTACCCCCACAACTGGAACACTCATGCTTAAATTTACATGTTGCCCTAATCTTGCACTGCACCTCTTTAAACTGCCAACAGAAACTTTTCTTTTGGAATGCCAAAGATCCGCTGGCTGAGCTAGAACCTTCAGCACTTCCTCATCAAACAGATCCATAAGGAAATATCCTTATGATCCCACCACATACCAAGTCTCATGGCTTTCTCTTGCCTAAATGACTTGTCATATCTGAGCCATGCCAAACCGCCATAAACCCTGTATGCCTCCCCTATCGCGTCAATGCTCTGGCTCTTTTTCACCCAAAATTGCGAATGCCTGGGGTGATAAACTCTGATCTTTCAGCCACAGAAGAACTGTTGTCCCTCCCCACACCCAACTTTAAACCCAAAAAACACGACCTGCTCCCTATGATGTTGGAAGCCGCAAAACACCTAATTGCCTCAAAATGGAAACAACAAACCCCCCCCAACTATGGGGAATGGTTAGAGAAAATTAAAAATATCTATAGATTAGAGGAACTCTTGAGTTGGGAGACCTTCTCCCATGACCATTTTCTTAAGATTTTGGCCCCTTGGACGGAATGGCCTGGAAGGGTTTAAGGTCACGGGGTTTCTCCTGCGTGCCGCGGTGGTCGCATTCCCTTGAAGGAGAGGCCCTTCGAATGACCCGGTGCTTCGAGGACTCCCTCTATAGTTTACTCTATTCCAGATTTGAGCCATAATATCTATTTTAGGATTGCAAGTTAGCCTCTGTTAACATATTGACTGCAAATAATTGTTTATTTGATGTATCTATGCCGTCTGTAAATGAGTGGTTAAGGATACACCTGGTATATGTTTTGTTCCTTTTAATTTGTTTAGTATTGTTTATAGCTATATATTATAAGCTCACGTGTAAAACTGTTTCTGCAGGAGACAATGCTCTCTGTGATCCATAAAAATGTGAGTTTACTTTCATTGTATGTTTAAAATTTATAAATAAAGAATTAAGAAAAAAATTGCGAATGCCTGTAACCAGTCCGCAAACGTCCTTGGTAGAGTTGAGCGAAACAGGTCAGTCAGATTAATAAGGTGCCGACTTTCTCTAAAGTCGAGTTTCGCCAAGCAAAACCTGACCATAGCGTGAAGTCGGCCATGCGGTCATCGACCCGAGCGCCAAAGTCGGTTTTCCCATAATGCTTGCAGGCGCCTTTTCACAGCCAATGAGCAAGGACGTACACTGTGGGCAACGAGATGACATAAGCAGCGTCCACCACCATGTTAGAGAAGGGCATTGCAGTGATTGGCTTGCTTTGTGTGGCGTCACAGTGGCTATAAAAGCCCTGACCGCCGACCGCGATTTTACTTCTGCCGATCGTAGCAGTAGGGAGAGGTTGCTGACGCTGTTTATCAGTAGGGAGACAGTTAGGGCAGGAAAGAAAAGTCCTTCTGTGCTTGTGCTGATAGCAATTGTGCTGTACAGTTAGTGTGCAGTGACAGGTGAGGATTTTGTTGTGTGCAGCAGCGCTGGTTATTAGGCTGCCTGCCAGTGACAGGGGAGGATTTTCTTGTGTGCAGCAGCAGATCTGGTTATTAGGCTGCCTGCTAGCTGTATTGCTATGTGTACACTGCTGTGCAGACTACTTTTTACACAGCACTAATACTTTTCTTCTTTTTTTCTGCACAGTTACCGAGCATTCATTTTTTTCCCACACCGTATAGAGCTGTACGCTCCTCACACACTACCGTGTACCGGCTGGTATCACAGACAAATACATGCTGACTATCTGTGTGTGACTCTGGAAATATATACGGAGATTGCAATTTTCCCCTATACTATATACACCTGGTATCTTCTGATACAGTACTCTTTTTCTGCTTTTTATATTCTGGTCTAATCCATACTGAGCCTGAGAGCGTCTGTGTGTGACTCCTGAAATATATACGGAGATTTACAATTTTTTCCCTATACTATATACACCTGGTATCTTGTGATCCAGTACCCTTTTTCTGCTTTTTATATTCTGGTCTAATCCATACTGAGCCTGTGAGCGTCTGAGTGTTACTCCTGAAATATATACGGAGATTTAAAATTACCCCAACACTGTATACAGCTGTATGCTTCTCATACAGTACCCTTTTTTTGCTTTTTATATTCTGGTCTAATCCATACTGAACCTGTGAGCGTCTGTGTGTTACTCATGAAATATATATGGAGATTTAAAATTACCCCAACACTGTATACAGCTGTACGCTTCTCATGCAGTACCCATTTTCTGCTTTTTATATTCTGGTCTAATCCATACTGAGCCTGTGAGCGTCTGTGTGTTACTCCGGAAATATAAACGGAGATTTAAAATTACCCCAACACTGTATACAGCTGTACGCTTCTAATACAGTACTCTTTTTCTGCTTTTTATATTCTGGTCTAATCCATACTGAGCCTGTGAGCGTCTGTGTGTTATCCGGAAATATAACGGAGATTTAAAATTACCCCAACACTGTATACAGCTGTATGCTCTCCATACTGTACCCTTTTCTGCTTTTTATATTCTGGTCTAATCCATACTGAGCCTGTGAGCGTCTGTGTGTTACTCCGGAAATATATACGGAGATTTCAAATTGCCCCAACACTGTATACAGCTGTACTCTTCTGATACAGTACCCTTTTTCTGCTTTTTATATTCTGGTCTAATCCATACTGAGCCTGAGAGCGTCTGTGTGTGACTCCTGAAATTTATATGGAGATTTTCAATTTTTTCTTATTACTATATACACCTGATCTAATCCATACTGAGCCTGTGAGCGTCTGAGTGTTACTCCTGAAATATATACGGAGATTTAAAATTACCCCAACACTGTATACAGCTGTATGCTTCTCATACAGTACCCTTTTTTTGCTTTTTATATTCTGGTCTAATCCATACTGAACCTGTGAGCGTCTGTGTGTTACTCATGAAATATATATGGAGATTTAAAATTACCCCAACACTGTATACAGCTGTACGCTTCTCATGCAGTACCCATTTTCTGCTTTTTATATTCTGGTCTAATCCATACTGAGCCTGTGAGCGTCTGTGTGTTACTCCGGAAATATAAACGGAGATTTAAAATTACCCCAACACTGTATACAGCTGTACGCTTCTAATACAGTACTCTTTTTCTGCTTTTTATATTCTGGTCTAATCCATACTGAGCCTGTGAGCGTCTGTGTGTTACTCCGGAAATATATACGGAGATTTAAAATTACCCCAACACTGTATACAGCTGTATGCTTCTCATACTGTACCCTTTTTCTGCTTTTTATATTCTGGTCTAATCCATACTGAGCCTGTGAGCGTCTGTGTGTTACTCCGGAAATATATACGGAGATTTCAAATTGCCCCAACACTGTATACAGCTGTACTCTTCTGATACAGTACCCTTTTTCTGCTTTTTATATTCTGGTCTAATCCATACTGAGCCTGAGAGCGTCTGTGTGTGACTCCTGAAATTTATACGGAGATTTTCAATTTTTTCCTTATACTATATAACCTGATCTAATCCATACTGAGCTGTGAGCGTCTGTGTGTTACTCTCGAAATATATACGGAGATTTAAAATTACCCCAACACTGTATACAGCTGTACGCTTCTGATACAGTACCATATATCTGCTGGTATTTTTGGTACATTTTCCCAAACATGAGGAAGTATGGTGAAAGAGGCCGCGGACGTGGGCGTGGGGGGCAGCTGGTACTGATGGTGGTGGTGGTGCATCTGCTGGTAGTGCCAAAAGCACAATAGCACCTAAGGCAGGAGGTGTTGAGCCTGCATCATGATCTGGCTCCAGAAGGCCTGGAAGGCTCCCTTTTCTGGGAGTAGGTAAACAGCTTTTAAAGCCGGAGCATCAGGAACAGGTTTTGGCTTACATTGCCGAAACAGCCTCCAGCTCTATTGCCTCCTCTTCTGAAGTTTCAAAAAATGCAAGCACTAAGTCATCAGTGCAGGCTCCTGGTCAGGAACAACACCTTTCCTTGTGTCCTTCACCCCCACCAAAAGTGAAGGATGCGGCAGGCCCAACTTCAGATTACTCCATGGAGCTCTTTTCACATACAATGCCTGGGTTATCAAGTCAAACCCTGAATTCCCCAGTCCAAGATGAATCTGACATGGAGTGCACTGATGCACAGCCACTGCTATCTGATTCTGCTGGTACATTCACCCAGAGCACTACATTGCCCTCGCAGTCTACTGAGCCAGATTCTGACCCTGATGAAACTCAGGTGCCGCTTCCAGCATACTATACCACCTTACACGGTGACACAGAGGAAGATGCAGATGAAATTGAAGAGGAGGTGATGGATAACCCAGTTGTTGACCCAGATTGGCATCCATTGGGGGAAGAGGGTGCCGCTGGCAATAGCTCAGAAGATGAGAAGGATCCGCAGCAGGCATCGACTGTCACGCTGTCTAATGATATGACTACAATGTCAGTAAACTATTTATACAGGAACCACACTCTATACAACATATAGTTTAGCAACATCAGAATGTAAGTATAAAATAGATTTACCTGACACAATATCAGCAGAACTTAGGGTTAATCTTGAGGACTAGATGTGCAGAAACGATATCAGTTGAACTCAGGGTTAATCTTGAGGACTTGATGAGCTGTAACAGGAAAGAGGAGGACCGGGGTCTAACCTGACCCTACACTGGGGTCCTAACTAATCCCTTACCTTGGAGGTACTGATAATGGTTCAGAGGTCCAAGTCTCCAGCCTAACCCTGTCTCCTATCAGACCCTGAACCCTGTAATCAGTCCTAAGAAGGATCCTGATTACCACCAAAGGGATAGGGGCTGATCTCAGCTAAATACACAGATTAGACATATAAGACAGACAGGATAGCACTCTCTTGCATACACACTCAAACACCGAAGGAACATAAATGGTCTGGGAAATAAACTCTAAGCAAGTTAAGCTTAAAACAACTGAGGAGCTCTCAACTAGAGTCTATACAGATTCATTCCTATCTGTGATCTGCATGAAGGGTTTCACTGGCAACTCCCAAAGCAGACAACCAGAAACTTAAAGGAAACCAATCAACAAATAATCAATTGCAGCCGGGAGAAACTGCACCCAGTCCCAGCACCGAGCACAGACAGAATTAACTCCCTAGCTGCAAAACACAAAGAAACAGCAACTCAGCTGTGAGAAGTCAAAATGTGCAACCGCGACGATCTTCGTGGCAATACACACATGACAGTACCCCCCCTTCTACGAGGGGCCTCCGGACCCTCAGGGCCAGGCCTGCCCGGGTGAGTTCTGTGGAAGGTCCGAACCAAACGATCTGCGTTAACATCAGACGCAGGGACCCACGTCCTCTCCTCCGGACCATACCCCTTCCAATGCACCAAGTACTGAAGGGACCGGCGATTCAGGCGAGAGTCAATGATTTTTGATACTTGAAATTCCAAGTTACCATTGACCAACACTGGAGGAGGAGGTAGAGGTGACGGTATGACTGGTGCCACATACCTTTTAAGTAATGACTTGTGGAACACATTATGAATTTTAAAAGTAGAAGGGAGTTCCAGACGAAATGCCACAGGATTAATTATGGAACTGATCCTGTACGGCCCGATGAATCTGGGACCCAGTTTCCAGGAGGGCACTTTAAGTTTTATATTCCTGGTAGACAACCATACCAGATCGTTCACATTCAGATCTGGACCAGAAACTCTCCTCCTATCAGCCATACGTTTGTAACGGTTCCCCATCGTACTCAAATTATTCAATACACCTCGCCACACAGAAGCAAGTGACGACGAGAAATGCTCCTCCTCAGGAACCCCAGAAGGACCCCCCCCATTGAAAGTACAAAACTGGGGATGAAAACCATATGCCCCAAAAAATGGGGACTTACCAGTGGACTCGCTCCGCCTGTTGTTAAGAGCGAACTCTGCCAGAGGCAAGAAAGATGACCAGTCCTCCTGGTTCTCCGAGACAAAACACCGGAGATATGTCTCTAAACTCTGATTCAGACGCTCTGTCTGACCATTGGTCTGTGGATGAAAAGCCGAGGAAAACGACAATTGCATCCCCCGACGTAAACAAAATGCCCTCCAAAATTTGGACACAAACTGAGACCCCCTATCTGACACCACATCAGAAGGCAACCCATGAAGTCTCACGATCTCCCTAATGAACACCTGCGCCAGAGTTTTAGCATTAGGGAGTGCAGGAAGAGCAACGAAATGTGCCATCTTACTGAACCTGTCAACAACCACCAGTATGACAGTATTCCCTGACGACGGAGGAAGATCCGTAATGAAGTCCATAGATAAATGAGTCCATGGACGCTCCGGAAGTTTCAAGGGTAAAAGGGTCCCAGATGGACGGGTATGAGGAGTTTTAGAGCGAGCACAAACCCCACAGGACGCGACAAAAGTTATAACATCTTTATTAGCGTTAGGCCACCAAAATCGGCGAGAAAGGAGATCTAAAGTAGCCTTACTCCCTGGATGTCCTGCTAAAGCAGAATTATGATGTGCCTCAATAACCTTTTGTCTCAACTGATTCGGGACAAACAGTCTCCCTGGAGGTCCTGCAGGGGCGTCCCCCTGAGCCTCTAACACCTCCTCCTCAAGCTCAGAACATACAGCCGACACTACCACCCCCTCCTGAAGGATAGGAATCGGGTCATCCGTTTTCCCGGCCCCTGGGAAACTGCGAGACAAAGCATCAGCCTTTACATTCTTAGACCCCGGACGATAAGTGACGACAAAATTAAACCTGGTAAAAAACAACGACCATCGAGCTTGTCTGGAATTCAGACGCTTAGCGGATTCTAAATACAGCAGGTTCTTGTGATCAGTAATAACGGTGACCGGGTGGACTGCCCCCTCCAAAAAGTGACGCCATTCTTCAAAAGCCAATTTAATGGCCAAAAGTTCCCTATTGCCGATATCATAATTCCTTTCGGCGGACGACAATTTCTTAGAAAAGAAAGCGCACGGATGCCATTTACCAGGGGACGGACCCTGGGACAATATAGCACCCACCCCTACGTCAGACGCGTCCACCTCCACAATGAACGGCTGAGATACATCTGGTTGGATGAGAACGGGTGCCGAAGCAAAACATCTCTTTAAAGAGGAAAAGGCTTGGCAAGCTTTGTCCGACCACCTAGAAAAATCCGTCCCTTTTCTCGTCATGTCAGTGAGAGGTTTGACGACAGACGAGAAATTACAAATAAATTTCCGGTAGTAATTAGCAAACCCCAAAAAACGCTGCAGAGCCTTAAGATCCCCTGGCTGATCCCATTCAAGCACTGCTCTCACCTTTTCAGGGTCCATACGGAAACCGGAGGCTGACACCAAAAAACCCAAAAACTGAAGTTCCTGTATGGCAAAAACACACTTCTCCAGTTTGGCGTATAGTTTATTGTCTCGCAAGATCTGCAACACCTGTCTCACATGCTCCTGGTGAGACACAAGATCTGGCGAGTAAATTAAAATGTTATCCAAATATACGACCACAAACACCCCCACAAGGTGACGAAAAATGTCATTAACAAAATGTTGGAATACTGCTGGTGCAGTAGTCAGACCAAAAGGCATAACCAGGTTTTCATAATGTCCATCCGGCGTGTTAAACGCCGTTTTCCACTCATCCCCCTCTTTTATTCTAATCAGATTATACGCCCCCCTGAGATCCAATTTAGAGAACCATTTGGCGCCAACAATTTGATTGAAGAGATCAGGAATAAGAGGGAGTGGATACGGATCTCGAACAGTAATCCGATTAAGTTCGCGGAAATCCAAGCAAGGGCGTAGGCCTCCATCTTTTTTCTTCACAAAGAAGAACCCCGCGGCTACAGGGGAAGATGAAGGTCTAATATGCCCTTTGGCCAGACTTTCGGAAATATAATCTTTCATAGCCTGTCTTTCAGGACCAGAAAGATTATACAACCTAGCTTTAGGTAACTTAGCATCAGGAAGAAGATTAATAGAGCAGTCATACACACGATGAGGAGGCAACTCCCGACACCCCTCCTCAGAAAAAACATCCCCAAAATCCTCCAAAAAAGGAGGCAATGTACTAGGTACGACCGCACTGATGACTGTGTTCATGCAGTTGCTTTTTCAAAACTCACCCCATTGGCTTATCTCTCTGGACTGCCAATTAATTACAGGGTTATGTTTAACCAGCCAATGAAGTCCCAACACAATGGGAGTAGGTAGACCCTCCAACACATAACAAGATAATTGTTCCCTATGTATTGCCCCTACCCGAAGGTCAATGTTATGAACCTCATGAACAAAGCTACCTTGGCCGAGAGGCCTGGCGTCAATGGAAAAAATAGGGATCGGTTTGACCAATACACTCAGATGCATACCTTGAGCCTGAGCAAACTGAGCGTCAACCAGATTGGCGCCGGAACCACTATCCAGAAGAACAGACAATCTCTTCACTCTAGTACCAAACACCACCTCCACTGGTACAAGGAACTGAGAAGAACCGGCGGATGAAATACATACTCCCAGGTTGTCATCCACCACACAACCTGGGATTAGCAGTTTTCCGGCGACTTTTTACTTAACAAGACACGGGATGGACATTCTCCAACAAAATGTCCCTCTTTCCCGCAGAAAAAACACCTCCTAGTCCTGCGGCGTGCCGCCAATCCCCTACTACGAAAAGATGTCCCTCCCAACTGCATAGGCTCATCCGAACAGACAAGGGGAACCTCAACATAAGGGACTTTAGTAGTAGGTGGAGTAACAACAGGGAGTGGAGTTACCTCACCCCTCTCCCGAAGCCGTCTATCAGTACGGATAGCTAGGGCCATAGCAGCCTCCAGAGAAGGAGGAGACTCATACTGAGCCAAAACGTCTTTTAATTTGTCAGAAAGCCTATGACAAAACTGGCTCCTAAGAGCTGGGTCATTCCACTGAGTATCCGTGGCCCATCTACGAAACTCAGAAGCAAATTCCTCCGCAGGACGATCTCCCTGCTGTATCTTACGTAATTTAGTCTCAGCAAGAGAGACCCGATCTGGGTCATCATATACCAATCCCAGAGCAGTAAAAAATTGATCTACAGACTGTAGAGCCGGGGATCCCGGAGGAAGGGAAAATGCCCAGGATTGAGGGTCCCCTTGAAGAAGTGAGATAACAATTCCCACTCTCTGCTCATCACTCCCTGATGATCGCGGCCGAAGCCGAAAATATAATTTACATGCCTCCCGGAAGGTAAAAAATTTGTCTCGCCCACCAGTGAACCTATCTGGAAGAGCTACTTTAGGTTCAACTCTGGTTTGCTCCAGGGAGACAAAACTTTGGACTTAATGTCCGTCAGCTCCATGGATAATCCCTGCAACTGCAGAGCCAGCTGGGCTACTGGATCCATGGTAACTAGAGATAATTTTTTATGGCCAGTGAAAATGTCACGCTGTCTAATGATATGACTACAATGTCAGTAAACTATTTATACAGGAACCACACTCTATACAACATATAGTTTAGCAACATCAGAATGTAAGTATAAAATAGATTTACCTGACACAATATCAGCAGAACTTAGGGTTAATCTTGAGGACTAGATGTGCAGAAACGATATCAGTTGAACTCAGGGTTAATCTTGAGGACTTAATGAGCTGTAACAGGAAAGAGGAGGACCGGGGTCTAACCTGACCCTACACTGGGGTCCTAACTAATCCCTTACCTTGGAGGTACTGATAATGGTTCAGAGGTCCAAGTCTCCAGCCTAACCCTGTCTCCTATCAGACCCTGAACCCTGTAATCAGTCCTAAGAAGCATCCTGATTACCACCAAAGGGATAGGGGCTGATCTCAGCTAAATACACAGATTAGACATATAAGACAGACAGGATAGCACTCTCTTGCATACACACTCAAACACCGAAGGAACATAAATGGTCTGGGAAATAAACTCTAAGCAAGTTAAGCTTAAAACAACTAAGGAGCTCTCAACTAGAGTCTATACAGATTCATTCCTATCTGTGATCTGCATGAAGGGTTTCACTGGCAACTCCCAAAGCAGACAACCAGAAACTTAAAGGAAACCAATCAACAAATAATCAATTGCAGCCGGGAGAAACTGCACCCAGTCCCAGCACCGAGCACAGACAGAATTAACTCCCTAGCTGCAAAACACAAAGAAACAGCAACTCAGCTGTGAGAAGTCAAAATGTGCAACCGCGACGATCTTCGTGGCAATGCACACATGACATCGACATCGCAGCAGCGGTTATCTGGCAGGCCCGTAGCAGTCCAAAAGCGTGTTAAAAAAACAAAGAGTTGCAGGACAGCTTGGCCAAACAGTCAAATTAGCACAGCGTGCAAGCCCTGAAAATTTATCCCATTATAGGAAGAGTGCAGTGTGGCACTTGTTTTACCAAAATCCTATTGATGAGGCAAAGGTTATCTGTAAGAAGTACGGAAGGACCTTTAGCCGAGGGAAAAATCTCCGAAATTTGAATACCAGTTGCATACTTAGACATTTAAACACCATGCACTTTCAAACGTGGCCAGCAATGCTACATCGCTTCCCCCACTGTAAGCCCACCTGTTGGCACACCACCAGCAAAAAATGTTGAGGTGTCGTCGCAAGGCCAAAGCAGTCAGGGAATCACAATGTTTTTGCAATGAAAGACTGAATCTAGGCCATCACCACCACCACCACCATCACCAACCCCCTCTCAGTCCATCATGTCCACCGCTAGTTCCCCCATATGCAGCTCTCAAGTCCAGGTCACCCTAGCAGAGACTCTGAGTAGGACAAGAAAGTACTCATCCTCTCATCCGCGTACACTGGCTTTGAACGCCTACATTGCCAAACTGATCTCATTAGAGATGATGACCTTCTGTTTGGTTGAAAGCGCAGCGTTCCGAGAGCTCATGGCCTACGCTGTCCCACGCTATGACCTACCCAGTCGGCACTTCTTTTCTAGAAAACCATCACTGCCCTCCACCTGCATGTGAAAGACCGCATTGTCCATGCACTCAAACAATGTGTGAGTGGAAAGGTGCACCTCACAACAGATGCATGGGCCAGTAGGCATGGCCATGGCCATTACATGTCCATCACTGCGCACTGGGTTAATGTGGTGGATGCAGGGTCCACAAGCAGGGCCGGCTCCAGGTTTTTATGGGCCCCGGGCGAAAGAGTCTCAGTGGGCCCCTTTAACACAGACTACGATTCATGATGCACAGATACTGCAGAGAAATATAGGTATAGTACAATGCCAAATACTTCACTTCTTCCATTACATGAGTGATATCTATTGTAAATTGTACAATAGCTCAAAAACCGCCAAATCCTCACAGCGCACAGTACAGACTGGACAGTACAGTCCTCCATACAGTATTATGGGCCAAATATAATGCTCCATAAAGAATATTGGACCCCAAATAATGCTCCATACAGGATACTGGTCCCCATATAATGCTCCATACAAAATATGGAGCTCTCCTCTGCACTGTGCTGCGTTCTGCACTGTTACAGCTCAGGAAAGGGCGCTGTGGAAAAACTCCCTATAATCATCATCATTGACTCACCAAGTCATCATTGCCTCCCCATCATCATCATCATTGCCTCCCCATCGTCATCACCTCCCCATAATCATCGCCTCCCCATCATCATCACCTCCCCATCAACATTGCCTCCCCATCATCATCACCTCCCCATCATCATTGCCTCCCCATCATCATCGCTTCCCCATCATCATCACCTCCCCATCATCATTGCCTCCTCATCTTCTTCGTCTCCCCATCATCATCACCGCCTCCCCATCATCATCGCCTCCCCATCATCATTGCCTCTGGGCCCCGGCTCACCACCATCACTGCCTCCCCCCCACCACCATCCATCAATCCATCACACATACAGCACCACACACAGACAGCACCGCAGCACACACACACACACCCCTCACCTGTCCGCGTCCGCGCTCTCTCTGCCACACAGCCAGCCGCTGAATGATGATGTCATTCAGCGGTGCTGCTGTGAGAGGAAGCGCCGGTGCCCTGCAGGCGCCCCCTGGAGCCCGGAGCTGCAGCAGCGGAGGCACGGGAGAGGTGAGTATTGCGCCGGCTGCTGTCGGGGCCCTGAGCAAGCGTTGGGGGCCCAGTGGCGGCGCTGACACTGCTCTCCTCTGCTGACAGGCGCCGGGGTGCCCGAGGGTGAGTGGGCCCCCCCGCCTGCTCAGGGCCCCGGCACTTGCCCGGGTATGCCGGGTGCTGACGCCGGCCCTGTCCACAAGGGACAGCGGCGATGGGACAGTGCTGCCTAGCCCACGATATAGGCAACAGTTGGCTGTAGGCGTTCGACCCTCCTCCTCCTCCAGAAGCGAAAGCTCGTCGACAGAGCGCAGTCGCACGAGCACTCCATCCGCAGCTGCCAGTGTTGCACATGAGGTGTCCCACTATCGAACAGCTAGTGGTAAGTGTCAGCAGGCTGTTTTAAAGATGATGTCTTTGGGCGACAACAGACACACCGCGGAGGTACTGGCCGACTACTTGCAGCGAGAAACTGAGTCATGGCTGGGCAGTCTACATCTTGAACCAGGCAAGGTAGTCAGTGATAACGGCCATAATTTTGTGGCGGCCATAGCCCTGGCAAAACTCAGACACATACCTTGCCTGGCTCACACCTTGAACCTGGTGGTGCAGTGCTTCCTAAATAATTATCCGGAGTTAACAGCCCTGCTCCATAGGGTGCGAAGACTGTGCTCGCACATCCGTCGCTCGCCCATAGACTCCAGTCGTATGCAGAGGCTGCAGCGATCGCTCCACCCCCCAAGCACCGCCTAATCATAGACGTTGCAACAAGGTGGAACTCCATCATGCACATTTGTGGGAGGATACACGTGCAGGCAGTTTGAGGGCAGACATGGAGTTGTCGGGTGTTCAGTGGTCAAAGCTGAAAGATCTCTGTAAAGTTCTTCAGTGTTTTGAAAAATATTTGAGTTGAGAGTCCTCAGTGGTTGATACCTTTTAATGGCTAACTGAAAAGATGGTAACAAATTGCAAGCTTTCGAGACTACTCAGGTCTCTTCATCAGGCTGAACTAATACAAAATCTGAAGAATCACATATTTATACACAAAAACACAGAAAAAATGCAATAGGTAAGACAAGTGACGTGAAGCAGAACAGTCACCATGGCAGAGGGACGAGCACAAACATTGGAACAATTCATAGATAAGGAGAGAAAGTTTTATTACCCTCTGATTGGGGTCTGGTAATGTTTTGTGATGTTTTCACAGGGTATTTGGAGTAAATTCCTTAATTGATGTAATAGGCCATAAAACCATGTGACAGGTTCATTCCAGCATTAAGAGTGTCAAAGGTCACCATCAATTTGTATTCGCAAATTCTTCTCTGCCTCAGAGATGTGAATCTGCTTCTTAGTACCAGTATTTTCATATCTGACATGCTATGATCAGGGGAGCAAAAATGTTTTGCCACAGGTAGATCCATTCTTTTTTCTCTTATTGCGTGGCGATGAGAATTCATCCTTGTTCTCAGTTTTTGCCCGGTCTCCCCCACATACAGACCCCCAGTTGGACATTTAGTACATATAATTAGGTACACAACATTAGATGTGATGCAGCTGAAAGTACCTGGTATCTTGTAGTCCTGATGTGAGTTGGGGATCTTTATCTTGTCCGTGGTCATTATAAATGGACAGGTTTTGCATTTCTTCTGATTGCAAGGCAAGGTTCCTGCAGCTGTTGGGGAGGACAGGGAACTTCTGACAATGATGCTTCTTAGATTTGGGGGCTGCCTAAAACACAGTAGTGGGGGGTCTGGAAATATGGATTGTAACCGGGCAACTTTTTGTAGTAAAGGTTGTAGTTTCCGTGCAGCTCCCCTTAGCACCTCCAGATTTGGATTGTAGGTGACCACTAAAGGCACCCGGTTATTTTCTTCTTTAGCTTTGTAATGTAGCAGGTGATCCCTTGATATTCTGGTGGCTCTTGTAATTTGGTTTTCAATTGTTCTTGGATGGTAGCCCTGATTTAAAAAGGTCTTTCTAAGGCGACCAAGGTGTTCATCTCTATCCATGGGGTTGGAACATATACGGTTGTATCTGATGGCTTGGCTGTAGACAATAGAGTTTTTTATGTGTTTTGGATGGAAACTGTCCCATTTAAGGTATGTTGGACGGTCGTTTGGCTTCTGATACAGGGATGTCTCTATTTCATTGTCCTTCAGTTTAATGATGGTGTCCAAAAAGTTAATTTCAGTGCTGGAGTAGTTAAGTGTTAAGTTGATGGTGGGATGAAATTGATTGAACTGTTCGTGGAACGTCTTTAGCTGTTGCTCAGACTCCGTCCAGATGATTAAAATGTCATCAATGTAGCGGTAGTAGGCCCGAGGCCTGGTTGGACATGAGGACAGAAAGTCGCTTTCAAGCTTGGCCATGAAAAGATTTGCATACTGTGGAGCCATTTTACTTCCCATCGCTGTGCCAGTCTCCTGTAAATAGATCTTGTTGTCAAATTCAAAGTAATTGTGGGTGAGGATGAATTTTGTGAGTTTCACCACAGAATCAGCATCATTCTCTGTGTTTTTCATGAAGTCTTTGCAGGCATTTAATCCATCCTGGTGTGGGATATTAGAGTACAAGGATTCCACATCCATGGTGGCCAGGATGGTTCCTTCTGGTAGAGGACCTATTGCTGCTAGTTTATTCAGTAGGTCAGTTGTGTCCTGAATGTAGCTGGGTGTATCCTTTACCAGAGGTTTAAGAATGCCCTCTACCCATCCAGATACCTGCTCAGTTATGGTGTCCACACATGAAATAATCGGCCACCCTGGATTTCCGGCTTTGTGGATTTTGGGAAGCATGTAGAATGTCCCTGTTCTTGGACTCTCTGGTATCAGGTCATCGGCTCTTATGGATTTGTCAGACAGACAAGATACCAACTTGCTTAGTTCCTTGTAATAGTCCTGTGTAGGGTCCGACTCCAGTTTTCTGTAGTAGCGTGTGTCTGTAAGTTGTCTGTTTGCTTCCTTCATATAGTCTGATGTGTTCATCATGACTATTGCACCTCCCTTGTCAGCAGGTTTAATGATGATTTCTTTGTTGGTTTTCAGAGACTGTATAGCCTTTCTCTCCTGGGCACTGATGTTGGATGCTTGTCTCTTGTTGGTGGCTATGATGGTGGATTTTATCAAATATCTGAATGAGTCTATATATTTATCCAAATGAGGGTTGCGTCCAGGAGGAGGTGTCCAGTCTGATCTCTTCTTGGTTGTTGAGATCCCTTTTCCTTCAGTCCGAGTGTTTTCTGAATCTTCTGTATCATTGAAGTATTCCCTCAGGCGCAGTCTCCTGAAAAAATGTTCCATATCACTGCAGAGTTCGGTTTTATCCAGGGCCTTAGTGGGACAAAATGAGAGTCCTCTAGAAAGCACGGCAAGCTCCACTTTGTTGGGTTTGTAATCCGAGAGATTGATGACACAGTTAGATGCTTTTATGTCTGGAATGGAGTGGTTGTCAGAGTTGTCAGGTTTTGTTTTGAGGAATGCACATGGCTGTTAAGCGCAGATGACGCCATCATAAGCATGAGTATCCCACTTATGCGTCTGCTCATGCAAACTTTGACGCATATTAAGGATCAGGCGTCTGCAGCAGAGGAGGAAGAGGAGGAGGAGGGAAGCCTTGATGACAGTCAGCCATTGTCTGCTCAGGGAACTGTCCTGGACGAGGTGGAGGATTAAGAGGAAGAGGAGGAGGAGGATGAGGGGGATGATTATTTTGGGGAGGAGGATGCTTCTCAGGGGGCAAGAGAAAATGTTGGCTTGCCAAGGTCAGGTACAGGGTTTGTGCGTGACTGGAGGGATGTGGATTTGGCAGAAAGTGCATCTCCACCCACCACTGGCAGTGCATCTTTGACACCTGGAACATTGACCCACATGTGTGATTATGTCTTGCGGATCCTAAAAAAGGACCCCCACATTGCCAAAATTATGAAGGATGACGACTACTGTTGGGCCAGCATCCTCGATCCACGCTATAAGGGTACATACTCACTGGAGAGAAAAACGGACGCTGCTCAGTCAGGTCCAACGCTGTAATCCTTCACAAAGGGTTAACTGGTTTACAGCAAGCAGCGCAGCTGATGCTGGCAGCTCAGCTGTAAGCCCCCGAATGAATGAGTTCCTCTCCCGGCTGACAGGAGAGGAAGTGATTAGCTGGGAAGCTTAACTGATTGCTTCCCAGGCTAATCAGTTCAGTTCAGGTCAGCCGGGGACACCGCACAGCATCAGTGACGTCAGAGGGAGTCCCAGGTGACCTGAACTGAACTGATTAGCCTGGGAAGCAATCAGTGAAGCTTCCCACACTAATCACTTCCTCTCCTGACAGCCGGGAGAGGACCTCATTCATTCAGGGGCTTACAGCTGAGCTGCCAGCATTAGCTGCGCTGCTTGCTGTAAACCAGTTAACCCTTTGTAAAGGATTACAGTGTTGGACCTGACTGAGCACCGGATAGGTAAGAATAATGTTGCTTTATTATTTTATTTTTATTACAGGAGAACAAGGGAATCGAAGGAATGGCAGTAAAATAACAGATGGTCAAAAAATGTGTGTTTATTTCATTAAAATGATTTTTAATTAAAGTGTGTGTGTTTTATTTTTATTTCATACAATAGGATTAATAATTGATAGTTGTCTAATTGACAACTCTCAATTATTAACCTGGCTTAAAGTCACCTTCCAATAGCAAGGTGGCTTTAACCCATTATTAACCCATTAGCCACCGCTACTGGGCAATGGGAATAGACGGGATAAGTGCCAGAATGGGCGCATATAATTATAGATTTGCCTTTTCTGGGGTGGCTGGGGGCAGATGTTAGTAGCCAGGGGGGGCAAAAAATAAATTCACCCTCCCTAGGCTATTATTATCTGCCCCCACTCGCTGGCTTTGCCTGTCTGGTGAAGAAAATAGCACAGGAGCCCACGCATTTTTTTTTAACGAATTTACACCTTTAATTAACCCCTACCAGTATGAAATTTTGCACACATACACTTATGTAATTATTAGTGAAAACCATATATCAAACTACATGAAATGACATGGTTAACTGTATGTAAACCATGTGCCATTTCATGTCGGGTTCTGTAATTTCACTAAAGCTGGCAATTGATTTAGTGGCTATTATACTATGTAGAAGTGTATGACCTATATATATTATATACATATATATATATATATATATATATATATATATAAAATTATTTGCTTTTTGTGTACATTTTTTTTTACAATGTGATTTTAACATGAGTTTTTACATAGAGAGAACTGTTCTATTTATCTATGTAAAATGTCATGTTAAAATCGCATTGCATACAGATGGAAAACGGATGGAAAACGGATAGTGCGATTAAAAATCGCATACAAACCGCATGACAATCGCATGACCATTGCATGTATTCAGACCGCTTTTTCCATTCGGAAAACGGACCGTTTTTTTTTTAGCGCAAATGGGTATGTACCCTAAAGGCAAATTACAGAACATCATGCCACAGGAGAACCTAGAACTAATATTGGCGAACAAACAAGCAACTCTGGTAAACCGTTTGTTAGAGGCATTCCCAGCACAATGCAGCGGTGCAGGTTCTACCACGAGCCGTACTGGGCAACATGGAAGAGGTGTTCGTGGTGCACACAGCTGAAGTGGCGTTGGAGACAGGGGTTTCATGACCATGTTGTGGACTGATTTCTCGAGTACCTCTCACACGACTGTTCATACTGAATCGATTGCAACAGACAGGAGACATCAGTTGTCAACTATGGTTCAAAATTACTTCTCCTCCCCTATCGATGTTCTCCCTCACCGGTCATTCCCCTTTGACTACTGGGCCTGTAAACTGGACACCTGGCCTGAATTGGCACAATATGCCTTACAGGAGCTCGCTTGCCCTGCTGGTAGTGTGCTATCAGAAAGAGTCTTCAGTGCTGCTGGATCAATCCTGACAGAAAGAAGGACCCGGCTGTCGACCCAAAATATTGGTGATCTCACCTTCATTAAAATGAACCATGCCTGGGTTTCAAAGGATTTTGTACCACCTTCCCCTGATGACACATAGGTTGCCAGCAAAATGGCTCACTTTGTCCTCATCTTCCTCCGACTTCTCCAATTCCTCCATTTGCAGCTGCTGAACGTCCAGCCTACACCTCAACATACACCTCCGTAACTGGGTTTCCCCCCCCAGGGCTGGCGTCAGCACCTGGCGCACCTGGGCAAGTGCCGGTGCCCTAAGCAGGTGGGCGGGCCCACTCGTGGGCGACGGCTCTGGCACTGGCGTGCTATGAGGGGCCCTGTGCCAGAGCCGTTGCCCACTAGTGGGCCCCGCCTGCTTGCTCAGGGCCCCAGCACTTGCAATACTTACCTCTTCCTGCTCCACCGCTGTAACGTCTTCCGCGTTTCCAGACAGTGACATTCAGGTCAGAGAGCGCGATGACATCAGGTCTGTACGCCCTCTGCCTGAACAGTCCAAGTGCAGAGAGCTGGAATATGGCGACGCTGAGGAGTCCAGAGTAGAGCAGTGCCCAGCGAGGAGAGGTATTTCATTTTTTTTAATGTTTGGAGCAATATATGGGGAGTATTATAAACTGGAGAATTATATATGGGGCCCATCATACACTTGAGCATCATAGATAGGGCCCATTATACACTGGAGCATTATAAATGGGGCCCGTCATACACTAGAGCATCATATACGGGCCCATTATACACTGGAGCATTATAAATGGGGCCCATTATGTATGAAGCATTATATAGACCCATCATACACTGGAGCATCATCCATGAGGCCCATCATATACTGGAGCATCATATGGGGCCCATTATATATGGAGCATTATATAGGCCCATCATACACTGGAGCATCATCCATGGGGCCCATCATGTACTGGAGCATCATATGTGGCCCATTATATATGGAGAATTATATAGGCCCATCATACACTGAAGCATCATCCATGGGGCCCATCATACACTGGAGTATCATCCATTGGGCCCATCATACACTGGAGCATTATAAATGGGGCCCATCATACACTGGAGCATCATATACGGGGCCCATTATACACTGGAGCATTATAAATGGGCCCATTATATATGGAGCATTATATAGGCCCATCATACACTGGAGCATCATCCATGGGGCCCATCATGTACTGGAGCATCATATGGGGCCCATTATATATGGAGCACTATATAGGCCCATCATACACTGGAGCATCATCCATGGGGCCCATCATACACTGGAGCATCATCCATGGGGCCATCATACACTGGAGCATTATAAATGGGGCCCATCATACACTGGAGCATCATATATGGGGCCCATTATACACTGGAGATTATAAATGGGGCCCATTATATATGGAGCATTATATAGGCCCATCATACCTGGAGCATCATCCATGGGCCATATGTACTGGGCATCATATGGGGCCCATTATATATGGACATTATATAGGCCCATCATACATGAAGCATCATCCATGGGGCCCATCATACATGGAGTATCATCATTGGGCCCATCATACACTGGAGCATTATAAATGGGCCCATCATACACTGGAGCATCATATACGGGGCCCATTATACACTGGAGCATTATAAATGGGGCCCATTATATATGGAGCATTATATAGGCCCATCATACACTGGAGCATCATCCATGGGGCCCATCATGTACTGGAGCATCATATGGGGCCCATTATATATGGAGCACTATATAGGCCCATCATACACTGGAGCATCATCCATGGGGCCCATCATACACTGGAGCATCATCCATGGGGCCATCATACACTGGAGCATTATAAATGGGGCCCATCATACACTGGAGCATCATATATGGGGCCCATTATACACTGGAGCATTATAAATGGGGCCCATTATATATGGAGCATTATATAGGCCCATCATACACTGGAGCATCATCCATGGGGCCCATCATGTACTTGAGCATCATATGGGGCCCATTATATATGGAGCACTATATAGGCCCATCATACACTGGAGCATCATCCATGGGGCCCATCATACACTGGAGCATCATCCATGGGGCCATCATACACTGGAGCATTATAAATGGGGCCATCATACACTGGAGCATCATATATGGGGCCCATTATACACTGGAGCATTATAAATGGGCCCATTATATATGGAGCATTATATAGGCCCATCATACACTGGAGCATCATCCATGGGGCCCATCATATACTGGAGCATCATATGGGGTTCATTATTTATGGGGCATCATATAGGGTATGGAGCATCATATGGAGCACATATGGGACCTATTCTGTATGGAGCATTATATGGAGCCCATTCTGTGTGGAGAAATATATGGGGCCCATCATATACTGTATGGAGCTTTATATGTGACTCATTATACTGTATGGAGCAATATGTGGGGCTCATTATACTCTATGGGGACCGTCCTATACTGTATGACACATAATATGGGGACCATCATATACTGTAGCATTATGTGGAGCTCATCATATACTGTATGGACCATTATTTGGGACCAATTATTCTGCATCGAGCAATATATGGGGCTCATTATACTGTATGGCGCACTATGTGGTGGCCATAATACTGTATGGAGGAATATACTGTCCGGTCTTTGAGCTATTGTAGAATTTAAAATAGATATCAGTCATGTAATGTAAGAAGTGAAGTATTTGGCATTGTACTATACCTACATTTGTTAAAGAGGCCCACTGACACTCTTTCGCCCGGGGCACACGAAAACCTGGAGCCAGCCCTGCCCCCCCACAACTTTAGCCAAATAACCCCCAGTTTTCAATGCGTAACTATTATTATAAAATAAATTAAAGTTGACAAGCTAAAGTAATAAGAATTGATGTCGTTGGCATTGAAATTGGCACTGTAGGTGTGTTTACTGTCCTCCACTCCCTGCCGACTTTTCTTCCCCATTGACTTGCATTGGGGTCGGATTTCCGACTCCGACTCGACTTTTTCCGATAGTCGGCCGATTTAGTTTGACTCGACTTTGTGAAAGTCGGGTGGTCCGAAACCTGACTCGACCCTCAAAAAGGCAAAGTCGCTCATCTCTTATCCTCGGAATTAACAGATATCTATGTTTCTCTTCCTCATCCTTTTCTTTCTTGGAATCACTAGGTTTCACCTTGTCAAAATTAAACTTTCCAACTAGAGTAAGGCCTCTTTCACACTTCAGTCGTGCGACGTCAGTCAAAATCCGTCAAAATGTGAAAAAAACGGATCCGCCATTTTTTTTGGCGGATCCGTTTTTTTCCCATTGACTTGCATTAGTGACGGATTTTGACGGATGGTCGTCCGTTAGGTATGTTTTTTGACGGATCCGCCAAAAAATTTGCATCCATCATTTGAGAAAAACGTCCAATGCAACGTTTTTTTGGTCCGCCAAAATGGCGGAGTGTGGCGGATCCGCCGCATCCGCCATTTTGTATAATGGCCACCTATAGGATCCGTCGCCTCCATAGAAAACCATTGAAAATGCTGACAACACTGTCCGGGGTCTCTCTCTCTCTCTCTCTCTCCCTCTCTCTCTCTCTTCTCGGTCCGGACTTGCATTCTTACATTTCCGGAACGAAAATTTCATCATTTCCGGGTCAAAACTTCTTGGCGGATCCGTCAGAAAACTGATCCGTTTTACATCTGTTTTTACACTTTTCTGACGGATCCGCCATTTTCACACTTGGGCGGACGTCACACGACTGAAGTGTGAAAGAGGCCTAAAGAATACATTTCTACATACTTCCCTTTCCAAATCTTCTCCTGAACCTTTTTCTTAAAGAGTGCCCCCAACGATCCCTCAAAACATACGTACACCTCACTCCTGGACCTATCATCCAAACGCACTACCTCATCTCCTTTTCACTAGTACTTTTTTCCTGCACTACATCACAGTAAACACTCTGTTGTTCACCCGCTACCGTATCCTGTGCTAACCCCAAGACTACCCTGTTCTCATCCCAGAGTCAACGGGAGCTACCCATGCCCCTGCAGGAGACTTCGAATCCCTCACTACAGCCAGCTGAGATGCTAAGCCCTGCAAAACTCCCAACAACTGACCCCATAAATCGTGCTCCCCATGTTTAACCCTTGATTATTACCAGCAATAACCCCAGAATTACTAACCCCCAATATCCCCCGAGCACACCCCACAACAGGTAAAGTATCAACAATTGACATCTCCTCATCAGTTTGCCTCAGAGAAGTTCTCAGACCAGCTGCGACACCTCCAAAGGGAAGTTGCTTGTTATCGGACGGTCACAGTGAAATCTCTTTTTCTTCTCCGCTGGACTCTCAGGTTTCCGTCACATTGTCAGGCCTTGATAAGGCTTCAGAAGGAGTTGCCTGGCGATGCAGACTTTCTGCCTCCAAGGAAATCTAGCCCTGGTCAACTTCTTCCAGCTGTCGCTTCTCACCCCTGACCGATGGCCTCAGAAGGGCCCCGTGTAACAGCCTGCTTCTGCGAGCCCTCGCAGTATCCCGAGACCCCTATGATTCTTCCCCCATGTTTGACCCGGCAGCATCCTCAGGTCCTCCCTGCCGACTGCAGGAAGGAGACTCGCTTCACCAGAGGGGCTCCATTGGGATCTCTGGGTTCAACCCCCAGCTGGCACATCACTTGGGATTAATGCCACACTAGTCCGGAGCCTAGCAGCCCGCTAACTGGATACAGGCCGCGCATCCAGTATGCTCACATGAGGATTCCTCCTGGTGACTGAAGAAGGAGCCATGGAGTCCCGCTGTTCCCCCGACTTCAGAGGGTCTCCGAGGGGGTTCCTGGAGCAACTCCTGCTCTGACTCTTGCCTATCGGTGAGTAACTCTCCGGCGTCCGGGACCGCCAAGCACTTACTGCAAACATCAACAGGCCAGTCTCCTCAATGGATGTAGAGGCACAGGCCTTATGGAGCTGCTCCTGCACCATTCTAGTCCTATGGATTGCGGTAGCAGCCCTTACCAGCTCCACCAAGGCCACAAAATCTGACTTACAGTACAGACCAAAAGTTTGGAACACACCTTCTCATTCAATGATTTTTCTGTATTTTTATGACTAAAAAATTGTAGAATCACACTGAAGGCATCAAAACTATGAATTAACACTTGTGGAATTATACATTACACTTTACAAAAAAGAGTGAAACAAATGAAAATATGTCTTATATTCTAGGTTCTTCAAAGTAGCCACCTTTTGCTTTGATTACTGCTTTGCACGCAGAAAAGGTGAACGGATGGACTCTACATGCCTGGTTCCCACCGTGAAGCATGGAGGAGGTGGTGTGATGATGTGGGAGTGCTTTGCTGGTGACACTGTTGGGATTTATTCAAAATTGAAGGCATAGTGAACCAGCATGGCTACCACAGCATCTTGCAGCGGCACGCTATTCCATCCGGTTTGCGTTTAGTTGGACCATCACTTATTTTTCAACAGGACAATGACCACAAACACACCTCCAGGCTGGTGACACTGTTGGGGATTTATTCAAAATTGAAGCGTGCAAAGCAGTAATCAAAGCAAAAGGTAGCTACTTTGAAGAACCTAAAATATAAGACATATTTTCAGTTGTTTCACACTTTTTTGTAAAGTGTAATGTATAATTCCACATGTGTTAATTCATAGTTTTGATGCCTTCAGTGTGATTCTACAATTTTCATAGTCATGAAAATACAGAAAAATCTTTGAATGAGATGTGTCCAAACTTTTGGTCTGTACTGTAGCTCCTTTGTTGTCCAGGATGTGTCCAGCTACGTTCCAGAAAGTAAGAGGAGCTAACTGACCCCTGCACTTCCTTTTTCCCCCTTAATTTCTGCCCCCAATCCCTCCCCTCCAATCTCAAACCCCAACATGTATCTCAACTTTTCCATTCAAATTCTTTACTCTTTACTCCCCACCCTCTGTATTGTCATGTGGCCAGTATGCCCTATGGGGCTCCCTGGCCTTTCTATACACCTTAAAAGTTATCATACTACTTCTGTGTGCAGTCACTCCATCACTAACACTAGTGAGCACGTTCTTTTGGGTCCTTACGTGCCCATGTCATAACAATGCTTCCATCAAGAGCGGACACTGACAGCTTGGGGTCCCTGTGCAAGAAATGTTTGGGTCCCCCTCCTTTTATGGGAACCAAGCTATAAATACATATATATATATATATATATATATATATATATTACATAGTCTCCTCTCATTATGTATATTGCCATCCCTAATTACACAGTGTCCTCTCTTATGTCCTCTTTTACAACCAACCCAGGAGTTATCTGCTGACTTTGGTGTCCCCTTCATGGGGCATGATGTCACTGAAATGCATCCCCAGTCACAGGCACGCTGACGTCAATTGCTGGCCTGTGATTGACCAATAGCGTGTATTGCTGATGTCCATGCTGACGTCTGCTGCCGAATCGGCGGGCCTGCATGGCAATAGATTATAGCTGACCTGGCGTGCCCACACGACAATAGATTTTAGCTGAATGTGCGTCCGAGGACGCACGATCAGTTAGTAAAGCGGCAGGATCCTCCTGATTGCAATGCCTGATGGCAGCCCTGATTCAGATCGCACTCGGCTATGCAAGTCAATAAATGTGTGGGAATCCTTGGGCTGCACTCGGATTATATCTGAGAACAGTTTGATTTTCACGGAGTGACAATATGGAGAAGATGCAGAATTTTTTTTCTCCATCTTCTCCTCTTCCAAGAGAATCTGATCACACTATGTTCACACGCTGATCAAAGTTTCAGCAGAGTGCCATTATGTAATCGGCCTGATTAACTTGGAGAGAATCTACGGTCATCTGCACCTGCCCTAAAGTTTATTTGGTCGTGGCCAGTTCATAATGTTGTTGCCATTCTTTAGGTAGGCAGCATGGTGGCTCAGTGGATAGCACTGCAGCCTTGCAACGCTGGAGTCCTGGATTCAAATCCCACCTAGAACAACATCTGCAAAGAGTTTGTATGTTCTCCCTGTGTTTGTGTGGGATTCCTCCCACACTCCAAAACAAAATCATACTTGATAGGGAATCTAGATTGTGAGCCCCATCAGAGACAGTGACGATAATGTGTGCAAACTGTAAAGTGCTGTGGAATATGTTAGTGCTATATAAAGATTATTATTTCATGTAATAATAGGTAATAATAATTTGGGTTACAAAAAACTGCAGCTGCAAAGATTGAATCTCTTGATACTAAACTGATTGTTTTTTGTCCTAAGCTCAGCAGTCTCTATACCCTGTAGTCTTAGAAGGCTGTCATTTATCTCATTAGGAAAGGAGCTAGCCATGGCCAAAGCTTTGCATTCAGATGTGACCCGCATTCAGAGCATTGCTTGTATGTACTCCAGGAGCCAAACCAATGCGAAAGCAGTAATAAAAATATTACAGCATATCGCAGTGCATCACAGCTCTGCAGAGCGGAAAGTAATGATTTCACAGACGCTACAGATAATTTGCAAGTTGCAAACATGTTCATTTCTAATCTCAAGAAAACAGAAACAATAAATAGTTTAATAGCAGTATCATATTTATTTTCTCTGTAATCTATATCAGGAATCACACAGAGATCCAAGAAATAGACCAGCAACATGATAATTGAAAATAGATGAATATGAATAGTAAATTCATATGAATGATCAAATGGATTAGAGCGGTTCCAAATTGTCAAATAAAATCTGATTTATTTAGTATCTTGCAAACTCAATAGGACAATACATTTTCTAAACATTAACTGAAAGGAAAAAGACATACATATGTGCATATATAAAGTAAAGTGGAGGATTTGCATGCATGCTTATATATAGGCAGCCTGTGATATATGATCAGTGTGGTGATGTCTGAGTGTGATGGTGCTGCTGGCAGTGAGGGGGTTGACAGTCTGCAGTGCAGCAGAGTAGTACACGGTAGCTCTGCTGCTCCCTATATGGCTGTGGATTAGCTGTATGCTAATATTGCTAGGAGAAGAGCTGCACAGCAGTGGAGGCAAGCATAGTCTTAGCAGAGCTGACTCCTCAAGAGCCATGGCTGAAGGGGGCGAAGTGGAGGATGAGATTCAATTCCTCCGCACTGTAAGTACGATTTCTAGTGCAGCCATTGTATCCAATATTCATTGTAGTATATGTAGCTCTCACACTTGGCACATTCTATGCACTGCATACACTTCTTGGGAGATAGCAGTCCAAATCTGGACTGACCAGAAGAACCACAAGCAGCGGCAGCAGCTCCAAAGGGTCATCTCTCCTTTTTGTTACATTGCTTGTTTTTCAGTAGTTGTTATTTTGTATGTTTATTACAAAGCTCTGTGGAATATGTATACAGGATTTATTCTTCATCATCATCATCATCATCATCATTATTATTATTATTTCATAGCTGTCATGACAAGGCAGTAACCCCCAAACTTTGGTCCATGGCATGTGTCCATTCTGTGGGCTGCTATTACCCTGTGTGTCAGGGAATGTGGGATCTGCTCTTTTACTATTATTTTGCATATGTAGCAGGTGCTGCTCTACCGGTCTCTCACATAGTTTGGAAGCAGATGAGGGAACCCTGTCTAATAATATCTAATATCCAACACCACACAAGGCACATGACCTTTCCTCAAGACTCTGAGGAATCTTTTTTTTTTTTTTTCTTGCTTGGGAAGAAATGTGAATTAGAGGTTACAGCGGAGAAGATGTATTTGTAATTATCACTCGGAACAATTAGAGCAGTCCAATATTTGGAAAAAATCAGACATCATTGGCCATTTCTGCAGGGATGAGATGTGTTGTCTGCGGCTCTGCAGCGAGCTGCTTCCCTTTCCCTACAAAACACACACATCATGTCACTGGACGGCATTGTTAGAACACTATTAACCCCAAAGAGCCCGGTAGCTGACAATCCCGCATTGGGAGGTGTACAAATAGCTCTTCGAGATATACACCAAGACTTTGTAATGTCCATTTGCAATCTATTGTTTGTAAGCTAGCATTTTTGACAGGGGAGAGGCTGACTGTAGTGTTTTTTCATTGGCATTGCAGATAGAAGTCTGGTAATTTAGCTCACAGATCGTTTACTGACAACCTCCCGATACATTTTCCTGCACATTTTATACATTGAGATCACTAGCTCATCTTTCTTTGATAAACTGGTGTTTGAGGTACACTGGCCCTTTAAATCACACTTTTATGAGCCAAATAACCCTTTTTAATGATGTGTGTCTATTATAAAGCGAATTGCAGGCTATATTATAGATGTGCACATGGGTCTAGTTATCCCAGATTTTGCTACTTAGAATTGATCATTGGCAGTTTGTATTTTTCTTAATATCACAATTCTGTTCTTCTCTGATCTATGAGCTTCCTGCTTTAATTGTGATACAGGAACATGTCTAACATCTCATAAATCCTTTATTTGCCTGAACCATTTTTAATGTAATTTATCAGGTATTATCAATAACGCTTCAAACAAATCTGTCATGCTTGAGTAAAAGAAAGGGGGAGTAGTGCTGACTGAGGTCTGTCCATGTAGCTGCTGATACTGGAGTCACACAAGACAGACTACTACTACTCATCCTAATCAGTCAAGGATTGATTTAAAGCTGCATTCACACAGGGGCCAGTGTTGCCAACCGTCCAGAAATTCCATGACAGTCCATTAAAATAGGGCACTTTTTTGCCCTCTCAGTTAAAAAAATTTTACGTGTCTATTTTATTTGCAGCTGGGGAAACTTATACAGATTATTTTGACTGTAATTATCATTTTATAATTTACAATGAGTGCAGCTAATACCTTCATATCAGAATTATTGACTGCAAACATGCATCACTTATAATCACAATAATATGAAAATGGTTTTCCAATTTGTTATTCAAAAAAATAATGAGTGTCCGTGATTTTTTGATTAGCTGCCCAGAAAAAATAAAACGTCAAGTTTGGCAACCCTGAGAGGGGCAATTTGCAGCAATCTTAGGCCGGTTTCACATGTCCTGATATTTCCGTTACCGGAAAAACCAGTACCGGAGATATCTGTCTGAGTCTTGTGAATGGGATTTTTGCAGCACGCGTGTGCAGCCGTGTGCCGCATCAGTACCACACGGACGGCCGGGGAAGTAGTGCTACAGTAAGCGCTGTTCCCCGGCGTCAGGTGCTGAAAGCGGCTTTCATCCATTCTCCCCTGCTCGCCGGCAGAGCAGGTGAAAATAATGACAGCCGACTTCAGCACCAGCCGCTAGGGAACAGTAGCTTACAGTAGCGCTACTTCCACGACAGCCGTCCGTGCACACGGAGGTCAGTGTGCACTGTTCTCCGTGTGCGCGTTTTGCGGCCCGTGTGTCCTGGTAAAAACGGACATGTCGGCGTATTTTGCACACGGACACATGGTCCATGAAAACACGCTGACGTGCATAGACCCATTCATTTGAATGGGTCTAAGTGTCTCCGGTACGTGAGAAAACTGTCACTACATGTACCGGAGACACGGACGTGTGAAAGGGGCCTTAGTGAAAGCAAATATGTAAATTCCCAGTGACACATGCATTACTTTACTGTTTTCAAAGCGTCCATCAAGCATTTTTTGTGCCACTTTTCCTTCATTAACTTCAATAGAAAATCTAAGGGGAAAAAGGCCTACATCTAATTTTGGCTTTACATTCGCCATGTGCCCTTGAAAATTCCGAGGAATGCATACAAATATCCATATGGCCCTATTAACATGGCCTATGCCAAAATAGTGACTTTTGGAGTAGGCTGGGCCCATGTGCATTGACATTTATTTTTTTTTGCAGAACCTTAGGCTATTCTATTCCATAGAAAGCAATATAGTGGAAGATAATAAACCATGAAATATACGTATATATTTAATATTTAAATAGAAGCCTATTCGCAACGAAGATATTTTACAGTGCTCTGTCATTGATACACATTAGGAGATCTTCCTGACACATCTCACTGGAAGGCTCTCGGCCTGATGTGAACAGAGCCTAAAGCCTTACATGCTGAGATGTACCGTTTTCAGCTTGTTGTCAAAATTACACGTACTGTTCTGGTGTAGTAATGATACCACTGTGTTGTGTTGTCAAGACTGTGCCTTTCTTGCAGTCACACAAAGGATTTCTATGTTCCAGGTTATGTTTTGAAATGATAGCTAATGTCCTAGGATAAATAAAATTTGTTTCCTATACCCTGTTATATGTGTTCATTAATATGGAGGTAAGAGATGTATTTGACGGGGGCGGACATATCATTGGTGCAACCTGTGCATCCTCACATGGGCCCAAGAGGGCAGGGGGCCCAGATCCAATTCCAAAGCAGGTGGAATTGTGCATCATGATGAGATTTTCGACTGCAAAGGGCCAATATACTTTTTTTTGCATATGGGCCCTTTTCTATCTCTGTTTGTCAGTGGTGATTTGGCTGTTGGCTGTGGTAAATATACCATCAGATGATTACACCGTATGGATCTCAAGGTGATGGGAGACCTGTCACCGAATTGCTTTTACTACTTTCTTGAGTACTAAAACTAACTTAAATTCCAGTATACAATGTTTAAGGCATTGTGCTCGCCATGCTGCTTGTATGGCGTACACATTGAATCCTTGTGTGCCACTGTATAACACCTTATTACAGAAATATCCTATCCCAGAAAAGAAATTCTTCTAGATCAGAATACCTCTGTCATAGGGCAACCAACTTTATATGTATTTAGAGAATGTATGTAGCCTCGTAGACTTTAATAGAGATCATGTTATGGCAGTCCCATAAACAGTCGATCACTGCACAACCTGCAATTTTTAAAGCGCCACTCCAGCAATTTTTTTTTCATATTTCAGCGCTGGAGGGGTGCCACTAATCTATGTTCCCTTCGTCTAGTATTACACTTGCCAGCCGCTGTCTTCAGCTGTTCCCTGCGCCGCTTCAGTCTCAATCCACCGACTTGTAACTGCAACTTCTGACTAACCAGAGTTCAGAGGTGACAGTCACAAGCTCTCAGTGTAAGTCTATAAGATCTTCGTTTTGGCCTTATTCTATCTATCATAGACTTACATTGAGTTGTGACTTCCGGCTCTTCCAGCAACCACTGGAGCGATCCCTCAGCTCACAACCTGCAGACTGGAGCGGCACCGATAACAGATAAAGATGGTGGCTGGTAAGTATATTACTAGTGGCAGGGAACTTAGATTAGTGACAACGCTAGTGGGGTAAAATTGAAAAAAAAAAACCCTGGAGTGGTGCTGTAACAGAAATTGAAATATGGCTGTGTGTATGGGCCATTAGTAGGGATAGCAACTTAACGCCACACATCTGAGTTTTGCTTTGCGGTCCAATGATTTTTAATATGGCT
This sequence comes from Oophaga sylvatica, assembly GCA_033576555.1. Classification (NCBI taxonomy): domain Eukaryota; kingdom Metazoa; phylum Chordata; class Amphibia; order Anura; family Dendrobatidae; genus Oophaga; species Oophaga sylvatica. The sequence continues at coordinate 471,667,201 of JARQOD010000001.1, forward strand.
CCTGTTGTTGGCAATTCTGGCTCTTTTTTTCTGAGAGTAAAAAAGGCACAGTTAAAAATCAAAACTGATTGGTTAATTAAAAATAAATGGTTCCAATATACCTATTAAGCTGGCCATTGATGCACATTAAATTAAAGTCAACCAAAAATTACCTTTAACCTGATCTGTTAACAATCTTAACAGCACCTGGTGATATAACAACTTGTAGCCCTAACCTTTTGGTTTATCCAATTTAACATTATGTATTTCAGATGCTGTATCCAAACCACTCACAATCGCAGATCTCTTTTCATGTGGTTCACTTGGCCTTTACCAGGAATTAACCCACCGATGAGAACTGTACATACTACTGCTTTGAGTCATGTTTTTCCTCTCCATTTACGTTAGCTGGTGAAACGAAGTGGCATACACATTGTTAATGGAAAAGGCTGGGCTTCAAGCTGTGTTACTCCTATTTGAAACCTGCTGAGTCTGCACTTTAATGATCATTAAGTCTTCACCATCCACAATAGTGTATTTGACTATGCTGCTTTCAGGTGACAAAGTACTTTTGCTTTGGATAGAAGCTGTAGCAGTCATAATCATTACAGGTTATCATCTTTTCTGTGTCAGATAAAATCATGCACAGAAGCAGTAGGGTGCTACATTTTTACCAAAATGCATGTGCTTATCCTTAAATTATTGTAATGAGCAATGCAGGTAAATGTAGGTTTTTGAATAGGTCTTATGTACACATTAGTATAATGAATCAGTATTTTACAGATCAGAAATATGGCCTGCATGCTTCTTGGGGGTCCAGACTATATCCCTGTGTATTTCTAGATGGGAGTATGCAAGAAAAAAATATTGTGGTGTATTCCACTCACTGGATGAAGGCCAGATGCGATAGCATTGGGAGGGCGGTAATGTCACGATGGGGGCAGGCTTTGCAGCGTTGAGAATCTCTCCCCCCCATGTGCTCACCCACCTATCCACTCTCTCTTTCCCCATTTGCTGACTTCTCCCGTCTGTGCTCTCTTCTTTGACCTGTCTACCCCATTTGCTATCCCCCTTGTCGGCTGGCTCTCTCCTTCCTGTGCTGTGTTCTCCCCTCATGTGCTGTCCCGTTTGAGCTGTCTCCCCCCTGTGCTCTGTCTGTCTCACCCCTGTGCGCTTTCTCTCTCCCCCATCTGCTGTCTTCTCCTCTCATGTGATCTCTTCTTTGACCTGTGTACCCCATGTGCTATACCACAGCTCCTGGGCAGGGGAAGAAGCAAAAGACAATACTGACATTACAGCAGGAGATCGCAGAGGATACATTTTGTGAGGTAAAATATTTTTTAAAACAGTGAAATATTTTACCTCACAAAATGAATCCTCTGTGATCCCCTGCTGTAATGTCAGTATTGTCTTTTGCTTCCTCCCCTGCCCAGGACATATGGTATGCTCTGTACATGGTCAGACACAGTCAGTTTTTAAAATGAACTTTCGCTCGTGGGAAAACCCCTTTAATGTGACCGGCTTCCTCTGCCTGTAGACACGTTGTGCATTTGCTGCCAGGATCAGTCGAATGATTCACTGCACCTGCACGTAATTCGTTCAGGCGCAGTAAATCAGACCGCCGCCATCTTTGTTCAGACAGATAGTCACATTAAAACTGCGCATGCGCTCCTGTACAAAGATGGCGGCAGTCAGTGAATTATTCGGCTGATCCCGGCAGCAGTGTGTTCGCGACGGTGTTCCGCTGGTGGTACCGCGCAAGAGGCTGCGTGAGTGAGTGTGTGAGTGTGACTGTGTGTGTGAGTATATGAGTCTGAGTGTGTGAGTGTGAATGTGAGTGTGTGTGTGTGGTGCGACGGTGTTCCGCTGGTGGTACCGCACAATAGGTTGGTACCAGCAGCAGTTTCCATATTGAGACACCCATCACTTGGGTGTCCCAATATGGCAGTTGGTAACTTCCTCCCCTTGGAATTCTGGGATACGGTGACATCTGGACAGAACAGGAAATTAAAACATTACAAGGCAATTATATAAATAGATGTATTTATACTGGGATTTTTGCGCATTCTTAACTTTGACTTAATTTTAAAAAAACTGTCATTTGATTCATGCTGCTCTAATCATATGAATTGGTGGTCTTGCTGCGTGATTGCAACCTGATTTGCTTTACTCTGAAACACTCTGGCATTTCAGAGCAAACATAGTTTGAACAGCCGACCAGAGACTATATGGAGAGACTTGCCTAGTCTGATGCAGTGCCAATCCGACTTCTTTCAGCACTGCTCTAGTTGATAGACAAGTTTGCCCCATGTGTCTATATAGGGAGAGACCCGACAGTCAACTGGGGCCAAAGTGGGACAAGCCAACCAGGGACCAAATTTGACTAGTCTGACCTCTCCCCACCCATAGTCTCCTGCAGGCTGTTAAAACTCTTTTCCCTGAAACGCCAGTGTTGCACAGTAAACATACTTTGCTGCAATCGTTCATCAAGTCTCTCATTCATTCTTCCTCCTTGGTTCAGGCAGCATCAATAATTACAGGTTCTCTTATAAGTCACATTCACATAATAGTTCTTGTATTAAAGAAATATTGTAGCTAGACTTGTAATCAAGAAACATCAAATGTCACTGAGACAAGAAACCCATTCCCAGGTGTAGAGTCCTGTGGATAGAGCCTTACACTGACACAACTAGTGAGCGGAACAGACAAAATACAAATTTGCCTGTTTGCATGGTTTTCCTCAAGAAATTCAATTGGCAGAGAAGTTATTCTCCGTGAATTTAATGCCCCATATTTTGCTCTGGGATCTCTTTCCAGAACCCAGAGCATAATAAACGTAATACGTAAAAAGTAAAAAAAAATACTTATATTCTCTGCTCCGACTGCTCCACTCCTTATAGTCACCAGTCTGATCCTCATCGCATCTTTTGATCCCTGCCTCCCATGCTGAAATCCCTGGGCCTCACCTAGTGAGCCGGACTCATGGCTCTGAGGAGATCCAGGAGGGTTCTGCGCAAGCGCTCAAAAGGTCGCACTGTCATAATGTCATGACAAGCACCGAGACCTTGTACGTGCTTGCGCAAAACCACCACATGCCTCATCCGAGCCTGAAGTTCTTGCTCACTGTTAGAGTCCGGGGGATTTTAGCACGAACGCCAGTAATGGGAAGATGAGCCAAGGACCAGAAGGATTACTGTGAAGTCTGGAGGGGCCGGAGAGGTGAGTGTTAAGGTGAGTATAAGGATTTCATTACTTTTTTAACCTTTTGATGGACCTTTTATGTTTCAACAAAATGTCAGTCAGCTGATGCCACTAGGAAGAGAATAAAAGTATTACTAAAAATCCACATGTTGGCGAATGCTGATTTTTGTAAAAAGACCAATTTTACTGTGGATCGTTTCTTTGGTTTTGCTGTATTTCCTTATATTCTGTACTTCCCCTTTTTGAGCTAGAATTTCATCTATATAGCTATCAACGGCCAGGGGTCTGAACAGTTGGACTTTGTATCCTGCTCTGCCCTTATCCATATTAAGGTTAGCATACACAAGGTGAGGTTTTAATACTAGCGATAGGACTGTCCCCATTGGGTACATGGTTCATGTCATGCAGGAGACAAAAGTACCCAGTCCAGAGACAACTCTCTTGTAGGACCCTGTTGGATTTATCAAAAGTTATAACTTAAACTTTACAAGTAGGGTTGAGCATTCCGATACTTCCGATACCTGAAATCCAATGTAAGTCTATGGGAACAAAATATCGGAAGTAAGTATCGGAAGTACTTCGATATTTTTTTCCATAGACTTACATTGATTTCAGGTATCGAAGTATCGGAATGCTCAACCTATTTACAAGCTAATATATCTGCAATTGAGAGGAGAAATTAAAAGAAAAAATATTTTTTATTAAACTTTGCAGCCACTAGTTCATGATGTAGTCAGTTTAAGGCCTCATACTCACTGGTGCCGAAAACGGATGAAAATCAGACGATAAAAAATCGGATTCAAATCTGACCAATGTTAGTCAATGGGTGAGTTCTCATTAGCGATTTTTTTCTCATCAGATATTGGTGTGAGAAAAAAATCGCAGCTTGCTGCGATTTGATGCGATTTTGGGATGAAAATCGCCAATGCAAGTCAATGGGTGCGATTAAAAAACGAACAGCACTCGCACCATGCACGTGTTGTCCGATTTATATGCACCAGTCTCCTTTGAAAAGCCGGTAATTCATCCCGGCTACTGTAAAATCACACTGACAGCTCACAAAACAGTAGATACATACACATGGAATACATATATATATATATATACATGTCATTGTGACATATACATATATATATATTTATAGTTCTTACACTTCTACATACTGTAACAGCCGCTAATTCAATTGCCGGCTTTTGTGAAATCACAGAAGCCGACATGAAATGATACATTGTTTCCACACAGTTAACCATGTAATTTCCTGTATTTTGATATATGGTTTGAACTAACAATTACATGAGTGTATTTGTACAAAATTTCAGACATGTAGGGGTTAATTAAAGGTGTAAATTTATTGAAAAAAAATGCGTGGGCTCCCGCTGTATTTTCTCCACCAGACAGACAAAGCAAGCGAGTGGGGGCAGATAATAATAGCCTAGGGAGGGTAAATTTTTTTGTGCCCCCCCCTGGCTACTAACATCTGCCCCCAGACACCCCAGAAAGGGCAAATCTCTAATTAGATTCGCCCTTTCTGGCACTTTGCCCGTCTATTCCCATTGCCCTGTAGCGGTGGCGAATGGG
>JARQOD010000001.1:471672058-471727822 GCA_033576555.1 Oophaga sylvatica
CCATATTTGCGATTAAATGATTTATAATCCTAAAATTAGCCCCAGCCTTTTTAAACCGAAGGGGGCCCAATAATAATATAAACCCGGGAAAGTTATATTACCTTCCTTTTGTGACAAACCTTCTAAAGAAGGAACAAACTTCATTGCTTTGAGTTAACAAGAGTTTTGGACTTTTTGGAAGCCACCAAAACCGGAGTTAGACCCAACCCTTTATTTGTTTGGGGGAAAAAACAAGGTAAAAAAAAGCTTCTAAACCTCTATCCCCGATGGATAAACAAGGCACTCAGACCTTATCAGGCAGTGGTTTCTAGTCCCCCGAATTTAGGGCCCCACTCCACTAAGAAATTTTCAACTTTTTGGGGCCGAGAGAGCAGGTGCCCCGGTAAACCAAAATTTGCAGACCCGCAACTTGGCTAATTTAATCATTTTGAGCCCCTATAGATTAATGTAATGTCAGGTTACATACGCCTTTGGTGGGAATTTTTAAAGGCATTACCCCCCCTGAGGAGGTTTTTTTGGTACTCTCCAGGATGTGTCGGATGAGCCCCTGGGAAAAAGGTATTACATTTTCCGGGAAAATTATATTTCCGGGGAGTCCACCCGACAGAGGGTATTTCCCCCCCCTTTTTTGATGTTTCATTTTGAAAAAATTTGAAATCATTAAAGGTTATTCATGGCCATGGAGGGGTACTTGTTATATGAGGAAGGGGGTTTGGAGGGGGCCTTTTAACCTTTGTGTTTTTCCTGTCCCTGAAAGGAGGAGGAGGCGCCTCCAATGCTGTCAGGGGGACCCCTGGAAATATATTACCGGGAGTAATCCATTTTTTTGTATGTCTTTGAGAGGTTTAGCAGGGAAACGGGAAATTCAAACGAATTTCGGTAATAATTGAAAACCCCCAGGAAAGGGTTTACCTTAAAGTTTTCTCTGGCAGATCCCACTAAGAACGCCCGCACTTTCCCGGGTCCAACAAAACCGGGGATGTGCACTGGGAGCCTAAAAACGGAGTTCTGAGGGCAACACCACTTTTCCCATTTGGGTACAGTTTATTATCCCGCAAGTCGTAACCCCTGCCAACATGCTCCTAGAGACACAAGATCTGGCGGAAATTTTAAGATATCACCAGATATATGACAACAAACGTCCCACCAGGGGGCGAAAAATGTCATTAAAAAAAGGTTGGGAAAACCCCCCGGAGCATTAGTCAACCCAATGGGGACAAGGGTTTTCCCTAATGTCCCCCGGGGTTTAAACGCCCTCTTTTCCCCTCAACCCCCTCCTTCATTAATCAGATTGTACGCCCCCCCGAGATCCCCAAATTAAGAACCATTTGGGGCCCACGATGGTTGAAGAGATCGGGGGAAAATGGGAGCGGTTTCGGATCCGGGCCGTAATCCTTAATTCCGAAATCCAGGCAAGGGCGTAGGCCTCCATCTTTCTTCTTCACAAAGAAGAACCGCGGCCCCAAACCGGGAAGATGAAGGTCTAATAAGCCCCTTAGCCAAACTCTCTGAAATTAATCCTTCATGGCCTCCTCCAGGACTTGATAGGTTATACAACCTAGATTTAGGTAACTTGGCCCCAGGAGCGTTTACAAAACATCATACACGCGATGAGGAGGGTAGTTCCTGACACCCTGTTTCCGAGAATACATCCTAAAAAACCGCCAGAAAGGGGAGGTAAGACTCTAGGAGCCACCGCACCGATGACCGTATTCATGCAGTTTTTATTACAAAATTCACTCCATTGGCTTATCTCCCTGGATTGCCAATTAATAACCGGGTTATGCTTAGTTAACCAAGGAAGGCCCAACACTATAGGAGTGGGAGACCCTCCAACATGTAACAAAACAACAGTTCTTTATGTATCGCCCCCACTTGAAGATTTACGTTATGCACTGCTTGCAAAAAACTTCCCTGACCGAGAGGCCTGGCGTCAATCGAGAATATGGGGACGGGTTTAGCCAACACACTCAATCGCATACCTTGAACCCGGGCAAACCGAGCGTCCACCAGATTAGCCCCGGCCCCACTATCCAGAAGAACAGATATCCTCTCAGTTCTCGTACCCACCACCACCTCCGCCGGTACGAGAAACTGAGACGAACCTAGGGACGAAATACTTACTCCCAGATTGCCGTCCACCATACAACCTGGGATCAATAGTTTTCCGACGACCCTTTACTCTGCAAAGGACGGGATGGCCCACCCCCAATAAAATGTCCCTTTCTCCCGCAGAAGAAACACCTTCCAGTCTTGTGGCGCACCGCCGGGCCCCTTCCCCGAAATGATGTCCCTCGTAACTGCATAGGCTCCTCTGGACTGACCAGGGGAACCTCCATATAAGGGGCCCTTGTAGAAGGTGAAGTCATCACAGGGGGCGGAGTTACCCCGCACCTCTCCCGAAGCAGTCTATCAATGCGAATAGCAAGGGCCATAGCGGCTTCCAGTGACGCGGGAGGGTCATATTGTGCCAATACATCCTTTAATCTGTCAGTTAAACCTTGACAAAACTGGCTCCTAAGAGCCGGGTCATTCCACTGGGTGTCCGTGGCCCACCTACGGAACTCCGAACAGAATTCCTCCGCCGGACGATCTCCCTGCTGGATCTTACGTAACTTAGATTCAGCAAGGGAGATCCGATCCGGGTCATCATATACGAGACCAAGAGCAGCGAAAAACCTATCCACTGACTGGAGAGCCGGGGAGCCCGGGGGAAGAGAGAACGCCCATGATTGTGGGTCCCCTTGTAGGAGAGAGATGACAATTCCCACCCTTTGTTCTTCACTCCCTGATTACCGTGGCCGCAGCCGAAAGTACAACTTACATGCCTCCCGGAAAACAAAAAACTTGTCCCGCCCCCCAGTAAACCTGTCAGGGAGAGCTACTTTAGGTTCTGGTCCGGCTTGCTCCGGGGGATACAAAACCTTGGACTTAACGTCCGCCAGCTCCATGGACAAACTCTGCAACTGCCGAGCTAGACTGGCTACTGGATCCATGGAGGCTGGAGAGAATCTTTTGTAGGTCGGTGAAAATGTCACGCGGTCACTGCGTACAGGAGGTCAGGGTCCTATGCTGACCCTAAGCTGGGGCCCTGACTAATCCCTCTACCTGGAGGTACTGTTAATGGTACAGAGGTCCAGGCCGCCAGCGTAACCCTACCTCCTGAGAATCCCTGAACCTCAGTAATCTAGTCCTGAGAAGGACCCCGATCACAACAGTAGGGGACAGGGTAGTAAATGCTTATACACAGTACTAGACGAACGAGACAGTACAAGGGGAAAACCAAAAACCACCTTGCATACAAAAACTCACACCACAATAACAGAGGGAACACAAAGGGTAAGGAGATAAATGATAAAGCGAGGAAGGGAAAAAACCACACCGAGTACACTTCACTCCAAACTCTTCAATACCACGATCCGCTCTGATGGTCTGAATGAAATGCTTTCACCGACAACTACCCAATAAGACCGGCAGGTATTTGAAGGAGTCCCAATACTGCAGAATTAACTGCAGCTGGGTGAGGCTGGGTCTCGTCTAGCACAGAAAGAGAGAATTAACTCCCTCACTGCCGAAACAAAACACCAAGCACCAAAAATTCAGCTCCGAGAAGTCAGGCTGTGCAATCGCGACGATCTTCGTGGTGACACACCCGTGACAGTACCCCCCCCCTCTACGAGGGACCTCCGGACCCTCAGGACCAGGTTTATCTGGGTGAGTCGTGTGGAAGGCCCGAATTAATCGGTCTGCGTTAATATCTGACGCAGGAACCCACATCCTCTCCTCAGGACCATACCCCTTCCAATGAACCAGGTACTGAAGGGACCGGCGATTAAAACATGAATTGACGACTTTCGAAACTCCAAGTTACCATTGACCACCACTGGAGGAGGAGGTAAAGGTGACGGTATCACCGGCGCCACATACCTCTTAAGCAAAGATCTGTGGAACACGTTGTGAATTTTAAACGTAGGGGGGAGTACACTTCACTCCAAACTCTTCAATACCACGGTCCGCTCTGATGGTCTGTATGAAATGCTTTCACCGGCAACTACCCAATAAGACCAGCAGGTATTTGAAGGAGTCCCAATACTGCAGAATTAACTGCAGCTGGGTGAGGCTGGGTCTCGTCTAGCACAGAGAGAGAGAATTAACTCCCTCACTGCCGAAACAAAACACCAAGTACCAAAAATTCAGCTGCGAGAAGTCAGGCTGTGCAATCGCGACGATCTTCGTGGTGACACACCCGTGACAGGCAGTGAGTTGGGGGACATTACAGAGATGGGTAGTATGGGGGGATACTATGGAGAGGGGCAGTGTGAGGGGAGATATTTTGTGCTGGAAGAAGAGTGAGGGGAAAATATTTATTCAGTGGTGCAGCAAGGGAGATATTTTTTATTTATGGGGCAATATAATGATTTTTTTTAATTCTAAGGGTATGTTTCCATGGTCCGGATTGCCTGCGCTTTGGACGCAGCGGAAAGCCCGCTCCGCCCAAAGCGCCGCCCCACCTTTCTACGCGCGGTGATTCCGCAAGTGTTCATTGAACTCATGCGGAATCATCGCATCATATCCATACACTGTATTATTTATCTTGCGGAGACTGAGCATCTCTGGAAGATAAATAGACATGCTGCGTTCTAGAAAGACGCACCGCATGTCCGGGTTTGTGGGTGTGTCACCCGCATTTTAGTACTCATAGTGGAGACGGGATTTCTTCAAATTCCCTCCACTATGCTGTAAAATTTGGACGCTGCGGATTAAATGCTGCGGCTGTACGCAGCGTTCAATCCGCAGCTAATCCGGATGTATTCCGGACTGGGGAAACATACAGTTAGGTCCATAAATATTTGGACAGAGACAACATTTATCTAATTTTGGTTCTAGACATTACCACAATGAATTTGAAACAAAACAAATCAGATGCAGTTGAAGTTCAGACTTTCAGCTTTCATTTGAGGGTATCCACATTAAAATTGGATGAAGGGTTTAGGAGTTTCAGCTCCTTAACATGTGCCACCCTGTTTTTAAAGGGACCAAAAGTAATTGGACAGATTAAATAATTGTAAATAAAATGTTCATTTCTAGTACTTGGTTGAAAACCCTTTGTTAGCAATGACTGCCTGAAGTCTTGAACTCATGGACATCACCAGACACTGTGTTTCCTTCTTTTTGATGCTCTGCCAGGCCTTCACCGCGGTGGTTTTCAGTTGTTGTTTGTTTGTGGGCCTTTCTGTCTGAAGTTTAGTCTTTAACAAGTGAAATGCATGTTCAATTGGGTTGAGATCAGGTGACTGACTTGGCCATTCAAGAATATTCCACTTCTTTGCTTTAATAAACTCCTGGGTTGCTTTGGCTTTATGTTTTGGGTCATTGTCCATCTGTAGTATGAAACGACGACCAATCAGTTTGGCTGCATTTGGCTGGATCTGAGCACACAGTATGGCTCTGAATACCTCAGAATTCATTCGGCTGTTTCTGTCCTGTGTCACATCATCAATAAACACTAGTGACCCAGTGCCACTGGCAGCCATGCATGCCCAAGCCATCACACTGCTTCCGCCATGTTTTACAGATGATGTGGTATGCTTTGGATCATGAGCTGTACCACGCCTTCGCCATACTTTTCTCTTTCCATCATTCTAGTAGAGGTTGATCTTGGTTTCATCTGTCCAAAGAATGTTCTTCCAGAACTGTGCTGGCTTTTTTAGATGTTTTTTAGCAAAGTCCAGCCTAGCCTTTTTATTCTTGATTCTTATGAGTGGCTTGCACCGTGCAGTGAACCCTCTGTATTTAATTTCATGCAGTCTTCTCTTTATGGTAGATTTGGATATTGATATGCCTACCTCCTGGAGAGTGTTGTTCACTTGGTTGGCTGTTGTGAAGGGGTTTCTCTTCACCATGGAGAGTATTCTGCGATCATCCACCACTGTTGTCTTCCGTGGGCGCCCAGGTCTTTTTGCATTGATGAGTTCACCAGTGCTTTCTTTCTTTCTCAGAATGTACCAAACTGTAGATTTTGCCACTCCTAAAGTTGTAGTAATTTCTCGGATGGGTTTTTTCTGTTTTTTGCAGCTTAAGGATAGCTTGTTTCACCTGCATGGAGAGCTCCTTTGACCGCATGTTTCCTTCACAGCTAAACCTTCCAAATGCAAACACCACACCTCAAATCAACACCAGCCCTTTTATCTGCTTAATTGAGAATGATATAATGAAGGGATTGCCCACACCTGTCCATGAAATAGCCTTGGAGTCAATTGTCCAATTACTTTTGGTCCCTTTAAAAACAGGGTGGCACATGTTAAGGAGCTGAAACTCCTAAACCCTTCATCCAATTTTAATGTGGATACCCTCAAATGAAAGCTGAAAGTCTGAACTTCAACTGCATCTGATTTGTTTTGTTTCAAATTCATTGTGGTAATGTCTAGAACCAAAATTAGATAAATGTTGTCTCTGTCCAAATATTTATGGACCTAACTGTACTCTTCGAGTGTCGTGTTGAGAAGTGATGCTGAAGATGGAGAAGAGGGAAGTCAGCAGAGATTAGCTCGGGCTTGAAATCTCATCATATACTACATGGAGGCAAAAAGGATGGGAATGACTTGAATCAGAAGATGTCACCTGTAAGATACCAGTATGTAAATTTTTATTTGTGAAACTGCATACGTCTCATCAGTACGCTCATTCCTGTATGGACTGCAGTGTGATGATGGCTAGTGACAACAGCTATTAGCATCTGCTTACTATTGTTAAGGACATACTGGGAATTGTAGGTTCAAGAAATACAATTATATATAGGGCTGACCTGACATTACAATTGATCGCTATACTAAGCTTGGTGCTGTATGCATATACTGACGGTGGTTCTGGTAGTACTACATCCATGTACTGATGGTGGTTCTGGCTCTGCATTCTTGCACTGATGATGTTTCAGGCACTGCATACATGTGATGACAGTGGATCTGATCTTGTAAACATGTAGCCATCCATAATGTTCCTCATGGCTATGTTAAAATTAAAAAATTCGCAAAACTTAAGAGATTTGAGATTGTGAGGAGGAGTTGGTGAATTTCTGCTGCAAAAAGTTAGTGTATGTTCATACTGATTTTTTTGGAGCAGAAACTTAAAATCCTCCTCAAATACTGAAAACTTGGTTCTGGTGGTGTATAAATCTACTGATGGTGGTTCTAGTGATGCATTCATGTAAGTACCCCTTTCAATTTTTTTGAAGCCATGTCATTGAGATTGATTCAGTATAACAATGTGGTCAATGGACCACAGAATATTGTTCACCCTGCCTTAACCCAAACTTGACAGCCTCATAAATGCATAAGAAACTATCAAGATTGGACCAGGAGAATGGCGGCAGTATTGCAGTCTAAAGCCCCCGTCACACTAAGCGAGATCGCTGCTGAGTCACAAGTTTGGTGACGCAACAGCAATCTCAGCAGCGATCTCGCTATGTTTGACACTTACCAGCGATCAGGCCCCTGCTGTGAATCGCTGGTCGATCAGGCCCCTGCTGTGAATCGCTGGTCGTGTCGGAAATGCCAGGACATTTCTTTGGTTGTTGAGATCCCGCTGGGTAGCATGCATCGGTGTGTTTGACACCTTTTACCAATGATCTCGCTAGCGACTCAGCACTGAGACACATACAGTGGTGGCCAAAAGTATTGGCACCCCTGCAATTCTGTCAGATAATACTCAGTTTCTTCCTGAAAATGATTGCAAACACAAATTCTTTGGTATTATTATCTTCTTTTAATTTGTCTTCAATGAAAAAACATATACAATTATATATAGGGCTGACCTGACATTACAATTGATCGCTATACTAAGCTTGGTGCTGTATGCATATACTGACGGTGGTTCTGGTAGTACTACATCCATGTACTGATGGTGGTTCTGGCTCTGCATTCTTGCACTGATGATGTTTCAGGCACTGCATACATGTGATGACAGTGGATCTGATCTTGTAAACATGTAGCCATCCATAATGTTCCTCATGGCTATGTTAAAATTAAAAAATTCGCAAAACTTAAGAGATTTGAGATTGTGAGGAGGAGTTGGTGAATTTCTGCTGCAAAAAGTTAGTGTATGTTCATACTGATTTTTTTGGAGCAGAAACTTAAAATCCTCCTCAAATACTGAAAACTTGGTTCTGGTGGTGTATAAATCTACTGATGGTGGTTCTAGTGATGCATTCATGTAAGTACCCCTTTCAATTTTTTTGAAGCCATGTCATTGAGATTGATTCAGTATAACAATGTGGTCAATGGACCAAAGAATATTGTTCACCCCTGCCTTAACCCAAACTTGACAGCCTCATAAATGCATAAGAAACTATCAAGATTGGACCAGGAGAATGGCGGCAGTATTGCAGTCTAAAGCCCCCGTCACACTAAGCGAGATCGCTGCTGAGTCACAAGTTTGGTGACGCAACAGCAATCTCAGCAGCGATCTCGCTATGTTTGACACTTACCAGCGATCAGGCCCCTGCTGTGAATCGCTGGTCGATCAGGCCCCTGCTGTGAATCGCTGGTCGTGTCGGAAATGCCAGGACATTTCTTTGGTTGTTGAGATCCCGCTGGGTAGCATGCATCGGTGTGTTTGACACCTTTTACCAATGATCTCGCTAGCGACTCAGCACTGAGACACATACAGTGGTGGCCAAAAGTATTGGCACCCCTGCAATTCTGTCAGATAATACTCAGTTTCTTCCTGAAAACGATTGCAAACACAAATTCTTTGGTATTATTATCTTCTTTTAATTTGTCTTCAATGAAAAAACACAAAAAGAATTGACCTAAAGCCAAATTGGATATAATTCCACACCAAACCTAAAAAAGGGGGTGGACAAAAGTATTGGCACTGTTTGAAAAATCATGTGATGCTTCTCGAATTCGTGCAATCAAAAGCACCTGTAACTTACCTGTGGCACCTAACAGGTGTTGGCAATAACTAAATCACACTTGCAGCCAGTTAACATGGATTAAAGTTGACTCAACCTCTGTCCTGTGTCCTTGTGTGTACCACATTGAGCATGGAGAAGACCAAAGAACTGTCTGAGGACTTGAGAAACCAAATTGTGAGGAAGCATGAGCAATCTCAAGGCTACAAGTCCATCTCCAAAGACCTGAATGTTCCTGTGTCTTCCGTGCGCAGTGTCATCAAGAAGTTTAAAGCCCATGGCACTGTGGCTAACCTCCCTAGATGTGGAAGGAAAAGAAAAATTGACGAGAGATTTCAACGCAAGATTGTGCGCATGGTGGATAAAGTACCTCGACTAACATCCAAACAAGTTCAAGCTGCCCTGCAGTCCGAGGGTACAACAGTGTCAACCTGTACTATCCATCAGCGTCTGAATGAAAAGGGACTTATGGTAGGATACCCAGGAAGACCCCACTTGTTACCCCAAGACATTAAAAAGCCAGGCTGGAGTTTGCCAAAACTTACCTGAGAAAGCCTAAAACATTTTGGAAGAATGTTCTCTGGTCAGATGAGACAAAAGTCGAGCTTTTTGGGAAAAACCATCAACATAGAGTGTACAGGAAAAAAAAAGAGGCATTCAAAAAAAGGAACACGGTCCCTACAGTCAAACATGGCAGAGGTTCCCTGATGTTTTGGGGTTGCTTTGCTGCCTCTGGCACTGGACTGCTTGACCGTGTGCATGGCATTATGAAGTCTGAAGACTACCAACAAATTTTGCAGCATAATGTAGGGCCCAGTGTGAGAAAGCTGGGTCTCCCTCAGAGGTCATGGGTCTTCCAGCAGGACAATGACCCAAAACACACTTCCAAAAGCACTATAAAATGGTTTGAGAGAAAGCACTGGAGACTTCAAAGGTGGCCAGCAATGAGTCCAGACCTGAATCCCATAGAACACCTGTGGAGAGATCTCAAAATGGCAGTTTGGAGAAGGCACCCTTCAAATATCAGGGACCTGGAGCAGTTTGCCAAAGAAGAATGGTCTACAATTCCAGCAGAGCATTGTAAGAAACTCATTGATGGTTACCGGAAGAGGTTGTTTGCAGTTATTTTGGCTAAAGGTTGTGCAACCAAGTATTAGGCTGAGGGTGTCAATACTTTTGTCTGGCCCTTTTTTGGAGTTTTGTGTGAAATGATCAAGGATTTGATTTTTGCTTCATTCTCTTTTGTGCTTTTTCCTTGCAAGCAAATTAAATGAAGATAAAAATAGCAAATAATTTGTGATTGCAATCATTTTCAGGAAGAAACTGAGTATTATCTGACAGAATTGCAGGGGTGCCAATTCTTTTGGCCACCACTGTAGGAGACACATCATTACACAGGTCGCTACGGGTCGCTGATCGCTGCTGCGTCGTTGGGAAGATCTGACTGTTTGGCATCTCACCAGTGACCACAAAGCGACGCAGCAACGATCCCTGCCAGGGAGTATCGTTGTCGGGATCACTGCTGCATCGCTGAGTGTGACGGTACCCTAAGACAAGATATGTGAAACTGGCCTAAGACGTTTACCCCTCTTTTGGTTAAATTAGACGTATGCTTGAGGTTCCTGGCCCATGATGGAAAGCCTATAACCATGTCCTTCACTGATCTGGGGTCATGTATTATACGGAAGCCTTTTAATTGTCAAAAGGGAGTTTCTCCCCCATTTCAAGCAACTATTACATGGTTAAACTGGTAACTCTGCATCCCATACAGGTACCTTACAAGTAGCAAAGAATTTCAGAAACCCACAGATGTTGTGCAGAGCAGTCAAATTATACACTGCTTTTGAGAAATCCTCTAGAATTAGATAGGACTGTGCACTCAAGATACTAACAGTCTGCTGTAATAACAGAGAATCTGAAGGATTCTGCAGTCCAGAAGCTGCATTATTAGAAACAGAAATAAATCCTATAATAACGATATTTTAGGACTGTAGAAGTTTGTACTCACTCAGCTGCGGTCGAGGTAGGCACAGCAAGCAGTATTGCTGAAATGTCCAGGTAAGTTAATTTAACTTCATAAACCACTCAGGATAGCAAAACAAAAGAACAGCCTTTTCTGACACAAAGTGAAAACACAAAGTAAAAAATCCATGCAACATATAGGGTTCCTCCCTCTCAGGATAGTGTCCGGTTCTTTAGGCCTTAGCACTGACCACCATGCAGGAGATCCACACGTCTCCAGAACCAGAAAATGAATGAGACACTCATTCTCCATTTTATCTACCAAACCAAGACCCTGGGGTTGAGATATGTGAGAAGTCATTCTCACCCATCACTTATGACTGCTAGTAAAACCCGGCCCTGGAATGGCCTAATAACTCTCTCTGCACTATATGTACTGGAGCATGCTTCCGAGCCCACATCACCTCAGCTAATAACCACAATGACGCATATGTCCCCTCAAGGACCCATCCGGCTGCTATCTTACATACCCCCCTTCTGCCCAAAGCCAGGTGGCTTGGCACCTTCTGCCAAAAAACAGTAGACTCTCGACAGAGAGTGGCATTGCCATGCAGCTTCCCTGGCCTATGCTCCATATGGAAGTTGAAATCCTGAAGTGCTAGGAACCACCTGGTCACTCAGGCATTGTTCCCCTTCTTCTCCTTCATCCACTTCAGTGGGGAATGGTCTGACACTAGTCTGAACATCCTGCCTAACAGGCAGTATCTTAGAGTGTCTATCGCCTACTTGATGGCTAAACATTCTTTCTCCACTATGGAGTAATACTTCTTGCAGGATGACAACTTCCGACTCATATACACTATAGAGTTCTCTTCTCTGTTCACTTCTTGAGATAAGACAGCGCCCAGCCAGACATCCAACGTGTCCATCTGGACCACAAACTCCTTGGAGAAATCGAGTGCTGCCAGCACTGGCTGTTTACACAGGGATAGCTTCAGTTCCTGGAAGGCCATCTCAGCTTCTGGAGACCACTTAGCCATAGCCGACTTTGTCCCTTTAAGGAGGTATGTTAGAGAGGCAGCTACCATAGCGAAGTTTGGGATAAACCGGCGGTAGTAGTCCACAATGCTCAAGAATGCTCTGACCTGCTTCTTTGAGAGGGGTTGTGGCCCACTCTGGATCGCCTCAACTCTATTTATCTGGGGTTTATTTCACCCCTGCCTACAACATAGCCCAAGTATTTTGCTTCCTTCATTCCCAAGGCACATTTCTTTGGGTTTATGGAAAACTCTGCCTTCCGTAGAGCATCAAGTATCACCTGGACCTTGCTCAGATGGCTTCCCCATTCCTGGCTGAAGATCACAATGCTGTCTAGGTAGGCCACTGCGTACCTCTTGTGGGGAGCTAGGATCCGGTCTATGGCTCTCAGGAAAGTGGCTGAAGTGCCTTGTAACCCAAATGGCATCCTAGTGTACTGGAAGCATCCATCTGGCGTTGAAAAGGCAGTCTTCTCCTTGGCATCTTGGGATATGGGAATTTGCCAATACCTTTTTGTGAGGGCAAGGGTAGTAATGTAACGAGCCGGCCATAGCCGCTGAATTAATTATTTGACACGGGGTATTGGGTATGCACCGAACTTAGAAACCTTGTTCAGCTTCCTATAGTCATTGCAAAACCATCATTCTCCATCAGGTTTCGACACTTAGACTATTGGACTGGACCAGCCACTCTTGGATTCCTCGATTACTCCCAGGCTCAGCATCCACTTCACCCCTTTTAAGATCACCTCTCGACGGGCTTCGGGAATCCGATATGGCTTCAAGTTGACCCGGACATGAAGCTCCATCAGAACCTCATGCTCTATGATCTTCGTACAACTTGGCAGTTCTAAGAACAGGTCTCTGTTCTGCTGTAGCAACTCTCTGCACTTTTGCTTTTAGACACATGACAGCATCTCTGCCACCCTAACTTCCTCCATGTCAGCTTCAGGTTTGGCCACCAAGCATGGAGCATCCACGGGCTTCCTGTCTCACCATGGCTTAATCAGGTTGACATGGCATACCAGGTAGGGCTGCCTTCTCCTTGGTTGGTGGACTTTATAGTTGACATCTCCAACCTTTCCAACTATTTCATAGAGGCCCTGCTACTTGTCCAGGAATTTGCCCTCCACCATATGTACCAGCATTAGTACTCGATCCCGAGGATCGAAGTGTCTCACCCTTGCCGACCTATTGTACACGCTCCACTGTGCCTATTGTGCTTTGAGGAGATGTTCTCCTATGATGGGCATCACCTTGGCAATCCTCTGTTGCATCTGGGCCACATGCTCGATTACACTCTGGTAGGGTGTAGACTCCACCTCCCATGTCTCCTTTGCTACGTCAAGGAGCCCACGGGGTGTCAGTCATACAAAAGTTCAAAAGAAGAGAACCCAGTAGAGGCCTGTGGGACTTCTCTGATGGAGAATAGAAGGTTCTGTAGTAGACAGTCACAGTCCTGGCCGTCCTGCTCTATGACCTTTTTTAACATGGCCTTCAAGGTTTTATTGAACCTTTCTACCAAGCCATCAGTCTGTGGATGGAAGACTGAGGTCCGGAGTTATGTGATTTGCAGGGTTTTACACAACTCCTTCATCATCTTTGACATAAACAGGGTCCCTTGGTCTGTCAGGATCTCTTTAGTCAACCCCGTTCTAGAAAAGCTATGGACTAACTCTAGGGCTATACACTTGGCGGAGGATTTATGTAGTAGAATGGCCTCCGGATACAGTGTAGCATAGTCCAGTACCACCAAGATATACTGGTGCCCTCTGGCAGACGTGTCCTGGGGTTCCACTAGATCCATGGCTATGTGATCAAATGGAACCTCAATAATGGGCAATGACACTAAAGGGCTACGGAAGTCAGCCACTGGGGAGGTTAGCTGGCAGGTGGGACAGAACCTACAGAAATTCACAATATCTTGGTGACAACCGGGCCAGTAGAACCTCTGAAGGATTTGTTCCTGGCTTTTTTCTAACCCTAGATGACCACCTAACACATGAGTACGGGCCATATCTAACACCTTGCGTCTGTACGGCCCTGGTACTAGTAGCTTACCTCACCTCTCAGCTTAGTGACCCAACATATTAACTCCCCATTCATGGCAAAATATAGGTATTGGGTGTCAGCCCCCGGCTCTTGAGCAACATCATTAAGTACCGTCACATTATCAAATGCCCTTTTGGAGTTAAATCCCTGAGTTGGAGTGGTTCCAAAGTTTCCCCCTGACACCTCCAGTTCAGGGATGTTGGCCTCTGGGGATGCTCCTTCATCCTCATCGCCAACAAGCACACAAAACAGAAAACTGTCAAGCTGCGGCCTGCAATGAGTTTTCTTGGGGAGTGACCTGGCTATTGTCTGGGCAACCAGATGTCCTCCCTTTTCCCCATAAGTCACAAAATAATGCAAATCCGATTTTATTATAATAGGTTCTTGACTACGCCCACCTCATAGGACTCGGTGCCACAGTTTGTGTTTATGACCACTCGGGCCACAGGGCAGTCTTTAGCGTCACCATGGATACAGTGGACACCCACTTTATTCCCAGGAATCAGCCGATGAGGAATGGTGGCTCGCACTAGAGTTACCAAACTACCTGAGTCCACAGCCAGTCATTTGCAATCCGTTTACTGCCATGGGGCATGCCTGCGGCCCCTATCCAATTTGAGGGACAGCACTGCAGACAGGATATGCAAAATATGAGCAGCGCCGTCCTGTGCTGCAGTCCACTGGCTCGGTCGTCATGGGGCACCGGATGGCTATGAGACCTGGGGTATGACATCTCCAGCTAATTACACTATTGGATGGTGCCTTTGACAATAACTCCTGGGCTCTTGGACGCCCCCCAGGTGTGGCTCTACCTCCACTCTTTTGGTTGTCTGCCTTCTTTGAGAATCCAAATATGGAGATGCTAAGACCCCTTGCTTCCCCAAGGAACTCTCGACTGCCTGGTACCTCTCCACCAGGCTCACTAGGTCATCGGCATTACGGGGATCTCCCTGGGCAACCCAAGATTGCACCGCCCTCGGAACGGAGTGTATTAACCTGTCCATGAAGACCCTCTCCACCATCTGTGCTGGAAAGGAACATTCAGGTTGCAACCACTTTTGGAACAGGTGTAGGAGGTCAAACATTTGGGACCAGGGAGGTTTGTCATTGCAGCAGGCCCAATGGTGCACCCGTTGCACCCTCACAGTCAGAGTCTCTCCTAAGAGTGCCAAGATCTCAGCTTTTAACTTGGAGTACTCTTTTGCATCTTGCAAGGCTAGGTTATAATAGGCATTCTGTGGTTCCCCTGTTAAATATGGTGCCAGAACATCCGCCCACTGCTCCGGAGGCAATTTCTCCTGCTCCGCCACCCATTCAAACACCGCCAGGAATGCCTCGACATCATCACTCGGGGTCATCTTTTGCAAAGCTCTTCTTACCGTGTTCCTCATGTGTGAGTCATCACCTGAATTTGGGGTTGGGGAGGTTGCCCTGCCACAAATTGCCTCGGGTAGGGGTTCATTCTGCTGCTTATGCTGCTGCTGCCATAACTGTTGCTGCTGGAGATTAACCTGCACCATTTGCTTTATCAATTCCTCCATGATGTTGGCTTTCACCCAGGACATGTAGTATCTGTGCAGCAGTCACACTGCCCCTTGGGATTCGTGCCTGTGCTTCTAGCATCAATTGTAGAGATTTGTACTCACTAAGATGTGGTTGAGGTAGGCACAGGAAGCGGTATTGCTGAAATGACCAGGCAAGTTTATTTTAACTTCAAAACCGCTCAGGATAGCAAAACAAAAGCAATGCATTTTCCAGCACAAAGTGAAAACACAAAGTAAAAAGTCCATACAACATATAATGGTTCAGCCTGCTCAGGATAGAGTCTGGTTCCTTAGGCCTTAGCACAGACCACCATACAGGAGATCCACACGTCTCCAGAACCAGACACTGAATAAGACACTTGGTCTCCATTTTATCTGCCAAACCACGACTCTGGGGTTGGGATATGTGAGCAGTCATTTCCACGCATCACTTATAACTGCTTGTAAAACCCAGCCCTGGAATGGCCTAATATCTCTCTCAGCACTATATGTGCTGAAGCATGCTTCCGAGCTCACATCACGGCAGCTAATAACCGTGATGACACATATCTCTCCTCAAGGACCCGTCCGGTGGCCATCTGACTAGACATTTACAGTTATATTATTCATCAGCACATTACAATGGAACTTTAAGTTAACAAAGTCAGTCATTCCTAAATAAAGAGGGAAAATATCTGTAAAATAAAGTACAAAAAAGTATACCATAAAGATAAAAGATCATTGACACATTATGACAAAGATTAAAGTTGTCATTTTTCTAAAGCAGATTGAAAATAAAAGCAACAATTTAATTTGTTTATATCAGAAATTCCATCTACATTTGCTTTATTTTCTCCTTTTTTTATTCTATAAATCTCACAATATATCCATGTGATGTTCAAATCCCTAAAGATAATGGATATTGTACAAATAAATGTACAATAACCACAATCTAAAGGGACCCTGTGAAAATGCAGCAACCAGTAGAAAATGAACTTATTTTCTCTCAGGAGCCACTGGCTTCCATGGGTACATGCACAGAGCAGCTACAGTCACTATACTGTGAGTGGCAGCTGTAAGCACTTTGATTGACAGTTCGCTCTGCATAGTTCTGCTGCAGAGTTGGCTGTCACACAGTAAAGTGAGCAATGTCAGCCCCCGTGTCCACCCGTATGATTAAAAGCTGGCAGCTCCCAGGAGGATATACATTAATTTTCTCCTGGTAGACACAATTTCAGTAGGACAGCTGGGCAGCATTGTAATGCTATTTACCTGCAGATTATCTCTTGTGACAGGGTCACTGGCATGGTATATGAAGGGAGATATGTGTCACTGCGCATAATGGCATCAGTGATGTGAAACCAGAGTATTTTCTTCCAGAAACACTACGTGTTGTGAGGGTTAAATTAAAGTTGCATACATGGGCTGGTTTTAGGTGGACAACTATGGAGTGGGTGGGAAGATGTCCACCATATCTCCACCTGCAGAGTCGGCACAACCGTGTGCTAACAGGATCTGGGTGATGTCACAGTCATGTGATCAGTCACATGGTCTGGGTTTAAATGGCTGGACTTGAGAGGCAGTCTGTGTGTTGTATTTAGGGATGAAAGACTCCAAACGGTGGCTCCACGTGGAGCTGAAGACACCTGGTGGTCTGAGAAGGCGAATCCCTCAGACAATTGGACTTTGCTATACGTTATCTTTTTGTTTTTCCATTATGCCAGAAAGGCCATGTTTACTATGCTGTTCCATAATAAACCAGCAGGTTTTTACCACAAGAAGCCTTCCTGTGTCTACCATGAGAAGCAGCTGAGTGAGTCAACCCCTCACACTCTATATCTGTGTGTATATAGCATTCTCTAAGGTGACCGGTTTACTTTAAACTCTGCATTATTCCCACATTAGTGATGTCATGTTCTCCCCACCACCACTCTGGCAGACAATCATTTACCACAGGGGTGGGGAATCCCAGGCCTGAGGGGTGTTTATGGCCCTCAATGACCTTTTATCCGACCCCTGAGCAGATTCCCAGGGACCACAGTGCTTTGGCCGATAGCTGTATCTTGCTGGTCCATTAATTTCTTCTTTCTCTGTAGAAAAATATTTAGAGTTGAGAGTCCTCAGTGGTTGATACCTTTTAATGGCTAACTGAAAAGATGGTAACAAATTGCAAGCTTTCGAGACTACTCAGGTCTCTTCATCAGGCTGAACTAATACAAAATCTGAAGAATCACATATTTATACACAAAAACACAGAAAAAATGCAATAGGTAAGACAAGTGACGTGAAGCAGAACAGTCACCATGGCAGAGGGACGAGCACAAACATTGGAACAATTCATAGATAAGGAGAGAAAGTTTTATTACCCTCTGATTGGGGTCTGGTAATGTTTTGTGATGTTTTCACAGGGTATTTGGAGTAAATTCCTTAATTGATGTAATAGGCCATAAAACCATGTGACAGGTTCATTCCAGCATTAAGAGTGTCAAAGGTCACCATCAATTTGTATTCGCAAATTCTTCTCTGCCTCAGAGATGTGAATCTGCTTCTTAGTACCAGTATTTTCATATCTGACATGCTATGATCAGGGGAGCAAAAATGTTTTGCCACAGGTAGATCCATTCTTTTTTCTCTTATTGCGTGGCGATGAGAATTCATCCTTGTTCTCAGTTTTTGCCCGGTCTCCCCCACATACAGACCCCCAATTGGACATTTAGTACATATAATTAGGTACACAACATTAGATGTGATGCAGCTGAAAGT
Source organism: Oophaga sylvatica (assembly GCA_033576555.1). Classification (NCBI taxonomy): domain Eukaryota; kingdom Metazoa; phylum Chordata; class Amphibia; order Anura; family Dendrobatidae; genus Oophaga; species Oophaga sylvatica. The sequence goes on from JARQOD010000001.1 coordinate 471,690,307, forward strand.
ACCTGGTATCTTGTAGTCCTGATGTGAGTTGGGGATCTTTATCTTGTCCGTGGTCATTATAAATGGACAGGTTTTGTTCTGCTTCACGTCACTTGTCTTACCTATTGCATTTTTTCTGTGTTTTTGTGTATAAATATGTGATTCTTCAGATTTTGTATTAGTTCAGCCTGATGAAGAGACCTGAGTAGTCTCGAAAGCTTGCAATTTGTTACCATCTTTTCAGTTAGCCATTAAAAGGTATCAACCACTGAGGACTCTCAACTCTAAATATTTTTCTATCTACTGGCTAACACGGTACGAAGATATACTTCTTTCTCTGTAGGCACATGTACTCAGTGTTCACTAGTACTGAACGCTGAGTCACGTGCAATGAAAGAATATTTCTGAGATCAGTGCAAGCGTCAGGACATACATACTTTGTGAGCGGAGTTAGCAGGCAATTTGTACGGCCCCAAAGCATGGTATAAATATCGAACTGGCCCTTGGCAGAAAAAAGATTTCCTAACCCTCATTTACCGCTTTGCTCAGTCATCATTCTGCTGAAAATCCAGGATCATGGCATAAGAGAATAAAATAAAATTTAAATGGTAAGTGAATTTTTTTTAAAATTCTGAATGGGGTCCTAACCATTTCCAGTATCTCTACCTAGTGTATGTGAAAGGAAACACTATGGTTTTGTATCAAGAGGCTGAAAACTTGCTTGGATCATGTCTAAAGTCAGACATGATCCAGGCAAGTTTCCAGATAGTTGCAAAGATGCATTTATTAATGCACTGTATCAGTTGGATATACCGTATATACTCGTGCATAAGCCGACCCGAGTATAAGCAGAGGCACCTAATTTTGCCACGAAAAACTGGGAAAACGTATTGACTCGAGTATAAGCCGGGTATGCATTGTCCCCTCATCCCTATCCAGGTATGCACGGTTCCTCATCCCCATCCTTGTCTGCATGGCTCCTTATTCCCATTCTTGTCTGCATGGCTCCTTATTGTCATGCCGCTCTCTGTACTCAGGTACCCTGCATTGTGCTCTAACGTGCCTTCAGTGCTTGCTCTGCCTTGCCTTGCACCCAGGCGTGCTTCCCAAGCGTGCTCTGCCTTGCTTTGTACCCAGGTGTGCTTCCCCGCACATGCCCAGTTTTGCCTTGCTTATTACCCAAGCGTGCTTCTCGGCGCACGCTATACGTACTCCTGTCCTCTGCGTGTCCTCGTGCACACACCTTGCACTATCCTGTACTATGCGTGCCCTTGTGCACACCGCCTTGCACTATCCTGTACTCTGCGTGCCCTCGTGTACACGCCTTGTACGGTCCTATACTCTGCGTGTTCCCGTGTTCCTCACTTTGCACACTTCCGAATCCTGCGTACTCCCGTCTTCTGTGAGCTGGCTACCTGATTCCAGCAGTCGTGGTACTTTACCCCCCCTGGGTCTGCCCCTGATGGGTGGGGTGGTTCTCACTAGGTCAGCTTGCTCGGGGTGGGTTGGTATCGTGACCCAGAGGGTCCACTCCAGGAGTCGTCACACTTATTCCCATCTTTGCCTGCAAGGCTCCTTATTCCCATCCTTGTCTGCAAGACTCTTTATTCCCATCCTTGTCTGCAAGGCTCCTTATTCCCATCCTTGTCTGCATGGCTCCTTATTCCCATCCTTATCTGCATGGCTCCTTATTCCCTACCCTGGTATGCATGGTTTCTTATCCCCATCCTTGTCTGTGCGGGTCCTCATTCCCATTCTTGTCTGCATGGCTCCTTATTCCCATCCTTGTCTGAATGGCTCCTTATTCCCATCCTTGCCTGAATGGCTCCTTATTCCCATCCTTGTCTGCATGGCTCCTTATTCCCATCCCTATCTGAATGGCTCCTTATTCCCATCCTTGTCTGCATGGCTCCTTATTCCCATCCCTATCTGAATGGCTCCTTATTCCCATTCTTGTCTGAATGGCTCCTTATTCCCATCCTTGTCTGCATGGCTCCTTATACTCATCCCTGTCTTCATGGCTCCTTATTCCCATCTTTGTCTGTATGGCTCCTTATTCCCATCCTTGTTTGCATGGCTCCTTATACTCATCCCTGTCTGCATGGCTCCTTATTTCCATTCTTGTCTGTATGGCTCCTTATTCCCACCCTTGTCTGCATGGCTCCTTATTCCCACCATTGTCTGCATGACTCCTTATTCCCATCCTTGTCTGCATGGCTCCTTATTCCCATCCTTGTCTGAATGGCTCTATCACGAACACCGCACTGCACTAGCTCACTGAGCCAGTGCGCATGTCCTGAATAAGACAGACTGCACTCAAAGACACCTGTGGAGCGGGGCAGCAGCGGTGAAGATGCATGCTTCAGACTAACAGGACCCTAAGCACGTGACTGCCAAGGGGCGACGCCGTCCACAGGTCTCTCAGAGAAAGCAGTAACAGACAGAGAATGCTTCAGGGCAGAGGACCTTAAGCACGTGACTGCTGGTGGGCGTGGCCTAAGCTCCAGAGAGCTATGAGCAGAAGGAAAACTCCTAGAAGGGTAACTACGGGACAGAGTTACCAAGGGGCATAGACAAAACGGATAGTCAGGATAGCTAGGTCATACACAGAGGGAGCAACGCAGTACAAGAGGAGCAGGCAGAGAATAACCAGAACGTAGCCAAGGGATCAGAAAACCAGAACGGGCAAATGCACAGTACCAAGACAGTAGACAAACTCACAACGAAGAGACGGACCGGGTCAAAACCAAACAAGCAACAAGATCAGGCACAAGGCACAGGCACACAGGAGCTCAACTAACTCAGCCGAGGGCAGGAGTATAACTGACACCAGACCTAGGTCAATTGGCAACTAAATAGCCGCCTTCTGCCAGAGAGAGGCTGAAACCATTAACCCCAGTCTGGCCAGGACGGGACAAAGACCAAACCCCATCCTGGGTCATGACAGGCTCCTTATTCCCATCCTTGTCTTCAAGGCTCCTTATTCCCAACCTTGTCTGCATGGCTCCTTATTCCCATCCCTATTTGCATGGCTCCTTATTCCCTGGTATGCATGGTTCCTCATCCCCATCGTTGTCTGCATGGCTCCTCATTCCCATTCTTGTCTGCATGGCTCCTTATTCCCATCCTTGTCTGCATAGCTCCTTATTCCCATCCTTGTCTGCATGGCTCCTTATTCCCATCCTTGTCTGCATGGCTCCTTATACTCATCCCTGTCTGCATGGCTCTTTAATCCCATCCTTGTCTGTATGGCTCCTTATTCCTACCATTGTCTGCATGGCTCCTTATTCCCATCCTTGTCTGCATGGCTCCTTATTCCCATCCTTGTCTGCATGGCTCCTTATTCCTACCATTGTCTGCATGGCTCCTTATTCCCATCCTTGTCTGCATGGCTCCTTATTCCCATCCTTGTCTGCATGGCTCCTTATTCCCATCCTTGTCTGAATGGCTCCTTATTCCCATCCTTGTCTGTAAGGCTCCTTATTCCCATCATTGTCTGCATGGCTCCTTATTCCCATCACTATATGCATGGCTCCTTATTCCTTATCCTGGTATGCATGGTTCCTCATCACCATCCTTGTCTGCGTGGCTCCTCATTCCCATTCTTGTCTGCATGGCTCCTTATTTCCACCCTTGTCTGCATGGGTCCTTATTCCCATCCTTGTTTGCATGGCTCCTTATACTCATCCCTGTCTGCATGGCTCCTTATTCCCATCCTTGTCTGTATGGCTCCTTATTCCCACCCTTGTCTGCATGGCTCCTTATTCCCACTATTGTCTGCATGGCTCCTTATTCCCATCCTTGTCTGCATGGCTCCTTATTCCCATCCTTGTCTGCATGGCTCCTTATTCCCATCCTTGTCTGCATGGCTCCTTATACTCATCCCTGTCTGCATGGCTCCTTATTCCCATCCTTGTCTGCATGGCTCCTTATTCCAATCCTTGTCTGCATGGCTCCTTATTCCCATTCTTGTCTGCATGGCTCCTTATTCCCATCCTTGTCTGCATGGCTCCTTATACTCATCCCTGTCTGCATGGCTCCTTATTCCCATCCTTTCTGTATGGCTCCTTATTTCCACCCTTGTCTGCATGGGTCCTTATTCCCATCCTTGTTTGCATGGCTCCTTATACTCATCCCTGTCTGCATGGCTCCTTATTCCCATCCTTGTCTGTATGGCTCCTTATTCCCACCCTTGTCTGCATGGCTCCTTATTCCCACTATTGTCTGCATGGCTCCTTATTCCCATCCTTGTCTGCATGGCTCCTTATTCCCATCCTTGTCTGCATGGCTCCTTATTCCCATCCTTGTCTGACTGGCTCCTTATTCCCATCCTTGTCTGCATGGCTCCTTATTCCCATTCTTGTCTTCATGGCTTCTTATTCCCATCTTTGTCTGCATGGCTCCTTATACTCATCCCTGTCTGCATGGCTCCTTATTCCCATCCTTGTCTGCATGGCTCCTTATTCCAATCCTTGTCTGCATGGCTCCTTATTCCCATTCTTGTCTGCATGGCTCCTTATTCCCATCCTTGTCTGCATGGCTCCTTATACTCATCCCTGTCTGCATGGCTCCTTATTCCCATCCTTGTCTGTATTGCTCCTTATTCCCACCCTTGTCTGCATGGGTCCTTATTCCCATCCTTGTTTGCATGGGTCCTTATACTCATCCCTGTCTGCATGGCTCCTTATTCCCATCCTTGTCTGTATGGCTCCTTATTCCCACCCTTGTCTGCATGGCTCCTTATTCCCACTATTGTCTGCATGGCTCCTTATTCCCATCCTTGTCTGCATGGCTCCTTATTCGCATCCTTGTCTGCATGGCTCCTTATTCCCATCCTTGTCTGAATGGCTCCTTATTCCCATCCTTGTCTGCATGGCTCCTTATTCCCATTCTTGTCTTCATGGCTTCTTATTCCCATCTTTGTCTGCATGGCTCCTTATACTCATCCCTGTCTGCATGGCTCCTTATTCCCATCCTTGTCTGCATGGCTCCTTATTCCCATCCTTGTCTGCATGGCTCCTTATTCCCATCCTTGTCTGCATGGCTCCTTATCCCTATCATTGCATGCATGGCTCCTCATCCCTATCCTTGTATGCATGGTTCCTCATCCCTATCCTTGTATGCAAGGCCCCCATGAGAAAAGCGTAAAAAAAAAAAATAAAACATCCTACTTACCTTCCCTGAGCGCCCTCGCAGCATCTTGTTCCAGTGCCAGCAGCTCCTGCGGCCTGGTAATCACATGTCCCCACTCATTAAAGTAATGAATATTCAACTCTCTCCATGCCTATGGGAGTGGAGAGAGGTCAATATTCATTACCTTAATGAGCTGTGACATATGATCGGCCGGCCGCAGGAGCTGCTGGAAGCCGGCGGCTGCGGCTGTAACTGTGCGCGCTATAAGAGAAATGAATATTTATTGCCAGTGCAGTGAATATTCATTTCTCTTTAGCAGCGGGCACAGGCTTTAGCTGAAGCCGCCGGCTCCTGCCTATGTGACCCACTGCTCCGCCGCTCCACCTCCCCTTCCGTCTTCTGTCACAAAAAAATGTACAGAAAAACTCGGCTTATACACAAGTATATACGGTAAATCAAAACAGATCAGAGAATGACAATAATGTTCCCACTCACTGAAATTAATCAGATATCTTAAAAATGAGAACAAATTTAAAAACAAAATGATTTAAAAAGGTAAATAAATTTAAATTACAGCATGATTATACTCTATTTGCAAAAAATGGAAATGTCTTTAATAAAGGCATCTTGCGTATGCGTAATTGCAATGCATTTTGCTGTTCATAGAAAACACTTAGCTGACGAAAGTACAGACACAATACAGATTAATTTAAAACTTTAAAATGTTTTAAGAAGTCTTTATAATTTACACAATAAACATAGGAAAACAAGTCAAGTTTCTGTTCCACGTTGCTGAGGGAAAAAATGATTGTACATTTTATGGTAAGTGATAAACAATTTCTCAAAGAAGATGAAGGTTTAAGAGTAATAGTTTAAGGACCTATTTTGAAAAACAAGAAACAAAATATTTTACCTAGTTATAAAAATATACCCAAACAGAAAACAATAAATCATTAAAGATGCTAAACACAAAGCTAGCACTTTAGATAATGGTGTGGCGTTCACTTGGTTCACTTTACTTAATCATGCAAAAAAAAAAACACAGACATTAACAACCCCAATTCCTAAAAAGTTGGGACACTGTGTAAAAAGTAAAAAAAAAAAAAAAGAAAAGAAAAAAGAATGCAATGCATTGAAAATCTTTTATAGCCATATTTTATTCACAACAGAACATATAACACAGATGAAAAGATGAAAGCTTGACATTTTTCAAAAAATAGTTAATTTACAACAACGAAAACACATCAAAAAGAAGTTGGGACAGAGTTAACAAAAGGCAGTAAAAGTAAGTGGCACTAATGAAAAACAACTAAGTCTAATGACTGTGTATAACAAGAGCATGTTAGACAGGCAGAGTCTCCCAAAAGCAAAGATGGTCAGAAGTTCACCAATCTGTGAACAACTGCATCCTAAAAATTGTGGAGCAATTTTAGAAACTTCTATGTTCTGTTGTGAAGAAAATATAGCTGTACGAGACTTCCAAAAACTTGCATTCTCGGCTTCTTTTAATGGAAGATTGCTTTAACAGATTATATTCGCCCCCTCTCACATGTAAAGCGCCATGGAATAAATGGCGCTATAAAAATGAATAATAATAATAATAACAGATGTGTTTATTTCAAGTAACTTCATTTTTAATAAACAAAATACAAAATGCAGACTCCAAACAAATCGAGGTGAAATCAAGTGAGCTTTAATCACTCATGCACATGAGTGATTAAGTCTCACCTGAGTTCACCACAATCTATCCGGAGTGCTGCGTTTTGTAATACAACATGCCTTATTTTTCTTGATGGTAGATGTTGGAGAAGAGTCGTAAGGTTGTAATACCTTTAATGCTAAGTTCACAAAAGTGTATGAAAAATGCCTAAAATACAAAGGAAATGTGTCTTCTTTTAACTGTAGGCCTTTTAGAGAGCATTTCATTTTCAACTTGCTTAACTGTTCACGATAACAGCAATTTTGACCAAGGGTGCCCAAACTTTTACATGCCACTGTACAGTATATAGATGAATCTCAATTGCAAAATAGATAGGACAACCAGCAATTTTTTTCCACATAATCCATGCAGAAAAATTTAATGTAAACTAAAACAATGAATAACAATGGTCCGTGTATGGTCTACTTTCTAAACGGACACAACCTGAACTGAAAAAGATGTTTATGTCAACGTAACGTTAGTCATTCAATCCCACCAAAATCAACAAATTTGAAGGTTTTATCTACTTGTACTGTTAGCTTATTTTTGGATCTAAAATTATAACATATTGTGAATATTTAAAGAAAGTCTTGCTTTCACTTGAGATTTATTTTTTGAAATAGGTTCGTCTCTTGTTGGAAAGCTTCATCTTTCTCAAGACTTGGAAAAACATTTACGAAACATTTACCACTACTTTAAGGAAAAACAAAACAAAGAAAGTAACTTCTGAGTCAAAACTAAAAAAAAAGTAAAATAAATAAAATATAATAAATAAATTAAACCATGTCTGTGAATGGACAATCATTGCTTATCCTGTCAGTCACCAGATACATTTCTACCAATATGTGAGTAGGAGGAACTGGTAAAATAACACAGGAAGTTCCAAGTTAGATACTGTATCCTCTCCACAGTCTGTCAGCACGTGCATAAATCTATGGGAAACTTCCAGAAAATTCCCATTTTCTTGGTTTGGCTGCTCTTGAAAGGATCATTAAAAATGAAAATTTGATAACAGCTTCTGAGATTCAGCTTGGACAGCTGGTGAAAAAAAACTGTATGTAAAATGAATCTGCTCCTCAGCTAGGCATATCAAATGAATTCAGGAACTCAGTATGTTATTTTCTCCACATCATACATTACATATTATCTTAGCATGAAATGTGCAAGAGCAAACATACAGTGCTAAACTTAAAATAGCCTATTAATTCACGGGGTATTTTTATTTGATTATTTCAAAACACTTTATGCACAGTAGAGGACAGAATGATGCTCATGTACCAATAATTTGAGCCACATTTTCATTTTTACTGTGTAGTCCCTAAATCTAAAATTTTCCACATATTGTTAAAAATATTTAGCTTAATTTTTCTCTTCCTCAGTCCAAATAATATAATTCTACATATCAAAATCATGGGCATTTACATAGGAGTTTTCTACTCCCTGCTTCTCTATATGTCTCTATTCTTCTAGCAGGCTTTCTTACTAGATTGATAGTGGCATTTAAAGGAGTTTTCCGAGACTATTTTTTTTTTTACTATGGGCATAAGAACTATCAAGCAGGAAGTTGCAAGCTAAAAGCCTGTTGTCCCGAGCGCCAATCCCTGCTGGCACAGATCAAATCAGAGACCACTCCTGCCAGTGATTCAGTGGTTTCTGTTGACGTCACATTGAAAGAGTAGCGGCTTCTCTTCTGCTCTGCTCTGTTGATCATCATGCTGATTGTCTGCAGACTCTGAGTTGCCTGGCCGCAGGAAGCCTATTGTCAATCACCATGACGCTGGCAGTCACGTCCTGTCAACAGAGCAGTCTGGAAGAACAGCTGCTCTATTGACATGGAGCACATGAAATGTCAGCAGGAGCGGTCAGTGACCGTTCTGAGTTTGCGCAGGGTAGATTAAATTTTAGGCCCATAGTAAAAAAAAAAATTGTCCAGGATAACTTCATTAAGTGGTTAAGCAGCAGTGATTGGCACTAGCAGACATTGTTTTTTTTCCCTAATCCTACCATTATCACATTTGAGCAAGTGTCCCTCATATTGTCTGCACCAGTTTCCTGATTTTACTTGTTTTTAATCAAGTTATAATAAAAAATTAAAAATTTTATATATTGATCCTTTCTTTCACTTCATTTACTTTGTGTATTTTAATATTTGTTGCATGAAGTGTTACCCCATTTTTGATGTGTTTAAGATTATAAAGACTTTTGGTGATTAAAAGATGTCTTCAGTAAATACAAACTTTCCTTATTACTGAGACAGGAGATAACAGTTGTTGTCATTAATGGGGTATTCCCATCTCCAAGATCCTATCCCAAAATGTAGCAGGTGTAATAATAAAATTATAAAATACATCCAATTAGAAATTTGGTATTCTTCTTTTGATTCCCTATGTTGTTTACCCATGTGCAGGGTATTGCAGTAGCTTAGGTATCCATAGCTACATCCACTCATATAGTGTCAGTTAGTTGTTAGAGGTCATAACCATGTATACTTGAAGTAGTTTTCCCACAAAGTACATTTTAAATAATAGATCTTGGAATAATATTAAGTTCCACAATTGCATGTGTTCCTGTGCTGAGATAACCTTATAATTGTTCCCCTGCTGTGTACTGTGTAATGACTGTGTCTGACAACATGGTATGATCATATCACAGCTCCTGGGCAGGAGAGAACACTAAAGAGAGTATACAGATATTACAGCATGGGATCATGCTCAAACAACGAATCAGCTGTGATGCTCATGTTATCCTCTCTGTATACTCTTTTGCTTCCTACCCTGCCCGAAGATATGGTATGATCAGACCATGTTTTTTACGGTCAGACACGGCCATTACACAGTACACAGCAGGGGACATTTATAAGATATTCTCAGCACAGAAACATTTTATTTAAACACATCCATTTGTTGAACTTATTAGTCAAATATCTGTTGATTAAAATTAACTTTGTAGGAAAACCCCTTTAAGCAACTGCAATGCCTTGCACATGGGGTAAGAGACCAAGCGAATCAGAAGAACTAGACTACATTTTTAATTGCAGGTATTTGCTAATATTATTATTACACCTATTACATATTGCGATATGACCTTTAAAAGGAACCTGTCAGCAGGATTGTGCTGAGTTACCCTACAGTGTCAGGTTGGCGCCATTTTACTGATTAAAATGATACCTTGGTTGATGAAATCTGTCTTGTGGTTGTTTAATCTTTATTTGTAGTTTTCAGTTAATGAGATTCTCGCACTCCGGGGTGGAGGGGTCTTTATGTGGTACTCTGCTTAGGTATCACATGAGTAACCTGACGTTCAAAAATTCTTGAAACGTATTTTATTTATGCATTCACTATTAGTCATACAGACAGTTAATTTCTGACGTTTCGGCCGTTATGGCCTTTATCAAAGAAATTTATCTGTATGGCTTCACGTGTGCAGAGAAGTACTGTAATGATAGAGGAAGGCACGGGGACTCGCCGCTGTTTGTAGAGCAGGTGCCTTCCTCTATCATTACAGTACAGTACCATACAGATAAATTTCTTTGATAAAGGCCATAACGGCCGAAACGTCAGAATTAATTGTCTGTATGACTAATAGTGAATGCATAAATAAAATAAGTTTCAAGAAATTTTGAACGTCAGGTTACTCATGTGATATGCTTCGTTTCCTGACGTCAGTGGCGATCCTTTCCCATATTTTTACACTCTGCTTAGGTATTCATACTGATGGCTTATTTTACATACTGATTATTATATGTATTAAAAAAATCAACTTCAGCAGGCAGGCGCTGGCGCGTGCGCTCCAGCATGATTGGATGTATAATGTCCATTAAATTGTTTTATTTAGTCATATACATTGATTCTTAAAAAAAATCTATCTCAAAATCACGCCGTCCGCGCCTGCACAGTAGCATCTATCGGCGATCCGATAGACGCTACTGCACAGGTGGTGCCATTTTTCTAGAGTAAAAAAATTTTGTCTCCAGCAAGATGGCACCGCCTGTGCAGTAGCATCTTTTGGCGATTTGATAGATACTACTGTGCAGGCGCCGCCAGTGCCATTTTGCTAGAGGGAAAAAAAATTGTCTCCACCAAGATGGAGTTGCTGTCGCCTGGGCAATAACATCTATTGGATCGCCGATAGATGCTACTGTGCAGGCGGCGCCATTTTGAGAAAGATTTTTTTTTCCAGAATCAATGTATAAGACTAAATAAAACAATTTAATGCACATTATACATGCGATCATGCTTGGTGAGATCCCCACTAGCACAGTGAGAAAGTCTCACAGTGCAGAGGCGAGTCCACCGCAGTTCAAATTAACCACAGTGAAATTCTCCCGGTGAACTCGCTGTGAAACGCTGTCACGGTGCTAGCGGGGATCTCACCGAGGTCACCGCAGTTCAGCTCAGCTGGGAACGCAGCCTCAGTGACCGTCAGTAACCTCGTCACTGCTAGTCACTGATGCTGCACTCGCAGCAGCTCATTCACCAGTGGTTCTCAGCCTGGACGGTTGCAAGTTGTCACTATCCAGGTTGAAAGCAGTTTATCCCCCAGACAAGGATTACGGCGTGGGACAGAACAACGGATAGGTGAGTGATATGTTTTTTTTTATTTTTGCTTTATTACAGGAGATGAGGGATTCAATGAGAGTATAACTGTGTTTGTTATTTTAAAATAAAAAATTAAAAGTGTGTATTGTTTTATTTCAAATAAAAAACTTTATTCTGGTTGCGTCTTTATTTACCATATAACTATAAGATTAGTAATGAATGGGTGTCTTATAGAAGCCTCTCCATTAATAATTTGTGGGCTTGATGTCATCTGACAATACAAAGGTGACATCAACCGTATTAATATGAACTTCACTTGCCACCACTACAGGGCAAGTGTGAAGAGCTGGGTAAAGCGCCAAACTTGGCGCATCTAATAAATGCGCCTTTTCTGGGTGGCAGCGGGCTTCTATTTTTAGGCTAAGGGGGCCAATATCCATGGCCCCTTACCAGCCTGAGGATACCATTTGACAACGTGGGCTGTTATTTGACAACGTGGGAACCGCGGCTGTCTGACTGGTGGTGAGGATTTTACCACCGATCAGACGCAGTGATTCCTGCGCAGTCATGCACATGACAGCGCGACAAACCTTGTGTTCAATAGTCTGAATCAGAACAGTAACACGGGCTTCCTGGTGAAGTCCGTGTTCGGTGTCCGTGCCCGAACAGTAGGTGTTCAGTACGGACGCCGTACTTTACTGTTCAGGTTCGCTGATCTCTATAGATAAAGTAAAAAGACTTTTTTTTGCCATATTCCACATAACTTATTTGGGTTTTTCCTTGGAGCTAGTCAGAGTCCTTATTGACACCATTGGTTTACAGAATTGTTATTTTTTAATAGGAAAATATTAAATCTGCCATTGTTAATGTTGTGATCAGTTGATCGCTTATATAATGGTTTGAAAAATACTTAGTATTGGAAAGGATTATTGTATGTCAAAGCTAAACTGACAAACTTAATACCATTCCTTTCTTTGGTGGTTTTGGGGTGGTGCTTCTCACAAAATTAGAATATCATCACAAAGTTAATTTATTTCAGTTCATCAATACAAAAGTGAAACTCATATATTATATAGAATCATTATTAGCAGAGTGATCTATTTCAAGTGTTTATTTCTGTTATTGTTGATGATTATGGCTTACAGCCAAGGAAAACCCAAAAGTCATTATCTCAGTAAATTAGAATAGTTACCAAAAAACACCTGCAAAGGCTTCCTAAGCGTTTAAAAAGGACCCTTAGTATGTTTCAGTAGGCTCCACAATCATCAGGGAAGACTGCTGACTTGACAGATGTCCAGAAGGCAGTCATTGACACAATCCACAAGGGGGGTAAGCCACAAAAGATAGTGCTGTATCCAAGCATATTAATGGAAAGTTGAGTGGAAGCAAAAAGTGTGCCATTCAAAAATTTGGGGGAGATTCACAGGGAGTGGACTGCTGCTGGAGTCATTGCTTCAAGAGCCACCACACACAGATATATCCAGGACATGGGCTACAAGTGTCACATTCCTTGTGTCAAGCTACTCATGACCAATAGACAATGCCAGAAGCGTCTTACCTGGGCCAAGGAGAAAAAGAACTGGGCTGTTACTCAGTGGTCCAAGGTGTTGTTTTCAGATGAAAGTAAATTTTGCATTTCATTTGGAAATCAAGGTCCTAGAGTCTGGATGAAGAGTGGAGAGGCCACAATCCAAGCTGCTTCAGGTCTAGTGTGAAGTATCCACAATCAGTGATGGTTTGGGGAGCCATGTCATCTGCTGGTGTAGGTCCATTGTGTTTTATCAAGACCAAAGTCAGCGCAGCCATCTACCAGGAAATTTTAGAGCACTTTATGCTTCCTTCTGCCAACAAGCTTTTAGGAGATGGAAATTTCAATCTCCAGCAGGACTTGGCACCTGTCCACACTGCAAAAAGTACCAATACCTTTTGTAAAAACAACAGTATCACTGTGCTGATTGGCCAGCAAACTCACCTGACCTTAATCCCATAGAGAATATATGTGGTATTGTCAAGAGGAAGATGAGACACCAGACCCAACAATGCAGATGAGCTGAAGGCTGCTATCAAAGCAACCTGGGTTTCCATAACACCTCAGCAGTGCCACAGGGCTGATCACCTCCATGCCACGCCGCATTGATGCATATTTGGTGCAAAAGTAGCCCGACCAAATATGAGTGCATTTACTGAACATGCATTTCAGTAGGCCAACATTTCGATTTTAAAATCATTTTTTAAGCTGGTGTTATAAAGTATTTTAATTTACTGAGATAATGACTTTTGGGTTTTTATTGACTGTAAGCCATAATTATCAACATTAACAGAAATAAACACATGAAATAGATCACTCTGTTTGTAATGACTCTATATAATATATGAGTTTCACTTTTTCTATTGAAGAACTGAATTAAATGAACTTTTTGATAATGTTCTAATTTTGCGAAAAGCTCCTATCCATTATTGATAGACTTAGAGGCCTTTGTTAGCCTTTGGTACCTGAACTACAGCATCTAAGGATCTAGAGAGCTGGGCTCAGCAAGAGGGTTGTCGCAACTGAGATAACCACTTTACTATTGCAGCTGATTAATGAAGGAGACCGAGCTTTAAATCAGCACTTTTGCCTACTTATGCTCAGGAACCCCCACATATCACATAGTGATATCTTATTAATGCGCTATCGGTTTTAAAGATGGAAATAAAATATACTATAAAAAATAGCAGGATTTTGAGTTATTTAAAATTTTGACATTGTGATTTAACTAGCGTTGCTCTACCTAGTAGATAAAAATGACAAAAAACATCTGATTTAGACCATTTTGACTGATAATTTCTACAATTTACAATTTGTACAATTAAATGTAACCTATTGATAGATCATTTCCACATGCAATCCAATAAATCACTGATGTTTGTGGCTAAATTTTATTGGTTTAGATTCTAATCTTTTAATCTCAATTTTTGCCCTTTTTCTCTGAAAAAAGATTTTTCTTTTGTTTGCATTTTTAGGATTGCTCCATGACCCCTGTGTAGCATCATGATAAGAGAGCAATACACAACATAGTGATATATCTCATTAATTTTATGAAACAATATTTGCCAGTAAAACTAATTAAATGACTTTTTTTCTGGATAATATAAACCAGATAAATAAAAATTGGTTGAATTAAATTACTTTTTGTGGCTCCCTTAAGAACTGTAGTGTTAAATACAAGATTCTAGATTAGTTAATTATATCGTCTCATCAAAAAATGTAACACCTTGTCTCAGAGAACCCGTAATTAAACTGATCACAAGATTAGCTGTCCTGTAAGGGATCTAGCTGTGGCACCATAAATATGTTGAAGAAAATCAAACACTGCTACAATTCTATCTATGATTCACTGGAAGTCTGGCACATATTCCACCAGTGGAGCTCTAAATATATGAGAAGCATTCTGAGCCTTTCTTGAGGACAACATGATGGATACACGTCTACTCTATTTCTATTAATTTCATGCTGCAGACTATATTTTAGGAACCGTCTTTCATTTTGGATATTTTAAGTGAGATTTTTTTTCTATAAAAGGCCATTGCCACTATGTTGTGCAACCTTTCAAAAATATGTTTAACAAACCCTCAAAATCAGTCTAGAAGCATCGCATACCTTGTAAAAAAAACCTTTGATGTTGTCCTGCACAGTATTGTAGTGAATGCGAGGGTTTCCAGATCATGCTCAGCCTCCTCTCTGTCTTTACTGCTGCCCCACCATTGTGTTTGACTTGGATTAGGTCGATCACAGTGTTGATGAAGCCTCACTTGTGCAGAAAACCTGTGGCGGGAGGCTTTGCTGGCTTGTGTGGATATAGTAAAAAATATCATCCGTGTCAACCAACGATGGAGTGGCGGCATTACAGGGTAGAGAAGATGAGCACGGTCCGGAGAAGTCTTTTGTTCTTTTGCTATGATAGCATTGATATTACAAGTCTCAAGCTTATTGTCTGCCCCAGTGAATATTCCATTGATGTAAATTATGCTAAAATTTGAAAAAAAGGTTAGATTTAGACTGGTATTTTTTTGTTACAAAGTGAAATCAGCTATGATAGCAAAAACCAAGCTAAAAGCTTTGTTTTACGTGTGGCATCCAGGATCTGCAAGATTTTATTTGGTGAGAAACATTGTTCTGAAGCACAGAACATTCATAAATACAGTCATTAGAACAACTAGGGACCGCAGCCCCTGAATCCTATGGTTTTACATATTAGGATATATTAACCAACTATGAATTGGTTCATTTTACCTTGTTCCTGACAAAGTAAATGTTCAGGTTTTATCATACATGCATTTTAAACGGGTCTAAAAAAAAATTCTCATTTGGATAGTATGGTAAATTGCTTTTGCCATTTTTTCATGATACATGAGGGGCTTTGTTTTTATGTGTTTTGTATATTTATTTTTGGTGTTGATATCATGAGAAAATGTTAAGAAAAAATAGTAAATATTTATCTACACTTTTTATGCCCACGTCTACATAGATCTATCTAGGGTAAAACCCAACATCTAATCTGCAACACAATTCGCAACAGAATCCATACAGATTTTGTTTGTGACATGTAAACATACCAGGTGGCGCTATAGAGTTCAAGTCCTCTTTCTCTCTGAAGAGACAATTTGCATATTAAATTTCCCAGAGGAGCATTGCACGGCGAATAAGCCTCCTTACCTTGACAAGCCCGAGCTGGTATGTCACTCTCCACTAGGAGAAACCTTACCCCTTAGACCCTAGTCCAGAGCCTCTCATCTAGCCAAATCAGTTCTCATACTTTGCACTGACGAGGGCCAATAGCCCGAAACACTGTCTCTGCAAATTGATATTCTGATTTGGATTTTATCCTAAGTCATATTGCAAGACTCATTAAAGGGTTGATTGTGACTTGTAGGATCGCTACTTCCAACAGGTGGCGCTATAGAGTTCAAGTCCTCTTTTTCTCTGAAGAGGCAATTTGCGTACCCTAAGATGGACACCTTGTAAAGATAATGCAAAAAACCCAAAAAACGGAATTTTCAAGTTTGGTCAGTGGATTAATTGGTAGGTTTGTAAAGGGACATAAAAACTTACCCCTTCTTGGCCATTTGCTGTTGTGTTTGCCAGCATTTCTTGAAGGGCCCTGACAGAAAGGGACTGCTCCAGCACAAAATTACATATGCAAAGGTCAGGAGGAACATACTGTTGAGATAAAATACAAAAACTAGATTAATAAGAGTCATGACAAGAATACACAAGAGTATAACTACTTATGCAGTCGGATCACACAGTGCAATTTGTGCAGTTTGAGTTCATCTCATTTTTCTCAGTGTCTAGAAATAACATTTAACTCTGATATCTTAAAAAGAACGAGGCTGCATTTTGCCTGACAAATATGTCCCACATTACTTAGCACACATAGACCCTGATTCATCAAAGCTTTTATGCCAGGTGTCTGGCATAAAGAGCTTTGAAAAGTTAAAACATTTTTTGTGCAATGCGAGACTGCTAACAATTTTGCTACTTTTGAAGTTTTCATGCCATTTTTGCCCTGCTTTGACAAAGTGGGCAGAACTGGAAAGTGCCACCATATACATCAACTCCTAAATTAATGTTTACGCTAATATTTTTTCATAATTGTCATTGTTACAACAACAATAATGTAATTTAAAAGTACAAGAATAGGCAAAACCAAAATTCTCACAACAAGCAAGTCCTTCCTTACTAAGTGTTCTTTGAATTGCAGAGCAATCTAAGTGACTGCTATACATATTACTACATATGATTCACATACGACTAAACAGTACTACAGAGGTGTTCTCATGCACTGCTCCCCAGCCTCTTGGCTTTCTTCTTATCGAGAGGGGGCACTGCAGGGGCACTGAAGCAGGTTAGATCTAGTAAGTCGGCCAGCATCAGAACAACGTTTGTAACATGTATAGCAAAAAGTTTGCAAGCACTGCGTTCCCTGCCTAGGACACCAGACACCACTTAAAGACTGAAGGAGGTCGGCAATCTAAGCAATGAGCCTTAAACTATAAAATAAAAAATCCTTCTGTTCTTGAGAACGGAGATTATTCATAAGGTAATTGTAAAGTTTAACCATTTGAGATGAGACAACCCCTTTGAGTGAAAATTTCCATATGAATACATTGCAGCAGGTGCCATAAGACAAAATGTTTTGCATAAAAAGTAAAAAAAAAAATCTGTTCCACAATGGACATTTTTCATCTATTCACAGGAAAGGTGATAAGTGGCTGATTGCTGGGGGACCTGTCACTAGGCCCCTCAAGATCACTAAAGGGCTGGCTTTCCATATATCTGGGCCATTTACATCAACTTTTTGTGCCTCAACTGATGACGACAAGTGACATCATAACATCTTGCGTCCTTTGGTACCATAAATGTGAATGAACCCATAGCAAAGTGTGAGATCGGTTCCAGATTCAGTTTCATGCCACGTCAGAGAGGAAAAAAGCTGGATATATGGGAATCAGGTCAAACAGGAGACCCAATAAGAAGGTGTTTGAATGAAACAGCAGTTAAACATATGACATATGACTTAATTCAATGTCTATGTGGCCAAAGGAGACAGTAAAGTTTCATGTACAGAAAGTGGTGATCACTTTGCTATAGTACTAAGTGTGTTTAACTGTGCATGTAGGAATGTCTCAAGAAGTTTTGTTTCAGTACCGAATCTTTTCCCTCTCCTGCCTATACATATTATTTTTTAGCGATTACTATGAGTTAAAAAAGATCCTGTAAGTTTCAGTCTATGATCTAAATTTCCTCCAATTTTCAAATACCCTGATGTTCAGTTTGCAACAAGCCCTAGTTTTATGTTTCTTAAAGGGAATATGTCAGCAGGTTTTGTGTTATGTAGTCTGAGAGCAGCATGATGTAGGGGCAAAGACCCACATTTCAGGGATGTGTCACTTACTGGGCTGTCTTTTGCTGTTTCAATACAACCAGTGTTTTATCAGCACGAGATTATCACTACAGGGCAATTGGCCTGGTGCCTCCTGGTCCAACCCTGTCCCCAGCACTGATTAGCAGCTGTCTAGCAATATAAATTGTATACAGAAAGCTGCCAATCAGAGGTGTGGACGGTGTTATATGGGGCTCCAAATATGAGCTCTGCTAAATCTGCAACAGAGAAAACTGTGATTCTATCATACCTGCCGCACCCTGTAAACTAAGTGATACATCGTTGGAATTTTCTGTCCTTACCTCATGCTGCTGGCAGACTACATAGCAAAAACCTGCTGATAGATTCCCCTTAAGAGACTGCATCCTTCCCAATGGTAAAGCGATGCCTTCACTCACTCTCATGTATCCGCTCCCTCGACACTGGTGCTGAGTAATGTGTGATTTGATGTGGGTACCATCTTCTTTCTACAGATACACAGCTTGAATCAGTTTATCCTTTTCTCTGCAGAGTCTGTGATGCTGTACACTACCTGTGTGATCTACAATCCCTGAAGATTTGGGTTCTTTCACCATCTCTACACATTGATCTGCTCAATACAACCTCCTTAAACTCCGTGCTGGTACTGTATCACTAAAAGTAGACTACTGTAAGGAGAAAGAGAAGTAAAACAAGGAGAGTTTGCAGAAGCTTGAAACTGTATGATGTTGGATCTATATTAAAAGGAGCAGCACAGCAAGCAGCATTTTAAAGAAGAGTAATTAAAAAGAAAAATTGCCCAATTTTGCATTTAGTAGGTAATATATAAAAGAAATAAATGGCCTTTCAGTGCAGGTTAAACAAAGTATACAGTTCATATAACTGCACTTTAGTGACAATCTAGGATGCTCAGACTGGATAGCTTCAGTATATCAGCTTAGTCTGGAGACATCACACAGGATGTCTTATTACCTCCACACACATACCATGTGTGAGACAAACAGGTCCCATTTTACAACATGAACCACACCCAGGGTGGGGTATAAGGAAAGCCAGACCTGACCATCTCTCCAGCTGCCTGTAAACTTGGCTCGGATGCCCTATCAAGCCTTTTAGTACTATGTATACTAGTGCATTACTCCAGGTTTACATCACAGTGGACAACCATCTCCGTGATACACACCACAGATCAACTATGCATCAAGCAGCCACCTTACATACCTCACCCTCTGACTAAAGCCATGAGGCTTGGCACGTTTTACCACTAGATAAGGGATTCTCGAGAAAACATCGGAATTACCATGTAGCTTTCCAGCTCTATGTTCCATGTGAAATCCTGCAGTGCTAGAAACCAAAGGGTAAGTCTAGCATTTATTCCCTTTTTCACCCTCCTCCACCTGAGTGGGGCATGGTCTGACACTAATTAAAATTTTCGCCCTAACATAGTATCGCAATGTGTTCACCGCCCATTTTATGGCCAAACATTCCATTTCTACAATGGGATAATTTATCTCACCTGCATACTTTTGATGGTGAAGATGCTGGGGCCATGCACCTTGCCTTAGCTCCTGAATCCACACTCAGTCTGCACCCTACCCCACCCAGGGAAGTAGGAAGTAATAGTGTATCGTAATACAGCAACCAGACTAGCAAGGTAATGCGAACAGGAGTAATGAAATGAAAAATACAAAACAAATATACTCACACATGTAACAGAAAAAAACACTGCAGAGTGGAGGATTGGGTTAAACCAAAGTAGGAGAAGAAAGAGAATTATCACATACTTAAAACCTAGCAAAGTCTCTTGACAATGGACTTTGGGAAGAAAAGTTCCCTGACAACTATCAGGTAAGTGATCCATTGGGATCTTATTCTTTACCAAAACTATTTCCTTATCTGTTTATGATTGATAGTGAGGCACATATGTACTTTGTCTAATGTTGTGCAATATGCTAAAAGCATTGGTAGGGCACATATGTACTTTTACAATTAGATGTGGAGTACCAGACTTTGATGTTTAGGCACTTATGCACTTTATTTAACTTTATGTGGCATATCTAAAACCTATGGTTGGTTATCTTGAAGAAGCCCTATTAGGACCCATAGACTTAGCAGATGTCTTTTTGGGCAACATGGTCCTCTGGATTCTCCTTGTGACTTCTTGTTTGCATATCTAGTTCAAATAGAAAAAAGTCTACAATTACCTCCACAGCCACAAACAAATAGAATCATAGACAGTAAAGCCCCCGTCACACTAAGCGAGATTGCTAGCGAGATCGCTGAAGCGTCACCGATTTTGTGACGCAACAGCGACGAAGCCAGCGATCTCGCTTAGTGTGATACGCAGCGACGATCATCCCCCCTGCTGGGTATCGCTGATCATTGCTGAATGTCCTGGACCATTTTTTCATTGTTGCTCTCCCGCTGGCCAGCGCGCATCGCTGCGTGTGACAGCGGGAGACCAATGATCAGCGATCTGGGAGCTGGTATCCAATGTACATATCGGGTAACTAAGCACCGCGCGGCACCTAGTTACCCGATATGTACCCTAGATACCGGCTCTCAGCGCTCTACAGCAGAAGCTGAGAGCCGGTAACCAGGGTACATATCGGGTAACGAGGCAGCTTCTGCTGTAGAGCGCTGAGAGCCGGTATCTAGGGTACATATCGGGTAACTAGGCAGCTTCTGCTGTAGAGCGCTGAGAACCGGTATCTAGGGTACATATCGGGTAACTAGGTGCCGCGCGGTGCTTAGTTACCCGATATGTACATTGGATACCAGCTCTCAGCGCTCTACAGCAGAAGCTGAGAGCCGGTTATCTAGGGTACATATCGGGTAACTGGGTGCCGCGCGGCGCTTAGTTACCTGCAGTTTACACTGGATACCAGCGTGCTCGCTGGTTCTGATCGCTGGTGAGTCTGCCTATGTGCCAGCTCACCACCGACCACAAAGCGACACAGCAACGATCCCTGCCAAGTCGTATTGTTGTCGGGATTGCTGCTGCGTCGCTGAGTGTGACGGGACCCTAAGATTTACGTTGTGTCTATGTAGTTAAATACTATAGCTCTATGTTAGGGACATGCAGGGATTGCCGATGTTGAGTGGGGGAGCCACATCGAATTTTAGGGTGCCAACCTCTGCAGTCGGGTAGGACAACAGACTAAAAGGTACCTACTAGGGTCATTTGAGAATATCTACTTAGGAAATCTTCTATACTGTACAAAAAAACTGTATCTCCCTAAAGAGGGCATAGAAGGTGTTTTTAATGAATTTTTGAATAGACACTCTTAATTGGATTAATTAAAAGTTAATTTTAAAAGGATATTTGTTATTTTATGTTTACTCTTTAAGCATTTACCCATTAAATGCTGGTTTGTTTTTTTTCTGGTTGTGTACATGAGAAAAGGTGCCTGTTCTGCTGAAATTCCTGACACTTGTTTTTGGACCTTCAACAGTGTCACCAGTACTGTGACACTGGTTTGTCCAGTAAACATGGAGTTTCAATGGGCTCTCTGTCTTGCCATAGCTTGATAATATTGATATTGGAGACTTGGTATGATTAAACATCTTCCTGGTTGATGAACCTTATAGTTCACTTGACCAAGCTTTTCTGTGATCTCATAGGGGTCTTGAATTTGGCCAATAACGTATTCTCTATTGTGGGAATAAGCATGAGGATTTGGTCCTAAGAGCTGAATGTTTGTAGACCCTTTTACTATTAGCATTACTTTCGCAATCCTCTCCTGCATGTGGGTGATAACGCTCTAGTGGAGCGTGACTTCGACTTCCCTTCGCTATATCAAGGAGACCCTGTGGATGTCAGCCATGCAGACATTCAAATGGAGAGAATCAGGTAGAGACTTGTGGAATCTCCCGGATAGAAAACAACAGATACGGAAGGAGACAGTCCCAGTCTCGACCTACCGTATATACTCATGTATAAGCCAACCCGTGTATAAGCCGACCCTCCTAATTTTGCCACAAAAAACTGGGAAAACTTATTGACTCACGTATAAGCCTAGGGTGGAAAATGCAGCAGCTACTGGTAAATTACAAAAATAAAAATAGATACCAATAAAAGTAAAATTAATTGAGACATCAGTAGGTTAAATGTTTTTGAATATCCATATTGAATCAGGAGTAGTGTTGAGCGATATTGCTCGATATCTAAAAATATCGTATCGAAATTGTATCGCCGATAGCACTAAATATCGTCGATATCCGATTTCGATACCGGAAGTCCCATGTAAGTCTATGGGAACAAAATATCGCAACAAAAAAAACCTTTCTTTCGTTGTAAACACAAAATATACACACATAGAATACATATATATATATATATACATGTCATTGTGACATATATATATACATATATTTATAGTTTATACACTTCTACATAGTAAAATCGACTCTAATTCAATTGCCGGGTAAAGACGTGACATACCCCATAGAAGTCGACGGGCTCGGTGCCGAGTACCCCGAAAACCTCTGGCTCTGTGCGACTCAACTTGGGCGTCACGAACAGGATTCTGTAGCTCGCTATAAGCGAGTCCTGTGTGCCTGAATTGCACTGGTTTTGTGCTTGAGAATTGCTAAAATCATCAGAGAATGTATTTGCCATTTTTCCGCCATATCTGCGTCACGACGAGGCACTGGTGAAGAAGAAGGGCGTGCTCTTCGTGGGTGTCACTCACTCAGTGGCGTGAAAACGATGGCCGCCCACTGTAAATGGTACTGCAATGTAACATCGTGCCCCACAGCTCTGGAGTTCCGCCTCCTCATCCTCCTCAGTGTGCGGAAACTAACACGAAGGTCCCGCCTCCCTACAAAAGAGCGGCCCTCTCCAGATATGACACATGTGACTTGGCAGAGATGGCTAATGGACACGACGAGCAGAAGTGGGAAGGGATGGAGCTCTCCCCCCACGGAAGCGACCCGATCGCCACGGAATCACCGTTGGGCACCCGGCCTGTAAACCCTCCTACGCTGCAAGAAGCGGAGGATATCCTGAGAGGCCTGGCCCGGCACCGGGAGGAGGTCGCCAGGATGGAAGCCAGCTGGCGTGCCCTAAAACTAAACTTGGAGCGGCGCCAATCCCTCCTACCTGAAGTGTCTGTACCGGAAGGTGAGGCACCCGTTATAGTAGAGGAGCCCTTGCAATGTGATCCGGTTGACGTTGTCGCAGTGGAGGCACCCGTTCCTGCAAAAACCGCAGCACTGTCAGCACCCCAGAACCCGCTGTCTGCCCCCGTTGCTGAGACAGAAGAAGCGACACCCGTCCTCATGGAGGAGGCCGCGCAGGCACCAGAGCACTACCTGCCTGTACCGGAGCCCCGACTGTCATCTGATTTAGAGCCGTCTGCTTCCTCTTCAGGGGAGCGCCGCCAGGACTGGGGGGCGACAGGAGAGCTGCCGCAAACCGGACACTGTAAGCTGCAGTGGAGTGGTGGAGACATGGAGCAACTGGTGGAGGAGAATTACAACCGGCGTCAGGAGGAAGAGTGGAGACGTTTGGAGCGGGAAGCAGAGCGACAAAGGGAGCAGCGAGAAACCCTAAAACTTCGCCAACGTCACCTGGAGAAGGACCGGCAGATAAGGACCGGATGAGAAAGGATAAAGGAACCCTGAGTGAGCCGCGGCGTAAGGGTGCAGTACGGAGCTTTAAATTGAAAGGTGGGGCTTCATCAAGGAGCCTGGACTTTATTTAGAAGTCTTTGTGACCCGGCGGGACGTGGAGGCTCACCTCCCAGAAGGACACCCGGGGAGGGACCTGTTGCCAGGAGACTTGGTGACTTACACCCGACACTGGGGTTACAATGGGTGGTACGCCCTAAATGTTACCAGGTGCGACCCCTACTCCCCAGTGTGTCAGGAACCTGTGAGACCCTCGAAGCCTTCAGCCTCCCACATCCAGGCCTCTGCAAAAGTGCCCACCCCACGCCGTAAATCTCCCCAGCCTCCCTCAGTGGTCTCCTCAGCAGCCCCAGCTATGGACATGATAAGTATAGCTGGCCCGTACCCGGCGCCTGTTAGGCCCCCTGGGGTTCGTACAGTCCGTGACATAGGGCTCCAGACCCGGAAAGAGATGAAAGAGGTGGCCACACAGACCCAGATAGCGGGTCACGACTTGACTGTACAGGCCACACGACGTCATCAGGTCCTGGTGGTCCTTGGTGTCTCGGATGTTTGGCAAGCACCAGAAGAGTACCAGGTGGTACCTGGAACACCCTGCCAAAGAAGTCTAAATAACCCGGACAGGGTATGTATGTAAATAAATAGTTAAATTGTTTATGTACCCGGACGGGTGAATGTTCCAAAAATTTTTTTTTAATTTAATAAAAAAAAAAAAAACACAGTTTTCATTTCTTTTATTACTGTCTCATCCTGCTGCGACGCCATCGATCTCCTGTAAAAAAATGAAAAAAAAAAAAAAAAAAGTATACCACCTGACCGACGCAGTCCATAGTAACGAGTGTGCCACGACGATCCAGCTCTGCTACATCAGAATGACAGGCAGAGCCTGTCATCCTGGCGCAGCACAGCTGATTACCTGCTTCCCCGGCGGTGACGTCATCGGACTGACTGCTTTACGGCCGGGATTACCCTGCAGTCACTGCAGTTATCGCGAAAAACTGCATGTGACCGCCAGGGAGAAGATAATGGCGGCCATCAAGCAGTCCAGGACGTGACCGCCAGAGATCTTCTGCCAGGTAAGTGCCGCTGACTCCTGACAGACCCGACCGACGGACACTCACAGTGACAGTGACAAATCCGATTCCGGTATTCGATAAGACGAAAATATCGAAACAATTATCGAAAGGCCGATAGAGCTAATATCGGCCGATAGCCGATATTTGCATTATCGTATCGCTCAACACTAATCAGGAGCCCCATATAATTCTCCATACAGTTAATGATGGGCCCCATAAGGTGCTACATACAAAATACGCCCCATATAATGCTGCACAAAGGTTAATAGTGGCCCCATAAGATGCTCCATAGAATAATATACCCCATATGCTGCTCTATAAAGGTTATGGCCCCATAAGATGCTCCATATATTTTATGCCCCAT
Source organism: Oophaga sylvatica (assembly GCA_033576555.1). Taxonomy (NCBI): domain Eukaryota; kingdom Metazoa; phylum Chordata; class Amphibia; order Anura; family Dendrobatidae; genus Oophaga; species Oophaga sylvatica. The sequence goes on from JARQOD010000001.1 coordinate 471,715,635, forward strand.
AAAATGCTCCATAGATTATGCCCTCATAAGATGTATGAACAGCGGCGTCCCAGGCTACAGTCCATCTGCTTGGTGGTCACGGGAATACGGGCGGCTATATGACCCCGGCCGTAACATCTCCAGCATATTATATCCCTAACTGGGACATTTGGCACCACCTCTGCAGCCCCTTTGGACCCACTCCCTTTTGAGCATTCACCCGCAGTTGGGATCACCAGAATGGAGAGGGTTGCTTCCCCAAGTAACCATAAACTCCCTGATACCTTTTGACCAATACGACCAGGTCATCTTGATAGGCAAACCAAGTATGAGACAAGCAGGCCCCATATTAAAACACAAACCAAACCCATTGGTGGGGTATGTGGGCACCAGACCGGCCCATCTCTTGGCCCGGAGGCCCTACCAAGGCTTTTAGTACTAGGCGTGCTAAAAAATTACACCAGGTTTACATAACAGAGGACAACCAACTCTGTGATACATACCTCCTATCAAGTATGTGTCGAGCAGCCACCTTACAATATATTATATATATGTACATACACACACACGTCAAAACATTAGTGCAAGACTTTAGTCTTTACCTAGCGAGATGATGCTGCAATGAGTTCTCCATGTTTAAAGGGGTTGTCCAGGTCTATTTTTTTTACTATGGGCTTAAAAACTAATGAGCAGGTTGTTGTTAAAAGAGGCCACTCCATGTCTGTTGTGTCAGAATGGTTGCCAGCAATTTAGCTGTTCCAAGTCAACAAAGCAGCTCTTCTTCAGAGAAGTGGTGTTGACGGGGTGTGACTACTGACATCATGCTGATTGATAGGCAGCTCACCACAGTGAGGCAATGGGGAGCCAGCTGTCAATCAGCATGACGGGGGCAGCCATACTCTTGTCAACATAGCCGAATGGAAGAGAAGTTGCTGCTTTGTCTACGTTACATCAGCGGAAGCCACTGAATCGCCTTCAAGAGTGGTCTGTGACCACTCTGTGCCAGCAAAGATTGGCGCTAGGCACAACAGGTTAGCAGGTAGCACCTACCAGCCTGTTAGTTCTTAGGCCATTATTAAAGAAATTACCGTATATACTCGTGTATAAGCCGAGATTTTCAGCACCTTTTTTTGTGCTGAAAATGCCCCCTCGGCTTATACACGAGTCATAGGGCAGAAACCAGCGGGGGAGGGGATGCGGCGGCAGGAGCCGGTGGCTGGGACATCATACTCACCCTCCCCGTGCCATCGCTGAACGTCCCTGCAATCCTGCGTTCTCCCCGGCTTCCTGCAGCTCTCCGACGCTGAGCGGTGACGTAATACCCGCTCATTAAGGTCATGTAAATATGGACGCGACGCCACTCCCATGGGCGTGGCCTCCATATTCATGGCCTTAATGAGCGGTATTACATCACCGCTCAGCGCTGGAGAGCTGCAGGAAGCCGGGGAGAACGCAGGATTGCCGGCTGGGACGTTCAGCGATGGCACGGGGAGGGTGAGTATGATGGAGGAGGATGGGGGAGCATGGAGGAGGACAAGGAGCACGGAGCAGGACGGGGGGGAGGACGAAGAGCACAGAGCAGAACGGGGGGAGGACGGAGAGCACGGAGCAGAACGGGGGGAGGACGGAGAGCACGGAGCAGAACGGGGGGAGGACGGAGAGCACGGAGCAGAACGGGGGAGGACGGAGAGCACGGAGCAGAACGGGGGAGGACGGAGAGCACGGAGCAGGACGGGGGAGGACGGAGAGCACGGAGCAGAACGGGGTGAGGACGGAGAGCACGGAGCAGAACGGTGGGAGGACGGAGAGCACGGAGCAGAACGGGGGGAGGACGGAGAGCACGGAGCAGGATGGGGGGAGGACAGAGAGCACGGAGCAGGACGGGGGTGGGCACAGAGGAGAATGGGGGAGTGCAGAGCTGGATGGGGGAGCACGGAGCAGGACGGGGGAGGATGGAAAGCACGGAGCAAGACAGGATAATGGAGCAGGAGGAGGGGAGCACAGAGGAGAATGGGGGTGCATAGAGCTGGATGGGGGAGCACAGAGCAGGACGGCAACTTATACACCCGGCTTATACGCGAGTCAATAAGTTTTCCAAGTTTTTTGTGGCAAAATTAGGGGGTCGGCTTATACACAGGTCGGCTTATACACGAGTATATACGGTAAACAGTCCTGGATAACATCTTTAAGGCTTCTGAATGTCTGTAGGTGTGATCATTAGACGAATATTGAAGTTACCTGTAGTTGAACATGAATTTTTAGGTGGCTTCAGATGACTAAATATTAACTGATCTTCCACTGATCTTTCAATGTATCATACTGTGACATCATGTGTTCATTTGTTGTCTTTGGTGTCTCAAAACAGAACATCTTATCTGTTGGAAACAGAATTTATTTGTCTTCATCCCCCATGTGTCTCACACAAACTCCTACTCTATCCTTTACACTCAACAACTGTGCAGTAACATCTAGAATATCTATTACAAGAGCAAAATACTTCAAGGTCAAAGGTAGTCACCTAGGATGCGATCAAAATTCCCCTTACTGCTTAGATGTGTACCAAGGCTCATGTATATCAGCAATAATGTTGGTTTTGATTCTTAGATATTTACCCAAATTAGAAAAATTACAGATTGCACAATGTCTGCTTGCAGGATATTATACAGTAGAACCACATTGGTTGGAGGTTACTTATCTGTAGTGGTACAACAGTTAGCTAAATGAATGAGAATTGCATTAAGATTCAGTCATTTTACTATTCCAGTGTCACTAATTTATTAAAAGTAACTACTTCATTAAGCTAATTCATTTGATTTTTTTACTTAATTTATATTTTTCCAAGATTGATAGTTATTCCCTATCTACACTGATTGGCCCATCTGAATAGAGCAAGATTGAGCATGCACACCTCTCCTTCTTTCACTGCATATGGGACTGCTGGAGAAAGCGAGTTCAGCTCTCCACCATCTCTGGCAGTCCCTGAAATAATGAATTAGGAGAGAGGTGCACATACTAGAACTTCACTCTATTCAGATGCGGCTCTGCAGAAACCCAATCTCAGGATTGCTGGTTTCCCAGAGGTCAGACGCTCCAGCAATTTAATACGTTATACCCTATTCACTGCATAACAATCAATTTTGGAAATATCCCTTTAACATTAAGAATATATTAATTATTGGTACATTTTTACAATTCTGCATGCTGTATATATATGTACATATACAACTGATATTCTAAAATTGTGTATCACACCTCATTATTGAGGCAACTATGGCGTTATGTAGGCCCTATATATTTCCCTTTGATAGCACTTCATTGACTGCACTATGCAGTTGTAAGGCGGCCAGGGTGATAGTCGTGGCAATGGGCCATACTGTTCCCATACCCTGGTGCCCCACAGACAAAATACAATGTCCCTTCTGCCGCTTGTGCAGCGTGCGCAGCAGTGCACTCACGGTTACTGTCCTCTCAGGTTCTGTCACTCCGGCTCCACATTTCTAAGTTCCAAAAAACATCTCAAAGTCACAGTTCTTTTCCAACAGTTTAACTTTACTATTCAGCAAGGCATTCATCACACTGGCAGAACAGGTTAAACATAGAGACATCTTATCTTTCCCTGCAGTCCGGGCAAACTCTATCCTTTCTAGCAACTCTGTCTCCCTTCTCCCTGCAACCCCGCTGTATCTTTGGACAGTCCGTGTCCCATCCGTGCCTTCAGCAGCACCAGCTCCCAGTCAGCCCCTTGTCCGGTTCCAATTGGGAAAGGTGCCGGGAATGCCATCTCAGCTGTTTCTGCCCCAGTCATAGACCCCAGATCCTTCTTGGGGATGGTCCTATTGAGCTGGTGCCCGACTGCACTATTCTCTATCTGCGGCCCCTTACTGCCATAGCAGATTTTTACCCACGGCTGTCTGCTTTATCTACTGCTCACACCTTGCCCTGGGCAAGCCTGCCCGGGCTTCTGCTGCCTATCCAGGAAGTCCCTCTCCTATATCCCTGGGTCTGCACTGCCCTGCCCTGTAACTCCTACTAGCTGATAAACCCCTATGCTAACTAATACTCCTATTCTATTGTATTCTATTCTATTCTCTATAATGCCCCCCTCTACTCTATTCTATGGTCCTATACCATCCCTAAGCTGTGTAGGGATGTGGTCTCGCTGGTGTGCGACCGGAGGTAAGCAGGAGGGCGACTCTTCCAGGTTCTTTAAACAAGTTTATTACAACTTCATAAACTTGCCTTAAAACAGAAAAGAAAACAGCCTTCTCTGGCACAAAGTAACAAAAACAGATATAAAGTCCTGGTACTCTAACTGAGCACTCTTTCAGCAACCAGACTGGTGGTCTCCTCAGAACTCCCACACTGGAGGTTTCCACACCTCCAGCCACTCACACCTGTGGTCAGCAGCAGGCTCACTTATATACACCAGACATTCAGCTAACACAGAGCACATGACCTGTCATGTGCTCTTGTGACCTCATCACAGGTCCTCAAACCACATACAAAGGTATAGTGAAGTCTTACTATCACTACAGCTGATACACAGTCCATAACAAATGCATCACATTACAGTACACACTCAATTATAGCAACATTAGTGCACTATAAGGTGCTGTATGTAACATGTGAACAGTGTCCAGAGAAGAGGAGGCAAGTGAGGGTCCCCCGCCACCTCCTTACACAGTTGTAATGCACAGCTAGTATAGGTGGCCATAAACATTAGATGAATACCTCCCCCCTCTGCCTAAAGCCGTGGGCTTGGCACATTTCATTCACCGACTAGAAACTCCTTTCAGTCGTCTCCACAATCAGCCAGTCTGTCACAGTTTGCCTTAAGTCACTGAGTCCTGATCTAATTGAGGTGTCACTGCCTCTAGCTCTCATTTCAGGCCATCTATGTTCTGTCTTAGTTTCACTTCGATGACCTTCATTCTGCAGCGAACCTCTGCGCCTCTCTATACTGTGGGTTGAAGGTGACTGCCTTTTTTTTCTCAACTCTTGCAGCTGTCTGTTGGTCTGCTTCTTCTCAAGTTTTAGCTGCTCTATTCTTCCCTGGTTCACCTCCAAGAGCATCCGGATCTTCCCAAGGCTTTCCACCAACGCCCTCCGACTTGAAGGTTTTCTTGTTGGCTCCCGACATCTCTGCTTCTCGTGGAGGTATTGTAGTGGCATAGCTCTTATGTCCGCCTCCCGCTTCACTGTGACTTTCCGGGTGTGGCCATCTGGGTGGCGGTTCCCTTGCTGGCTTTCTTTCGCCGTCGAGGCCCCTTCTTTGGTCGACCTCTTCAGTTCACTCTCTTCCCGTACGCACGGACCGGGAGAGCGCAGCCGTTCGATTTCCTGGTCTGTCGTGGATTTCCTGAGCTGTGCGTTAGCTTCCTTCTCTATCTGGAGTTTTTGGAGAATTTTCTCTTGCTCCTCTGCCCAGCATCGGTGCTCTTCTTCTCTCCGTAGAAGTTCCTGCTGATGCTTCTCCTGGGCCTCTCTGAGCATCTCCATATCTTTCACTAGGACTTGGTTCGCCGTCAGGCACGCTGATAGTTGACCTTGGACTTTAGAGAGTTCTTTCTCCAGGTCCTTCATTCGTTGCTCAATCTCTTGTCCCTGTATCTTTTCTCGCATGACTGTCTCTTTAAGCAGCTCTATCTCATGGCCCTGCTCTCTTTTATCCAGTACATGTGGCACCATCCTTCTCCCCTTTTTTCTCTTCTTAGAGAGCATAGGCTGTCTGGCCTTCCTGCAGCCCCTGCGGTGAGGAGAAGGTCTGCCACTTGTACCTGACTCCACCTTGCTGCACTCGCTTTCACTTGCGGTTAAGTTACAGTCTGCATAGGAGTCATTCCCACTCCCTCTGTCATCTTGGAACGGCAAGTCCCCACTTAACCAGGTATCGGCCCCTATTCCTGGGGCGACCCAGTTTTCTGCGGACCTATATTTGGTCACCCCAAAGTCCTCACTTTGGTCTGAGCCACCCTTTCTTACGGCTACCAGGCACTGGGTATCTTTGACTTTAGGGGTGGCTACCTCTGTTTTACCCACCACACTATCAGCAACCACTACAGCCTCCTGCAGGGGTGGGCCTCTCTTAGGGTCATTCTGGTTCCCTTCTGAGCAATCAGCCAGTGCTTCGTCCCACACCTCCCAAAACCGTTTACAATCCTGGCCTATTATTATAGGATATGGTAAGTCTGGGACTACAGGGACATCCTGGGTAGAAATAATAGTGTCCGTCTCAACAATTACCCTGGTTACCTGATACTCCCTAGTGACCCCATGAATGCAAGGGACTTCCATCTTTTTTTCGGGAATCAGATAGACAGGGAGTGTGTCGCTCAGCAGAGTCACCTGGCTTCCTGAGTCTAGAAGTCCAGTCACACACTCTCCATTCACTATTAGATAACAGTTCAATGCCCCCCGGTCAGATGTAAAGTTAGTACACAATTCGCGACATACACTGTTCAAACCCCGAACCCGGCAACAGTTCCTCGGCTCATCCGCCGCCACCTCTCCTCTCCTCATCGACTCAGCTTGAGACTCCGCCCCCTCCGAGTGTGGCCATATTTTGCCAGGGCCCACTGGTTCCCCATTCTCACCAGGGACCCCAGAACCCTTTCTCCACAGATCCCAAAACAGACAGAAATCCCGGCCTATAATTATAGGACGCACCAAGTCCCGAACGACGCCGACTTCATGGGACTCAGTGACATGCGTCGTTTCAATGTCCACTCTGGCCATAGGGTAGTCCTTTACATCACCATGTATGCATTGAACACCAACTTTTTTTCCTGGTAGTATGTTGAGAGGAAAAGTAGCCCTAATCAAGGTCACCAAGCTCCCAGAGTCTAGCAGCGCCGTTACTGCTTCACCGTTCACCTTCACGGGACATACTTGAGGACCCTGATTGGGGAACGGGTTTCCACTGCAGGCTGGATATGCATACCATGAAATATGGTGTCCTATGCTGCAGTCCATCTGCTCAGTGGTCTGCGGACACCGGGCAGCTATATGTCCTGGCTCGCGGTACCTCCAACAAATAATATCACCCGTAGTGACCTTGGGCACCACCTCCCCCCGCCATTTTTACCTTGGGCTCCCCACCCTTTTTTGGGACTCTGCCCCCTGTTGGGCCCGCCAGTACGGAATAGGCTGCTTCCCCAAGGCACCTTCCATTCCCTGATACCTCTCAACCAGTCCGACCAGTTCATCAGCATTCCGGGGATCACCCTGGGCAACCCAAGTCTGTAGGGGCTTTGGCAGGGAGTGCACAAACCGATCCATGACGACTCTTTCTACCATCTGTGCCGGCGTAGTGGACTCTGGCTGTAGCCATTTCTGGACCAGGTGCAGTAAGTCAAACATTTGGGAGCGAGGTGGTTTGTCCCGGTGATAAGCCCAGCGGTGCACTCTCTGTGCCCTGACAGTCATTGTTACCCCCATACGTGCGAGGATCTCTACCTTTAGCTTAGGATATTCCTGAGCGTCCTGCACAGTCAAATCGTAATACGCCTTCTGGGGTTCACCTGTCAGGTATGGGGCCAATATCTCTGCCCACTGCCCTGGGGGAAGTCTTTCCCTCTCAGCAACCCTCTCAAATACAGTCAGGAAGGCTTCCACATCATCCCCAGGGGTCATTTTTTGTAATGTGCGTCTTACCGCCTTTCTGACGTGGCTGTCATCAGCCCGACCTGGGGTTGGGGCGCTCGTCCTGCCCTGGATGGCGGTTGTCAAAAGCTGCATCTGCTGCCGATGCTCCTGCTGCATCTGCTGCAAGAACATCCTGTTGGCTTCTTGCTGCTGTTCCTGTGCCTGTTGCTGCTGTACCTGTGCCTGGACCAAGTGTTTCAGCAGGTCCTCCATTTTCTCTGGCAATGCTGGCTGGGTTGCTATAGCCTTGACCCACGACATGCAGTAACCAGTCTCACTTCTCTGCTGGGAACGCTGCCCGCATTTACGCCACCAATTGTAGGGATGTGGTCTCGCTGGTGTGCGACCGGAGGTAAGCAGGAGGGCGACTCTTCCAGGTTCTTTAAGCAAGTTTATTACAACTTCATAAACTTGCCTTAAAACAGAAAAGAAAACAGCCTTCTCTGGCACAAAGTAACAAAAACAGATATAAAGTCCTGGTACTCTAACTGAGCACTCTTTCAGCAACCAGACTGGTGGTCTCCTCAGAACTCCCACACTGGAGGTTTCCACACCTCCAGCCACTCACACCTGTGGTCAGCAGCAGGCTCACTTATATACACCAGACATTCAGCTAACACAGAGCACATGACCTGTCATGTGCTCTTGTGACCTCATCACAGGTCCTCAAACCACATACAAAGGTATAGTGAAGTCTTACTATCACTACAGCTGATACACAGTCCATAACAAATGCATCACATTACAGTACACACTCAATTATAGCAACATTAGTGCACTATAAGGTGCTGTATGTAACATGTGAACAGTGTCCAGAGAAGAGGAGGCAAGTGAGGGTCCCCCGCCACCTCCTTACACAGTTGTAATGCACAGCTAGTATAGGTGGCCATAAACATTAGATGAATGTTGGCAGAACCTGTTGATTTTGAAGAGGCAGGTTAATGGATCTAATGTGGATGTTTGTATCCTGATAGCAGACTTTAGGGAAAGAAGGGTCGGCATGTTGGATTTCGTCACAGACAATAGCTTAACTACAGGGGTGACAGGGTAAGAGGGTATTCATCTTAAGCCCAGTCACCCAGTGGGGCTCAGACCAAGTGGCCACCACTATTAGCTGAATCGGTGAGCACTGGAAGCTGATGCAGTTAAATCCAGCAGTGCAGCAGAGAACCATGGTCTTCTTGCCCTTCCACTCTCTGTTTTGTAGATCCCAAGTCACTTTAGGTTTGCAGAATACAGAATGGCAGGTACATGCACTGGGCAACACCGATCCAGCGCAGGTGGGCCAACGAAGTCACAGAGATGCTGTCTGTGCTGTTGGACTCCTCAGGATCTGGGTGAGGCGAATGTAACTAAAAAAAAGCTGGCGTCTCCGATAAAATCTTGACAGATTTACTACATTTTCATTAAAATCAGGCACAAACATGAAAGTGTTCTGGTGTTGACATGTTTGGCCGGGGTCACACTGGCGACAAAATCGGACGACTGCAATGCGATGAAATATCGCATTGCAGTCGGACCAATGTTAATCTATGGAGCAGCTCCCAGTATCAGATTTTTTGTGGTCCGTTTTAAACGTGCGAGTGCAATCGCAGCATGCTGCGATTGTCACCGATTGTGGGTCGACTATCGCCAATGCAAGTCTATGGGTGCGATGAAAAATCGGATTGCAAACGGACCGCACGTGTGACTTGCGATTAAATCGCACCGGTGTCCTTTAGAAAAGCCGGCAATTCATCCCCGGCTATACTGTTAAATCACACTGACAGCTTTAATAAAGAATGTAAAGAATACATATACACACATAGAATACATATATATTTCATATATCATTATTATATTATATTATTATATTATTATTATATTATTATTATACATATATCATTGTGACATATATATATATATATATATATACATATATTTATAGTTCATAGACTTCTACATACTGTAACAGCCGCTAATTCAATTGCCAGCTTTTGTGAAATTACAGAACCCGACATGAAATGACACATGGTTTACATACAGTTAACCATGTCATTTCATGTATTTTGATATATGGTTTTCACTAACAATTACATGAGTGTATGTGTGTGTGAAATTTCACACATGTAGGGGTTAATTAAAGGTGTAAATTCGTTGAAAAAAAATGCGTGGGCTCCTGCTGTATTTTCTCCACCAGACAGACAACGCAAGCTAGTGGGGGCAAATAATAATAGCCCAGGGAGGGTGCATTTATTTTGTGCCCCCCCTGGCTACTAACATCTGCCCCCAGACACCCCAGAAAAGGCAAATCTATAATTAGATTCGCCATTTCTGGCACTTTGCCCGTCTATTCCCATTGCCCTGTAGCGGTGGCGAATGGGTTAATAATGGGTTAAAGTCACCTTGCAATTGAAAGGTGACTTTAAGCCAGGTTAATAATTGAGAGTTGTCAATTTGACAACTCTCAATTATTAATCCTATTGTATGAAAGGAAAAAAAACAGACACACATTAATTATTAATCCTTTTAATGAAATAAAGACACAGTTTTGGACCATATTTTATTGCTCAGCTATAATCCCCTGAATGAATCAGTTCCTCTCCCGGCGACAGGAGAGGAAGTGATTAGTGTGTGAAGCTTAATTGATTGCTTCCCACTTTCACTTCAGGTGACCTGACCTGAAGTGAAAGTGGGAAGAAATCAATTAAGCTTCACACATTAATCACTTCCTCTCCTTTCGCAGGGAGAGGAACTTATTCATTCAGGGGATTACAGCTCAGCAGGCAGCATTAGCTGCCTGCTAGCTGTAACCTGTTAACCCTTTCTGATGGATTACAGCGTGGGACCTGACTGTGCATCGGATAGGTAAGAATCATTTTTGTTTTTATTTTATTTTTATTACAGGAAATGGTTTTAGCAGGAAAATAAAAGATGGTCAAAAACTGTTTGCTTATTTCATTAAAATGATTTTTTATTAAAGTGTGTGTGTTTGATTTTTCTTTCATACAATAGGATTAATAATTGATAGTTGTCTAATTGACAGCTCTCAATTATTAACCTGGCTTAAAGTCACCTTTCAATTGCAAGGTGGCTTTAACCCCTTATTAACCCATTCGCCACCGCTACAGGGCAAAGTGCCAGAAAGGGCTAATCTAATTATAGATTTGCCTTTTCTGGGGTGTCTGGGGGCAGATGTTAGTAGCCAGGGGGGGCACAAAATAAATGCACCCTCCTTGGGCTATTATTATTTGCCTCCACTCGCTTGCTTTGTCTGTCTGTTGGAGAAAATACAGCGGGAGCCCACACATTTTTTTTCAACAAATTTACACCTTTAATTAACCCCTACATGTCTGCAATTTTACACACATACACTCATATAATTATAAGTTAAAACCATATATCAAACTACATGAAATGACATGGTTAACTGTATGTAAACCATGTGTCATTTCATGTCGGGTCTGTAGTTTCACAAAAGCCGGCAATTGAATTAGCGGCTATTACAGTATGTAGAAGTCTATGAACTATAAATATATGTATATATATGTCACAATGACATATATATATATATGTGTGTTCTATGTGTATATATCTATTCTTTCTTTTGTGATTTAAATACTATTCATTTGGATCCATTATATGTCGGTTTTGCAACCTGCGAGAAAATCTCGCAAGTCGGATGTAAATCGGATGTTACAACTACGGTCAATGCGACTAAATCACATCTTTCCAGGAAAATCGGATGCCAGGCGGATGACTGTTCATGACATTTTGCTGCCATAATCGACCGACTAAAACGGTCCGATTTTTTGTCGGTGTGTGTGACTCCGGCCTTTGACTTAAAACAGTCTTAATCGTAGCAGGTCCCTTGTTTGTGGCTTCCTCATTTAAAAACATGAACACACTCCCCCACAGTGACATCACTAGAATTATATGCAAAAACATCTGCAGTGGCTCGATAGAGTCAAATGTTAAAACATAAACAATATTCCAAAATGTAAACAATGTTTCACATAGCAAACAAAAAATAATTAAAGGTAGAAATTTAAAAAAAAAAAAGAAAATTTTTTCCTTCTCTTAACTTTCCACATAGCAATTTGACATATCAATTTTTTTTTATAATTTATTTGTTATATTTATATATTTTGCTTTAAATACTTACCCAGGCCGAAGCACATGCTGGATCTCTTTAGCCAATGCGATGGAGGATACCTACAATGGTGAGCTCATCTAGTTTTCTATGTTAGGTTAGTGTATACATGTTTCTATTTTCTAGCATGCCATTATAATAATAATAATAATCTTTATTTTTTATATAGCACTAACATATTCGCAGCGCTTTATAGTTTGCACACATTATCGCTGTCCCCGAAGGGGCTCACAATCTAAATTCCCTATCAGTATGTCTTCGGAATGTGGGAGGAAACCGGAGAACCCGGAGGAAACACACAACACGGGGAGAACGTGCAACTGTGGGAATGCATTTTTACTGTTTATGGGCACTCCAGGACAATATCAATAATATTAATTGCTAAATGGGCAGTCAAGAGGCATTAATACATTATAGGAGCACACAGGGGACA
>JARQOD010000001.1:471727922-471950145 GCA_033576555.1 Oophaga sylvatica
TCCACAAGAAAGTAAATTTTGCATTTCATTTGAAATTTAAAGGGTCCCAGATTCTGGAGGAAGAGTGGAGAGCACACAATCCAAGCTGCTTAAGGTCTAGTATAAAGGTCCACAATCATGATGGTTTGGGAGCCATGCTGGTGTAGGTCCACTGTTTTATCAAGACCAAAGTCAAGCAGCCGTCTACCAGGAAATTGTAGAGCAATTCATGCTTCCTTTACCGAAAAGTTTTTTGGGAGATGGAAATTTCATTCTCTAGTACGACTTGTCAACATTGCCAAAAAGTACCAATCCCTGGTTTAGAAACAACAAAATCACTGTGCTTGATTGCAAGCAAACTCGCCTGACCTTAACCCCATAGAGAATCTATAGGGTATTTTCAAGAGGAAGATGAGAGACACCAACCCAACAATGCAGACGAGCTGAATGCTGCTATCAAAGCAACCTGGGCTTCCATAACACCTCAGCAGTGCCACAGGCTGTTTGGGCCTCCATGCCACGCCGCATTGATGCGGTAATTAAAGCAAAAAGAACCCCAACCAAGTATTGAGTGCATTTACTGAACATATATTTCAGTAGGCCAACATTTCAATTTTAAAATCATTTTTCAAGCTGGTTTTTATAAAGTATTCTAATTTACTGAGATAATGACTTTTGGGTTTTCATTGGCTGTAAGGCCTCTTTCACACATCAGTTTTTTTGCCGTCAGGCACAATCCGTCCAAAAACGGAAAGGACGGATCCGGCGCTGATTTTGAAAAAACTGATGCAACGGATCATTTTCTTGCCTGATCCATCCTGAACTTTTGAACCTGTAAATGTTTGGGTACGCATGTCCGGACCGAGGAGAGAGAGAGAGAGAGAGACCTTGGTTTCCTGAATCCGATCAGTATTTTGCAGAATTGCACAAAAGACTGATCCGGTACCATAGACTTGTATTGTTTTGCGGCCGCCTGATGCGCCGCTTCAGGCGCTATCAGGCGGGTGCGCCAGAAAAAAAAAAACGTTACATGACCGTTTGCCCCGGCTGCCGGAATGTACATTTCCGCCGGATGCAAAAAACGGATGCAACGCAGCGACATCCGGCGCAATCCGGCGCTAATGATAGTCAATGACAAAAAAACCGTCCGGCGGATTAAAAAAACGGATCCGTTTTTTTACAAAAGCGCCGGAATCGCGCCTGATGTAAAAAAACTGATGTGTGAAAGAGGCCTAAAGCCATAATCATCAACATTAACAGAAGTAAACACTTGAAAGAGATCACTCTGTTTGTAATGACTCTATATAATATATGAGTTTCACTTTTTGTATTGAAGAACTGAAATAAGTAAACTTTTCGATGATATTCTAAATTTTGAGAGATTTGTGAAAAAAATCGTATGATATACAAAGACACATTAGCATCTGATTTTTATGAATATATTGCAATTACGTAGAACAGTAAACCAGAAAAAGGTCTTGTAAATGATTAATATCCTAGTGCTGAGAAAAAAAATGGATTGTATACAGAAGACAAGGAGTTCTTTAGCTACTGTGTTACTTTCTATAGGGCTAAGGTCAGACAAGGCATAAAAAATTTTGACCCATTATGTCATTCATATGCAATCTGTGTCTCTGTTAATTATGTCCTTATGGCTTACTTTGATATGTATTATTTTACAGAATACATGAGCAAATACATTTTCCTATTTGATGCAAAGTATCGATAAAAATTGCACACTACACAGATGATCCTATGGTATGCGATTTTTTGGGGCACAAATATAGGCGAGCATCATCATACATTTTAAAATGCATGCTGTGATATTTTTCACTAGCAGATTCGATGCTTCAAAAAAAAAAAAAGGCCGGTCTGTACAGCTCTATTAAATAACTGATATAATCCAAAACATGTACATGTGTGAAATAAGTATTTAGCACGTAACAATTTTCTAAATCGCTATTGAAATGAAATTCTCACCAGATGTCGGTAACAACCCATCCAATCCACACAGGCAAAGAAATCAAACCATGGATGTCCATAAATTAAGTTATGTGTAATAATAAGAAATGACACAGGAAAAAGTATTGAGCACATGAAGAGAGAGAGGTGCAAAAAGCCATGAAAGGTCATGACACCCGCTGAAATAATCTATATCAGTAATTAGAAAGCAATCCTGCCACTTAGTGACAATTTATATCAGCTGGTTCAACTGATTGCCTATAAAAAGGTGCCACACAGGAAACCTTTCATGATGGGTAAAACCAATGATTGTCTAAAGACCTTAGCAACCTATTGTTGTAAAACATACTGATGGCATTGATTACAGAAGAATTTCTAAGTTACTGAAGGTCCCAGAACATATTTTCACCATAAACTGCCACGACCAGGTGTTCCCCAAAAGATTTCAGACAGAGGAGTGAAAAGAATTTTCAGAAAAATTGTACAAGAGCCAAAGACCACCTGTGGAGAGCTACAAAAAGACCTGCAATCTGAAGGTACAACTGTTTCAAAGAAAACAATAAGTCATGCACTCAACCTCCATGACCTGTATGCATGCTCACCATGCAAAACCCCATTGTAGAACAAAAAGCATTTTGAAGAGCGTTTAAAGTTTGCTCAATAACATTTGAATAATCCTGTAAAATACTGGGAAAATATAGTTTGGTCAGGTGAGACAAAAATTTAACTCTTTGGATGTCATAATACACACCATGCTTAGAAGCTAAAAGGCACTGCATATCACCCCAAAACACCATACCAACAGTGAAGTTGGAGGTGGGAACATCATTGTGTGGGGCTGTTTTTCAGCACTGGCAAAGACAAATGAACTGAGACATTCTTGATAAAAATCTGCTGCCATATACCAGATGATGAAGATGGAAAAAGAGTGGACATTTCAGTAAGACAATGATCCCAAACACAAAGCCAAGGAAACTCTCAATTGGTTCCAGATAAAGAAAATAAACTGCTAGAATGGCCCTGACAATCACCTGACCTAATCCAAAAGAAAGTTTATGGAAGGAATTATAGTTCAGAGTTCATAGAAGGAGTCCACAAAACCTTCAGGATTGATGGCTTGATTTCTATTGTGGTGTAATGACCCCTGATGCAGCTAGGGGGCACTGTGTATGGCCCTCGGGATATGCATGGAGGCATGTGATGGATGACGTTATGTTCACAGATGTGGGGTGGCCCTGTGATGGAAGCCTGAGCATGTTTTGTTCAGCAATATACTGCTGAGAGTTTGCTATATATTGGGAGGCTTCCAGGTGACTAGGAGAGCTGGGCGGGTCCAGTCACCTACAAACCCACCCAAAGGCTTGTGTCTAAATACTCGGGATGAAACCTGTATGTAATATGTGTATCTGAAGGACCTGTGATGAGGTCATGGTCAGGTGACCTGACCATGTGATCCTGACCTCACAGGTGGGCATTGTTAACACCTATGTAAGAAGTGTGCTTGGCACCTGTGAAGAGAGTGTTGTGGGAGTCTGCCAGTGTAGACAACTTCCATGTGTCCCGGCGGACAATTAAAAGAGAGACTCTGTGTCCTATGAGGAGTGAGGCTCCAGACGGGAGCTGAAGTACTGAAGACTTGTACAATATGTGCTTTGAGGTTTTATGAAGCAATAAACCATGAAATTTTGATATAAAAGTGCGTCCTGATTACCTCTGTCGCAGCTGAGTGAGTTTGGAAACCTTACACTATGTATGTGTGGATTGGACGGGTTGTTACCGGCATCTGGTGAGAATTTCATGTCAATAGCACCTTTAGAAATATATTTAATTAGAAAACTGATGACATGTTCAATACTTATCTCACCCGCTGTATGTTATTCAATCTGATTCCTAAGCAATCCGCTCCACTGTGCACGGATAAGGTTTGACCTGTGAGGTATCAAACAGTTTTGTTTAAAGTGTTAAGAAAGGTTTCTTAATCCAGTAAAGCTAATTAAAAGCAAAAATTCTTTATTGTGACTTCATTGAAATAGTTGCATGGTCATAGAAGAATATTTGATGCGTATCGAGTCTGAATAATCTGTGTAATGTCAGGATTTTCACAGATAGTACTCGGACTGAAAATGCGGTTGTGATAATTGAGCCTACAAATGTGAAAAGACGAGGATGTGACGATAACAGGTAAAGTATTGGACTAGAGCTGCAATTTGAATCTCCATCTCTGGTAGATGAAAGCCTTGCTGAGTATAGTGGAAAACCTTTATTAATAACTAGGGAAAAAATTACATAGAAACAAAGAGCAACGTTTTGTAAAGAGCAACAGCTATGTTGTATGAATCCTATTTTGTTCCAGCATTTTCTTTTTATCACAACAATCAGATCCTCCAAAATTTATTTTAAAGTTCTGTCATTCTATATGTATTTCTTTTCAAATGTGTGACACAGTATCATTACTTTGTGACCTTCACCAAGTACTTCACCCTCCTTCCAAATGTAAAATTAGAACTTGACGGAGTAGTGCTGTATTGGCGTCATGTATACTTGTCAATGTGATGATTGACGGAAGCTGAATCAGCCAATGTACTGCTAATACTAGTTACTCCTATTTGTATAAGCAGAAAAAACTCAGACGTGGCTGGATACTTTTATTAAAACTCAAACTTCATCGCTGAGCTGTAGAGTTGAGCGAAACAGGACGGTCAATTTAAAAAAAGCACGACTTTCACCAAAGTCGGGTTTCACTGAGCGAAACTCGACCATAGCGTCAGGTCAGTCACGTGTTCGGCGACCATAGCGCCAAAGTCGGTTTTCCCATAATGCTTCCAGGGCATTTTCTCAGCCAATAAACAAGGACGCAGACTGTGGGCAATGCGATGACATGGGCAGCGGCCATCACCATCTTAGAGAAGGGCATTGCAGTGATTGGCTTGCTTTGTGTGGCGTCACAGTGCCTATAAAAGCCCTCACCGCTGACCTCCATTTTACTTCTGCCGATTTTAGTGTAGGAAGAGGTTGCTGACGCTGGTTCTCAGTAGGGAGAGCGTTAAGCAGACATTTTTACACTAATTCTGTGCTTGTGCTCATTGCTATTAGCTGTACACTTAGTGTGCAGTGACAGTGGAGGAATTTCTTGTGTGCAGCAGCGCTGGTTCTGAGGCTGCCTGCCAGTGACAGGGGAGGAATTGCTTGTGTGGAGCAGCAGAGCTGATTATTAGGCTGCCTGCCAGTGAGAGGGGAGGAATTTTTTGTGTGTGGAGCAGCAGAGCTGATTATTAGGCTGCCTGCCAGTGACAGGGGAGGAATTGCTTGTGTGGAGCAGCAGAGCTGATTATTAGGCTGCCTGCCAGTGACAGGGAGGAATTGCTTGTGTGCAGCAGCAGAGCTGATTATTAATCTGCCTGCTATCTATTGCTGTGTGTACCCTGCTGTGCAGACTGCCTTTTAACACAGCACCTACACAGCACTAATACTTGAATTTTTTTCTGCACAGTTACAGAGCGTTCATTTTTTCCCACACAGTATAGAGCTATACGCTCCTCATAATACCGTGGACCGGCTGGTATCACGGACAAATACATGCTGACTATCTGTGTGTGACTCCGGAAATATATACGCAGATTTCAATTTTCCCCAATACTGTATACAGCTGTACGCAACTGATAGAGTACACTTTTTCTGATTTTCATATTCTGGTGTTATCCAGACTGAGCCCCTGACTGTGTGTGTTACTCCTGAAATATACAGAGATTTACAATTCCCCCAACACTGTATACAGCTGTACGCTACTGATAGAGTACACTTTTTCTGATTTTCATATTCTGGTGTTATCCAGACTGGGCCTGTGACTGTGTGTGGTACTCCTGAAATATATATGGAGATTTCAATTTTCCCCAATACTGTATACAGCTGTACGCAACTGATAGAGTACACTTTTTCTGATTTTCATATTCTGGTGTTATCCAGACTGAGCCCCTGACTGTGTGTGTTACTCCTGAAAAATATACAGAGATTTACAATTCCCCCAACACTGTATACAGCTGTACGCTACTGAAAGAGTACACTTTTCTGATTTTCATATTCTGGTGTTATCCAGACTGGGCCTGTGACCGTGTGTGTTACTCCTGAAATATATACAGAGATTTAAAATTTCCCAACACTGTATACAGCTGTACGCTACTGATACAGTACACTTTTTCTGATTTTCATATTCTGGCATTATCCAGACTGGGCTTCTGACCGTGTGTGTTACTCAAGAAATATACACGGAGAATAACAATTCCCCCAACACTGTATACAGCTGTACGCTACTGATAGAGTACACTTTTTCTGATTTTCATATTCTGGTGTTATCCAGACTGGGACTCTGACTGTGTGTTGTGAGACAGTGAGGATATGTGGTGAATGGGGTGTACATTTCACCTAGGTTCTTTGCGAACTATAAGGGAAATATGTGGCTTTGTAGACCTGGTGGTAGAGAGAGGTCACTACACCTTGCATTCATTGCACACTTGCAGCTTAAACCTGAAGCCAATCAGCTGTTAATTAGGAAGCCAGAAATAGGTGTCTGCGGACACAGTCAGAGAGCTAGTTTAGCCTGGACACAGGAAGGTGTCTCGGCACAAGAAACAGTCTCCAAGAGTGTTAGAGCTGTCTTTAGCCTGGACACAGAGAGGTGTCCTGGCACAAGGAAGCAGTCTCCAAGTGTGTTAGAGCTGTCTTTAGCCTGGACACAGAGAGGTGTCCTGGCACAAGGAAGCAGTCTCTGTGAGCATGCATGCTGATGATTACTGAAGAGGAGGGGAGCCGTCTCAGTCTGGGTGCAGGAAGGACCCCGGACACAGGAGTGTCTCTGTGAACCTCCATGCTGATGATTACCGAAGAGGAGGGGAGCCGTCTCAGTCTGGGTGCAGGAAGTACCCCGGACACAGGAGTGTCTCTGTGAACCTCCAGGATAATGACTACTGAATAGGAGTGGATCTTTCTCAAGTCTGGACGTCGGGTGGACCTTCAGACATAAGGAGGAGGATCTGGGAAACTCCATACTGGTAACATATATCATATGTGTTGTTTTGGGCACAGACTGATAGAGTCTGGGTTCCTGATAGAAAGGGACATTACATAAGTGTAATTAGTGGCTAGACAAGCCTAGGTCTTTTGTTTATGCTTTGTTTTATCTGTGTGCTGTGGACTTTAATAAAACTGGTTGCGGCCAGTTTTTACCATAATTGCTGTCTGAATGAACTGTTTCCATGCCATTCTGTCTACCCAGACAGCGATCTCAGAGCTAAAACCCCCCGGAAAGGCTACAATTGGTGGAGAATGCTGGGGCAGCGCAGGGCCTGGTACAGTTAGTGCTGGAGTGTGCATGCAGCACAGTGGCAAGAGACAGCATTAAAGGTGAAGTCTATTGAAATAGCAACAGAGGAAAAAAAAAAGTGTGTGTCAGCAGAAACGTCTGTTTGGAGCAGTCTTGGAGAGACAGTGGCCCTGATAGGGTCTGCAGACAGGAAATGTATGCACAGCAAAGCTGAACTTGTTGTGAAAATGACTGTGGAATGTGCAGCAGCAAAAGAAAAGTTTGTGGAGCAGTCTTAAAGAGACAGTAGCCCTAATAGACTTTGCAAAGGAAAAAAAAAAAAGTGGTTGCACAGCAAGGCTGAATTTTCTGTGGAAAAAAGCTGTGTAGTGTGTATGTCTTGAGTGAAGACTGCCGTTGTTAAGACAGAGAAGTCTGACAGCATGGATGACAGCATGGAGGCGCTGTTTGAACAAATGGCGCAAGTTAATGTGCAACATAAAACTGCCGTGGTTGAGACAGATAAGTCCGGCCGTGTGAAGGAGCTCATTGAGTATCTGGTACAGGTCCAGCGAAGCATGCAGCAGAGCATGGAGCAGCAGCACCTGCAGTACCAGCGGCAAATGCAGCAGTACCAGCAGCAAATCCTGCAGCAGCAGCAGGAGAATAACCGGTTGTTTTTTGAGCAGGTTGCAGCACTGCAGGGGACTTGTGGTGCATCGTCCCAAAGTAATGTTGCAAAGTCACCTGACTTGTCCGCTGTGAAGAGGGCGGTAAGACGGTCCTTGGAAAAGATGACACCTCGTGATGATGTGGAGGTATATCTCACTAGGTTTGAGAGACTGGCAGAGAAGGAGAATCTGCCCCTATCTGAATGGGCCATGATGGTCGCACCATATCTGATTGGAGAGCCCCAAAGGGCATATGCTGACCTGAGCGAGCAGGACAGCCAAGACTATGCTAAGATGAAAGTGGAGATTCTTACCCGGCTGGGTGTTACGGTGACAGCCCGTGCCAGGGGAGTTCATGACTGGAGATACAGTTGGGAGTCTGCAGTCAGCAGGCCTGATTATGGAGTTGAAAAGGTGGTAGTGAACCGCTACACCCGAGCATGTCCTACAGTGAACCGCTACACCCGAGCATGTTCTCCTGAGGTACAGCCGTCTGAGAGGACGTCACTTCAGAGTTCCCGGACGTCGAACTCTCCCGGTAAGAGCGTTCCAGCTGTTGGGGACATGGGGTATGCTGATAAGCGGGTTCAGGCCCGAGGGGACATGTGGTGGAAGAGTGTGATGGACAGTGTTGGAGATGTCGTGAAATTGCAGCCAACTGTCCACTAGAGGGGAGCCTATGTGCCGTGATGTTGGCAGATCCCTCTCTCTCTGCGCAGAACCTGTGTGTGTGACCACCGCAACCGAAGAGACTGGACCACAGGTGTCCCCGGTGGTTACAAATGGTTGCTCAGCGCAGGCCCTCTTGGACTCAGAGAGTCCAGTGACTTCCGTATGTGACAGCCTGATTGATAGGGACTTCATCCCTGATAAGCACCTGAGTATGGTGTGCAACCATGGAGACACCAAAGTCTACCCAGAGACTGCCGTGGACTTGGTTCCTAAACTCGGGGAGGTTTCATATGAAGTGGGGGTAGTGAAGACCCTGATGCAACCCGTTATATTGGGTAATGACTTTCCCCGGTCTAAGGATCTCTGGGGGAAAAATGTTTCTGATGGACAGTGTGATGAAGCTCCTATTGAGGGTGCGCAGTCCCGAGGGGCGGAACACAATGCTAGTGGGCCGTTAAACTTGGATGATAATGATGATGACCATGATGAGGATGCTGATATTGATAATGATGATAATGCTAATCATAATAGTGATGATACTGATGATGACCGTGATAAAGATGAAATTTCTTTGCAGGTGATGTTGGGAGACGAGGATGGTGGTTCTCGGGAACCGAGTGTCCCTGACCTGCCTGGCTCCTGTGACAATTTTGGGAGAGAGCCGGTGCGAGACCCCACTCTTAAAGCGACACAGGAAAATGTAATTGTTCTGAATGAGGTTCCCCAAGAGCCTGGCTCTGAGGAGAGGTTTCCTCATGCTGCCATGAACAATAGCCTGTTGTTTAGGGACACTGAAGTCCAGGGAGAGGTCGTGAGTCAGCTCCTGGTACCTGAGCTATATGGAGGTATAGTGCTGGGGTTGTCACATAGTCACATACTTGAGGGACCAGATGGTGAAGTTAATGTTGAGGATAACATGTTAACTAAGGTTCCAGATCAAGATGTGAATGGGAATGAGTTGTATAACCCTGACAGTGAGCAAGATGTGAATGAAAATAAATTGTATACTCCTGAAAGTGAGCAGGATGAGAATGAGAGTGAATTGTATAACCCTGACAGTGAGCCGGATGTGGCTGAGAAAAAGGGGTCAGACAGGGATAGTGGGAGTGATAATGAATCATCTGATGACAATAAAGCAACCAGTGCAAGTGAGGAAGGCATGGTGGCAGAGGAGGTTGAGAGTCCTGAGAAGAGGGCTGATGCTGACCTTACAGCCAGACAGAAGATGCCATCTGAGGATGTTTTACAGTTGGGACAAAGAGAGCGACTACTTCCAGCCCAAGAAAGGGAGAGACGAGAGGCTTCCCTGGGGATTGGCAGTAGACGTGCTAAAACAACGAGGGGTAGAGATGACGCTTCTGTTAGCTCACGGCTGAGTGTGAGACCCGGTGGCGGACAAAAAGACAGAGAGTCAGACTCAGAACTACCAGTAAATTTGACTGGACGATGGACTCGTGACCGCAACGACGGTAGGAGTCAGTTCGGGAAAGAAAGGTCGGGTGAGGTGACACCGACACAAGGACAAGGCCAACATTCTGACCGCTGGGGGCGGGAGAGGCCTAACAAAGAGGTGATATTGCATAGTGCCCAAAATCAACTGAGACGGGGTGACTGGCAGAGGCGACCGAGGGGATCTCTGGTCGGGTGGCAGGTGTTCGACCCCACGGATTTGAACAGAGGGGGCACTGGGTATGGCCCTCAGGATATGCATGGAGGCATGTGATGGATGGACGGTATGTATCGCAGAGGTGGGTGGCCCTGTGATGGAAGCCTGGATATATTTTGGTTCAGCAGATCTACTGCTGAGACTTGTGCTATACATTGGGAGGCTTCCAGGTGACTTGGAGAGCTGGGCGGGTCCAGTCACCTACAAACCCACCCAAGGGGTATGTGTCTAAATACCTAGGATAAAGTTGTATGCAGAGGGGACGGATGGGTAATGCAGCGCTGGCTGGCATTCATTTAATGGATCAGTATATATGTTTTGACTGTCCATGTTCCTTCTCCTCAGTTGACTGGTCACATGACTGTGACATCACACAGTGTGTGTGTGTGTGTAAGGGTATAGAAACCCTGCTTAATGGAAGATAAAGATGAAGCTGATGTTGGCTATGACTTGAGCTGTGTTCACTGTCTCTTTAGGTTTGTTGACCAGTCCTCCGGTCTGGATGACCAGCCCTCCGGTCTGGAGAAGAGGGGGGGGATATGTGAGACAGTGAGGATATGTGGTGAATGGGGTGTACATTTCACCTAGGTTCTTTGCGAACTATAAGGGAAATATGTGGCTTTGTAGACCTGGTGGTAGAGAGAGGTCACTACACCTTGCATTCATTGCACACTTGCAGCTTAAACCTGAAGCCAATCAGCTGTTAATTAGGAAGCCAGAAATAGGTGTCTGCGGACACAGTCAGAGAGCTAGTTTAGCCTGGACACAGGAAGGTGTCTCGGCACAAGAAACAGTCTCCAAGAGTGTTAGAGCTGTCTTTAGCCTGGACACAGAGAGGTGTCCTGGCACAAGGAAGCAGTCTCCAAGAGTGTTAGAGCTGTCTTTAGCCTGGACACAGAGAGGTGTTCTGGCACAAGGAAGCAGTCTCTGTGAGCATGCATGCTGATGATTACTGAAGAGGAGGGGAGCCGTCTCAGTCTGGGTGCAGGAAGGACCCCGGACACAGGAGTGTCTCTGTGAACCTCCATGCTGATGATTACCGAAGAGGAGGGGAGCCGTCTCAGTCTGGGTGCAGGAAGTACCCCGGACACAGGAGTGTCTCTGTGAACCTCCAGGATAATGACTACTGAATAGGAGTGGATCTTTCTCAAGTCTGGACGTCGGGTGGACCTTCAGACATAAGGAGGAGGATCTGGGAAACTCCATACTGGTAACATATATCATATGTGTTGTTTTGGGCACAGACTGATAGAGTCTGGGTTCCTGATAGAAAGGGACATTACATAAGTGTAATTAGTGGCTAGACAAGCCTAGGTCTTTTGTTTATGCTTTGTTTTATCTGTGTGCTGTGGACTTTAATAAAACTGGTTGCGGCCAGTTTTTACCATAATTGCTGTCTGAATGAACTGTTTCCATGCCATTCTGTCTACCCAGACAGCGATCTCAGAGCTAAAACCCCCCGGAAAGGCTACAGTGTGTTACACCTGAAATATATATGGAGATTTACAATTCCCCCAACATTGTATACAGCTGTACACTACTGATAGAGTACACTTTTCTGATTTTCATATTCTGGTGTTATCCAGACTGGGCCTCTGACTGTGTGTCTTCCTCCTGAAATATATACAGAGATTTACAATTCCCCCAACACTGTATACAGCTGTACGCTACTGATACAGTACACTTTTTCTGATTTTCAAATTCTGGTGTTATCCAGACTGGGCCTCTAACTGTGTGTGTCATTCCTGAAATATATACGGAGATTTATAATTCCCCCAACACTGTATACAGTTGTACCTACTGATAGATACACTTTTTCTGATTTCATATTCTGGTGTTATCCAGACTGAGTTCCTCTGACTGTGTGTGTTACTCCAGAAATATATACGGAGATTTATAATTCCCCACAAATTGTATACAGCTGTACGCTACTGATAGAGTACACTTTTTCTGATTTTCACATTCTGGTGTTATCCGAACTGGGCATCTGATTGTGTGTGTTACTCCTGAAATATATACAGAGATTTACAGTTCCCCCACACTGTATACACTGTATGCTACTGATAGAGTACACTTTTCTGATTTTCATATTCTGGTGTTATCCAGACTGGGCCTGTGACCATGTGTCGTACTCCTGAAATATATACGGAGATTTAAAATTCCCCCAACACTGTATACAGCTGTACGCTACTGATACAGTACACTTTTTCTGATTTTATATTCTGGTGTTATCCAGACTGGGCCTCTGACTGTGTTACTCCTGAAATATATAGGAGATTTACAATTCCCCCAACACTTTATACAGCTGCACGCTACTGATAGAGTTCACTTTTCTGATTTTCATATTCTGGTGTTATCCAGACTGGTTCTCTGACTGTGTGTGTTACTCTTGAAATATATACGGAAATTTACAATTCCCCAAACACTGTATACAGCTGTACGCTATTGATAGAGTACACTTTTCTGATTTTCATATTCTGGTGTTATCCACACTGGGCCTCTGACTGTGTGTGCTGCTCCTGAAATATATACGGAGATTTACAATTCCCCCAACACTGTATACAGCTGTACGCTACTGATAGAGTACACTTTTCTGATTTTCATATTCTGGTGTTATCCAGACTGGGCCTCTGACTGTGTGTGTTACTCCTAAAATATATACAGAGATTTACAATTCCCCCAACACTGTATACAGCTGTACGCTACTGATAGAGTACACTTTTTCTGATTTTCATATTCTGGTGTTATCCAGACTGGGCCCTTACTGTGTGTGTTACTCCAGAAATATATACGGAGATTTATAATTCCCCCAACACTGTATACAGCTATACGCTACTGATAGAGTACACTTTTTCTGATTTTCATATTCTGGTGTTATCCAGACTGGGCCTCTTACTGTGTGTGTTACTCCGAAATATATACGGAGATTTATAATTCCCCCAACACTGCATACAGCTGTACGCTACTGATAGAGTACACTTTTTCTGATTTTCATATTCTGGTGTTATCCAGACTGGGCCTCTAACTCTGTGTGTCATTCCTGAAATATATACGGAGATTTACAATTCCCCCAACACTGTATACAGTTGTACTCTACTGATAGAGTACACTTTTTCTGATTTTCATATTCTGGTGTTATCCAGACTGAGTCTCTGACTGTGTGTGTTACTCCAGAAAATATAACAGAGATTTACAGTACCCCCCACACTGTATACAACTGTATGCTACTGATAGAGTACACTTTTCTGATTTTCATATTCTGGTGTTATCCAGACTGGGCCTGTGACCATGTGTCGTACTCCTGAAATATATACGGAGATTTAAAATTCCCCAACACTGTATACAGCTGTACGCTACTGATACAGTACACTTTTTCTGATTTTTATATTCTGGTGTTATCCAGACTGGGCCTCTGACTGTGTTACTCCTGAAATATAATGGAGATTTACAATTCCCCCAACACTTTATACAGCTGCACGCTACTGATAGAGTACACTTTTCTGATTTTCATATTCTGGTGTTATCCAGACTGGTTCTCTGACTGTGTGTGTTACTCTTGAAATATATACGGAAATTTACAATTCCCCAAACACTGTATACAGCTGTACGCTATTGATAGAGTACACTTTTCTGATTTTCATATTCTGGTGTTATCCACACTGGCCTCTGACTGTGTGTGCTGCTCCTGAAATATATACGGAGATTTACAATTCCCCCAACACTGTATACAGCTGTACGCTACTGATAGAGTACACTTTTCTGATTTTCATATTCTGGTGTTATCCAGACTGGGCCTCTGACTGTGTGTGTTACTCCTAAAATATATACAGAGATTTACAATTCCCCCAACACTGTATACAGCTGTACGCTACTGATAGAGTACACTTTTTCTGATTTTCATATTCTGGTGTTATCCAGACTGGGCCTCTTACTGTGTGTGTTACTCCAGAAATATATACGGAGATTTATAATTCCCCAACACTGTATACAGCTGTACGCTACTGATAGAGTACACTTTTTCTGATTTTCATATTCTGGTGTTATCCAGACTGGGCCTCTTACTGTGTGTGTTACTCCAGAAAATATATACGGAGATTTATAATTCCCCCAACACTGCATACAGCTGTACGCTACTGATAGAGTACACTTTTTCTGATTTTCATATTCTGGTGTTATCCAGACTGGGCCTCTAACTCTGTGTGTCATTCCTGAAATATATACGGAGATTTACAATTCCCCCAACACTGTATACAGTTGTACTCTACTGATAGAGTACACTTTTTCTGATTTTCATATTCTGGTGTTATCCAGACTGAGTCTCTGACTGTGTGTGTTACTCCAGAAATATATACGGAGATTTATAATTCCCCCAACATTGTATACAGTTGTACACTACTGATAGAGTACATTTTTCTGATTTTCACATTCTTATGTTATCCAGACTGGGCATCTGACTGTGTGTGTTACTCCTGAAATATATACAGAGATTTACAATTCCCCCAACACTGTATACAGCTGTACGCTACTGATAGAGTACACTTTTCTGATTTTCATATTCTGGTGTTATCCAGACTGGGCCTCTGACTGTGTGTGTTACTCCTGAAATATATACAGAGATTTACAATTCCCCACACACTGTATAGAGCTGTACGCTACTGATAGAGTACACTTTTCTGATTTTCATATTCTGGTGTTATCCAGACTGGGCCTGTGACCATGTGTCGTACTCCTGAAATATATACGGAGATTTACAATTCCCCCAACACTGTATACAGCTGCACGCTACTGATAGAGTACACTTTTCTGATTTTCATATTCTGGTGTTATCCAGACTGGTTCTCTGACTGTGTGTGTTACTCTTGAAATATATACGGAGATTTACAATTCCCCCAACACTGTATACAGCTGTACGCTATTGATAGAGTACACTTTTCTGATTTTCATATTCTGGTGTTATCCACACTGGGCCTCTGACTGTGTGTGCTGCTCCTGAAATATATACGGAGATTTACAATTCCCCCAACACTGTATACAGCTGTACGCTACTGATAGAGTACACTTTTCTGATTTTCATATTCTGGTGTTATCCAGACTGGGCCTCTGACTGTGTGTGTTGCTCCTGAAATATATACGGAGATTTTCAATTCCCCCAACACTGTATACAGCTGTACCCTACTGATAGAGTACACTTTTCTGATTTTCATATTCTGGTGTTATCCAGACTGGGCCTCTGACTCAGTGGCGTAGCAACTGTTTGTGGCGCCCGGGGCGGCAAATTTTAGACCACACCCCTAGCCACACCCATTTCACTGGTCACACCCATATCCACGCCCTGACCACACCCACTTAGCACTGCTGATCACACTGTTTCATAAACAATAATTATAAGCACATACCTCTCAACCGTCCCGGTTTCAGCGGGACAGTCCCGATTTCGGGACCCTGTCCGCTGTCCCGGCCAGGCGGTTTACTTTCCGCATTAGAATTGTACATACGGAAACCCCGGGGACCTCCCACACATTCTGGCAGCCACAAGTCACGTTCCATCGCTGACTTCATTTCCCCAGGATGTGGGGATCTCACCAGCTATGCAGCGCTCCATTCAATACCCGGCTCTCACTGAGCGAGACAGGCAGGATCTGGGGATCTCTTCATCTGTTGAACAGATCCCATGTTGAGATCCCCACATCCTGCTTGTCTCGCTCAGTGAGAGTCGGGTATTGTATGCAGCGGTCCGTACAATACCCGGCTCTCACTCCAACAGATCCAGCGGTTTCGATGCGTCGCCGTTCTGAAGACTCTCCCGAGAACGAGTTACAGTACCTGCTGCTGTAAGCTGACCGCGGGAAATGAGGTCAGCGGTCATTTCCAGCGTTCAGCTGACTTAAAGCACGTCACCTCCGGTGGAACGTGGAATGTGGCTGCCAGAACGTGTGGGAGGTCCCCGGGTTTCCGCATGTACGATTCTAATGCGGGAAAGTAAACCTCCCGGCCGGGACAGGGACCCAGCCCTACACAGATAACAGCATTCGCTCCGTCCGCACGCAGACCCATGCACATAATGGCACCCATCCTTCCCCCTGCAGCCCCCAAGCACACAGATCCCGCAAGTAACAGGACCCTTGTACATGCGCGGCTCCGCTCTTTGTGGCCCTGTACACACAAGGCTCCGCTCCGTACACCTCGTACACACAAGGCTCCGCTCCGTACACCTCGTACACACACGGCTCCGCTCCGTACACCTCGTACACACACGGCTCCGCTCCGTACACCTCGTACACACACGGCTCCGCTCCGTACACCTCGTACACACACGGCTCCGCTCCGTACACCTCGTACACACACGGCTCTGCTCCGTACACCTCGTACACACACGGCTCCGCTCCGTACACCTCGTACACACACGGCTCCGCTCCGTACACCTCGTACACACACGGCTCCGCTCCGTACACCTCGTACACACGGCTCCGCTCCGTACACCTCGTACACACACGGCTCCGCTCCGTACACCTCGTACACACACGGCTCCGCTCCGTACACCTCGTACACACGGCTCCGCTCCGTACACCTCGTACACACACGGCTCCGCTCCGTACACCTTATACACACGGCTCCGCTCCGTACACCTCGTACACACACGGCTCTGCTCCGTACACCACGTACACACGGCTCCGCTCCGTACACCTTGTACACACGGCTCCGCTCCGTACACCTTGTACACACGGCTCCGCTCCGTACACACACGGCTCCGCTCTGTACACGGCTCCGCACACCTTGTACACACACGGCTCTGCTCCGTACATCTCGTACACACACGGCTCCGCTCCGTACACCTCATACACACGGCTCTGCTACATCCACACTGTAAACCCAAGTCCCGACCCCCACACACACACACAAACTTACCCTAATCCAGCACCATGACAACATCACAGCAGAGTCTTGCACACAAGGGGGACACTGATCATCTGACCCCTGACTCCTCCCCTCCTGTGACCTCATCACAGGTCCTGTGGGCACAGAAGACTATAGCAATAGCACTGGAGGACACTGATCATCTGACCCCTGACTCCTCCCCTCCTGTGACCTCATCACAGGTCCTGTGGCACAGAAGACTACAGCAATAGCAGCGTCATTGCTAGCTGCTGTGAGGCTAATGCTGTAGAGACGGAGGGCAAGGAAAGGGTGCCGCCCCCACACACACGTGCCGCCTGGGGCGGACCGCCCCCCCCACGCTACGCCACTGCTCTGACTGTGTGTGTTACTCCTGAAATATATACGGAGATTTACAATTCCCCCAACACTGTATACGCTACTGATAGAGTACACTTTTTCTGATTTTCATCTCCTGGTGTTATCCAGACTGGGCCTGTGACCATGTGTCGTACTCCTGAAATATATATGGAGATTTAAAATTAACCCATCACTGTATACAGCTGTACGCTACTGATACAGTACACTTTTTATGCTTTTCATATTCTGGTGTTATCTATACTGAGGCTGTGACCATGTGTCTTACTCATCAAATATATACGGAGGTTAAAAATTAACCCAGCACTGTATACGGCTGTACGCTTCTGATACTGTACCCTTTTTTGGTTTTTATATTCTAGTGTAATCCATACTGAGCATGTGAGAGTCTGTGTTTGTTACTCCGCAAATATATACGGATATTAAAATTTTTGACCTTCACCGTATACAGCTGTATGCTTCTGATACTGTACCATATATCTGCTGCTATTTTGGGTACATTTCCACAAACATGAGGAAGTATGGTGGAAGAGGCCGCGGATGTGGTCGTGGGGGTCACCTGCTACTGATGGTGGTGGTGGTGCATCTGCTGGTAGTGCCAAAAGCACAATAGCACCTAAGGCAGGAGGTGTTGAGCCTGCCTCATCGTCTGGCTCCAGAAGGCCTGGAAGGCTCCCTTATCTGGGATTACGTAAACCGCTTTTAAAGCCAGAGCATCAGGAACAGGTTTTGGCTTACATTGCCGAAACAGCCTCCAGCTCTATCTCCTCCTCTTCTGAAGTTTCAAAAGCTCCAAGCACTGAGTCATCAGTGCAGGCTTCTGGTCAGGAACAACCCCTTTCCTTGTGTCCTTTACCACCACGAAAAGTGAAGGATACGGCAGGCCACACTTGAGATTACTCCATGGAGCTCTTTTCACATACCATGCCTGGGTTATCAAGTAAAATCCTGAATTCCACAGTCCAACATGAATCTGACATGGAGTGCGCTGATGCACAGCAACTGCTAGATGATTGTGCTGGTACATTCAACCACAGCACTACATTGACCCGGATTGGCATGGAGTGGGGAAGAGGGTACCGCTGGCAATAGCTCAGAAGAAAAGAAGGATCCGAAGCAGGTATCGACATTGTAGCTGTGGTTATCTGGCAGGCCCGTAGCAGTCCAAAAAATTGTTAAAAAAACAAAAAGAGTTGCAGGACAGCTTGGCCAGACGGTGAAATTAGCACAGCATGCAAGCCAAGAAAATTTATACCATAGTAGGAAGAGTCCAGTGTGGCACTTTTTTGACCAAAATCCTATTGATGAAGCAAAGGTTATCTGTAAAAAGTGCCAAAGGACCTTTAACGAGAGAAAAATCTCAGAAATTTGAATATCAGTTGCATGCTTAGACATTTACTGAACATGCACTTGCAAGCGTGGACGGACTACAAAACCTCACGAAGCACATGTGCACCGGCTCCGACTGAAGTTAGCTAGCAACGCTCCATCGCTTCCCCCACTGTAAGCCCACTGGTTGGCACACCAACAGCAAGAAATGTTGAGGCGCTGTCGCAAGGCCAAAGAAATCAGGGGAATCACAATATTTTTGCAACGAAAGACTGCATCTAGGCCATCACCACCACCACATCACCATCACCAACCCCCTCTCTGTCCGTCATGTCCACTGATAGTTCCCCCATATGCAACTCTCAAGTCCAGCTCACCCTACCAGACACTCTGAAAGTACTCATCCTCTGATCCGCATACACTGGGTTTGAACGCTTACATTGCCAAACTGATCTCATTAGAGATGATGCCCTTCCGTTTGGTTGAAATGGCAGAGTTCAGAGACGTCATGGCCTACGCTGTCCCACGCTCTGACCTACCCAGTCGGCACTTCTTTTCTAGAAAAGCCATCCTTGCCCTCCACCTGCATGTGAAAGAGCGAATTGTCCATGCACTCAAACAATCTGTGAGTGGAAAGGTGCACCTCACAACAGATGCATGGGCCAGTAGGCATGGCCAGGGCCGTTACGTGTCCATCACTGCGCACTGGGTTAATGTGGTGGATGCTGGGTCCACAGGGACAGCGGCGGTGGGACAGTGCTGCTGTAGGCGTTCGACCCTCCTCCTCCTCCAGAAGCGAAAGCTCGTCAACAGAGCGCAG
Organism: Oophaga sylvatica; assembly: GCA_033576555.1. Taxonomy (NCBI): domain Eukaryota; kingdom Metazoa; phylum Chordata; class Amphibia; order Anura; family Dendrobatidae; genus Oophaga; species Oophaga sylvatica. The sequence continues at coordinate 471,747,569 of JARQOD010000001.1, forward strand.
TCGCACGAGCACGCCATCCGCAACTGCCAGTGTTGCACACGAGGTGTCCCACTATCGAACAGCTAGTGGTAAGCGTCAGCAGGCTGTTTTAAAAATGATGTCTTTGAGCGACAACAGGCACACCGCGGAGGTATTGGCCGACTACTTGCAGCGAGAAACTGAGTCATGGCTGGGCAGTATACATCTTGAACCAAGCAAGGTAGTCAGTGATAACGGCCGTAATTTTGTGGTGGCCATAGCCCCGGCAAAACTCAGACACATACCTTGTCTGGCTCACACCTTGAAACTGGTGGTGCAGTGCTTCTTAAATATTTATCCGGAGTTAACAGCCCTGCACCATAAAGTGCGAAGTGTTATGTTTCGGTAACTGAGGAGAAATGGCAAAAATAGCAAAAGCGGTAATACATCAGAGAGGCTGGAACCTATTGGATTGCAGTAACCTGAACTAACCACACAACTAGAGGTAGCCGTGGAGCTTTCCCACGTTGATCCTAGACGCCTCGTCACAGCCTGAGAGATAACTACACCTAAAGGCAGAAAGATGAAAGCTGTCTGCCCTGGAGCAGATCCCCAAAGAAAATAGGAAGCCCCCAAACATGTAATGGCGGTTAGACAAGAAGAAATCTCGGACACAGACAGAAAATAGAATGAGCAAACGCTGGGGCCCAATCTGTCCAGACAGAAAAGTACAGGAAAGAATTCTGATTGCAATCCAACAAAAACCCTAACAAAAATACCAACACTTCTGATTGCCAAAAAACCTGAGATCACTCGACCTCATCCACCTAAATCAGATCTCTGGTGTAACAAAACGCTATTCAGCAAATTAAAAGTAACAAAAGAGCAAAGCAAAAGTGCAGACACAAACGGAGCACAATTGCAGCGCCAGACCCCAAAAAGGGGACAGGCTGCATTCCACTGCAGGCAGCAAACCAGCAGAGAAGATCAAACAGAGAAAAAAAAAACCCAGCAAACACTTATCTGAAGGAGCGCAGGAAACTAGCAGTGCTTCAAGCAAGACCAGAAGAACAATTGATAACCGCAAGGCTGCTGGGAAATCAGGCAACTTATATCCTACCATTCAGCGCCAGCTAAAGGCCATTCGTTAATCAGTTCATTACCCTCAGCAACCACCGGAGGGAGCCCCAGCTCAGAAGCCGCCTCTAGCATATTCACAACAGCGAAGACTGTGTTCGCACATCCGTCGCTCGCCTTAGACTCCAGAGGCTGCAGCGATCGCTCCACCTACCCAAGCACCGCCTAATCATAGACGTTGCAACAAGGTGGAACTCCACCATGCACATGGCTGAGAGGCTGTGCGAACAGAGGCAGGCTGTAATGCATTTATGGGAGGATACACGGGCAGGCAGTTTGAGGGCAGACATGGAGTTGTCGGGTGTGCAGTGGTCAAAGCTGAAAGACCTCTGTAAAGTCCTTCAGTGTTTTGAGGAATGCACATGGCTGGTAAGCGCAGACGACGCCATCATAAGCATGAGCATCCCACTTACGCGTCTGCTCATGCAAACTTTGACGCACATTAAGGATCAGGCGTCTGCAGCAGAGGAGGAAGAGGAAGAGGGAAGCCTTGATGACAGTCAGCAATTGTCTGCTCAGGGAACTGTCCTGGACGAGGTGGAGGAAGAAGAGGAAGAGGGGGATGATTTTTTTTTGGGGAGGAGGATGCTTCTCAGGGGGCAAGAGAAAATGTTGGCTTGCCAAGTTCAGGTCCAGGGTTTGTGCGTGACTGGAGGGATGTGGATTTGGCAGAAAGTGCTCCTCCACCCACCACTGGCAGTGCATCACTGACACCTGGAACATTGGCCCACATGTGTGATTATGTCTTGCGGATCCTAAAAAGGGACCCCCGCATTGCCAAAATGATGAAGGATGATGACTACTGGTTGGCCAGCATCCTCGATCCATGCTATAAAGGCAAATTACAGAACATAATGCCACAGGAGAACCTAGAGCTAATACTGAATTGGCCAACAAACAAGCAACTCTGGTTAACCGTTTGTTAGAGGCATTCCCAGCAAACAGCAGCGGTGCAGGATCGACCACGAGCCGTACTGGGCAAAATGGAAGAGGTGTTCGTAGTGCACACAGCCAAAGTGGCGTTGGAGACAGGGGTTTCATGACCATGTTGTGGACTGATTTCTCCAGGATAGCTCACACGCCTGGTAATCATGAATCTATAGCAACAGACAGGAGACAGCAGTTGTCAACTATGGTTACAAATTACTTCTCCTCCCCTATCGATGTTCTCCCTCACCGGTCATTCCCCTTTGACTACTGGGCCTGTAAACTGGACACCTGGCCTGAATTGGCACAATATGCCTTACAGGAGCTCGCTTGCCCTGCTGGTAGTGTGCTATCTGAAAGAGTCTTCAGTGCTGCAGGATCAATCCTGACAGAAAGAAGGACCCGTCTGTCGATGCAAAATGTTGATGATCTATCCTTCATTAAAATGAACCATGCATGGGTTGCAAAGGATTTTGTCCCACCTTCCCCTGATGACACATAGGTTGCCAGAAAAATGGCTCGCTTTGTCCTCTTCTTCCTCGGACTTCTCAAATTCCTCCATTTGAAGCTGCTTTACGTCCATTATACAAATCAACATATGCCATTTTTGCCACCTCCCGTACTGGGCTGTCCCCCCCCCCCTCCTCCACCACCCAAATTTCAATATTGTGGTGTGATCCATACTGAGCCTGTGAGAGCCTGTGTGTGACTCTGGCAAAATATACAGAGATTTACAATTTCTCCAACCCTGTAGACAGCTGTCCGCTTGTAATATATTACCTTTTTTCTAGTTTTCATATTCTGGTGTGATCAATACTGAGCCTGTGAGAGCCAGTGTCTGACTCTGTCAAAATATACAGAGATTTACAATTTCCCCAACCCTGTATACAGCTGTCCACTTGTAATACATTACCTTTTTTCTATTTTTTCTATTCTTGTGTAATCCATACAGAGCCTGTAAGCGTCATTGTCTGACTCATGAAATATATACGGAGATTTCCAATATTTTACCTAGACTATATATACATGGTATCTGGTGATACAGTACCCCTTTTTCTTCTTCTTATATTCTGGTGTAATCCATACTGAGCCTAAGAGTGTCAGTGTCTTCCTCCTGAAATATATACGGAGATTTTAAATATTTTTACTATACTATATATACCTTGTATCTGGTGAAACACTACCCTTTTTCAGCTTTTTATATTATTGTGTAATCCATACTGAGCCTGTGAGCGTCATTGTCTGCCTCCTGAAATATATACGGAGATTTAGAATATTTTCACTATACTATATATACCTTGTAAATGGTGAAACACTGCCCTTTTTCAGCTTTTTATATTATTGTGTAATTACTCAGAGCCTGTGAGCGTCTTTGTCTGCCTCCTGAAATATATACTGATATTTATAATATTTTCACTATACTATAGATACCTGGTATCTGCTGATACAGTACCCCTTTTGCTTCTTATTATATTGTTGTGTAATCCAAACTGAGCCTGTCAATGTCTGTCTGTCTGTTACTCCAGAAATCTATACGGAGATTTAAAATTACCCCAACACTGTATACAGCTGCACGCTTGTAATACATTACCCTTTTTCTACTTTTTATATTCTGGTGTAATCCATACTGAGCCTGTGAGCGTCTGTGTGTTACTCCGGAAATCTATACGGTTATTTACAATTTACCCCTAAACTATATACACCTGTTATCTTCAGATTTAGTACCATTTTGCAGCTTTTTATATTATGGTGTAATCCATACTGAGCCTGCGAGCATCTGTGTGTTACTCTGGAAATCTATACGGAGATTTAAAATGACCCCAACACTGTATACAGCTGTATGCTTCTGATACAGTACCATATATCTGCTGGTAGTTTTGGTACATTTTCAAAAACATGAGGAAGCATGGTGGAAGAAGCCGCGGACGTGGGCGGGTGGGGCCAGCTGGTACTGATGGTGGTGGTGGTGCATCTGCTGGTAGTGACTAAAGCACAATAGCACCTAAGGCAGGAGGTGTTGAGCCTGCGTCAACGTCTGGCTGAAGAAGGCCTGGAAGGCTCCCTTTTCTGGGAGTTGGTAAACCACTTTTAAAGCCGGAGCATCAGGAACAGGTTTTGGCTTACATTGCCGAAACAGCCTCCAGCTTTATTGCCTCCTCTTCTGAAGTTTTAAAAAATGCAAGCACTGAGTCGTCAGTGCAGGCTCCTGGTCAGGAATAACCCCTTTCCTTGTGTCCTTCACCCCCACTAAAAGTGAAGGTTGCGGCAGCCCACTCTTCAGATTACTCCATGGAGCTCTTTTCACATACCATGCCTGGGTTGTCAAGTCAAATCCTGAATTCCACAGTCCAACATTAATCAGAGATAGACAGCCACTGCTAGATGATTCTGCTGGTACATTCACCCAGAGCACTACTGTACATTTCCCTCGCAGTCTACTAAGCCAGAATGTGACCCTGATGAAACTCAGGTGCCCCTTCCTGCATACTATACCACCTTACACGGTGACACAGAGGACGGTGCAGATGAAATTGAACAGGAGGTGATGGATGACCCAGTTGTTGACCCGGTAAAGTCCCACGGATTCCATTACCACCTTTACGCTGATGACACTCAGATCTACCTCTCTGGCCCAGACATCACTTCTCTGCTATCCAGAATCCCGGAGTGTCTATCAGCCATATCCTCCTTCTTCTCCTCCCGCTTCCTCAAACTCAATGTGGACAAATCTGAACTCATAATCTTTCCCCCATCCCACAGATCTTCCTTACCTGACCTATCTACCACAATTAACGACATCACGCTTTCCCCCGTACCAGAAGTCCGCTGCCTCGGAGTAACCCTTGACTCTGCCCTGTCCTTCAAACCGCACATCCAAGCTCTTTCTACCTCCTGTCGCCTTCAGCTCAAAAATATTTCAAGAATCCGTCCTTTCCTCAACCCTCAATCTACTAAAATGATTGTGCACGCCCTCATCATCTCCCGCCTCGACTACTGCAACACCCTTTTCTCTGGCCTCCCTGCTAACACCCTCGCACCTCTCCAGTCCATCCTTAACTCTGCTGCACGACTAATTCACCTCTCTCCTCGCTACTCCTCCGCTTCTCCCCTCTGCAAATCTCTTCACTGGCTCCCATTCCCTCAGCGTATCCAGTTCAAATTACTAATACTGACCTACAAGGCCATCTATAATCTGTCTCCTCCTTATATCTCTGAACTAATCTCCCGATATCTTCCCTCACGTAATCTCCGATCCTCCCAAGACATCCTTATCTCCTCCACACTTATTCGCTCCTCACCCAACCGCCTCCAAGACTTCTCCCGAATATCCCCCATCCTCTGGAATTCTTTGCCCCAACACATCCGACTATCAAACTCATTGGATCCTTCAGACGGAACCTGAAAACCCATCTCTTCAGGAAAGCCTACAGCCTGCAATGACCCTACCGGAGTTATTGCCTCAACCAACACCGGAACTGCTGCAACCCCCCGACCTACTGTCTCCTGCCTCACAATCCTGTAGAATGTAAGCCCGAAAGGGCAGGGTCCTCTCCCCTCTGTATCAGTCTGTCATTGTTAGTTTGTTTACTGTAAGTGATACCTGTAATTTGTATGTAACCCCTTCTCATGTACAGCACCATGGAATCAATGGTGCTATAGAAATAAATATTAATAATAATAATAATAATAATATAATAATTGGCATCCATTGGGGGAAGAGGGTGCCGCTGGCAACAGCTCAGAAGAGGAGAAGGATCCGCAGCAGGCATCGACATCACAGCAGCGGTTATCTGGTCCCGTAGCAGTTCAAAACGGTGTAAAAAAAAAATAAAAGAGTTTCAGGACAGCTTGTCCACATGGTCAAATTAGCACAGCGTGCAAGCCCCGAAAATTTATGCCATAGTAGGAAGAGTCCAGTGTGGCACTTTTTTTACCTAAATCCTATTGATGAGGCAAAGGTTATCTGTACGCAGTGCGGAAGGACCTTTAGCCGAGGGAAAAATTGCAGAAATTTGAATACCAGTTGCATGCTTAGACATTTAATGAACATGCACTTGCAAGCGTGGACAGACTACAAAACCTACAAATCCCCCCCCAGGGCCGGCGTCAGCACCTGGCGCACCCGGGCAAGTGCCGGTTCCCTGAGCAGGTGGGGGGACCGAATCGTGGGCGACGGCACTGGCACAGGGCCCCTCATAATACAAAAAATTGTCTCTGATGGTGGGAGGGCCCACTCGCTGTCAGACACACCGGCTTACTGTGAGGGGCCCTATGCCAGTGCCGTCGCCCACGAGTCGGCCCCCCCTGCTTGCTCAGGGCACCAGCACTTGCAATACTTACCTCTCCCTGCTCCACCGCTGTGACGTCTTCCGCATTTCCTGACAGTGACATTCAGCTTAGAGAGCGCGATGACATCACGTCTGTCCACCCTCTGCCTAAACAGTCCAAGTGCAGAGAGCTGTAACATGGCGACGATGAGGAGTCCAGAGTAGAGCAGTGCACAGCGAGGAGAGGTATTACATTTTTTTTTTATGTTTGGAGCAATATATGGGGAGCATTATACACTGGAGAATTATATATGGGGCCCAGCATACACTTGAGCATGAAAAATGTGGCAGATCAGACACTGGAGCAGCATGCATTGGGCCCATTACATATACTGGAGCATTCTAAATGGGGCAGATCAGAGACTGAAGCAGCATCCATGGGGCCCATCATATACTGAAGCATTGTAAATACGGTAGCACGGTGGCTCAGTGGATAGCACTGCAGTCTTGCAGCACTGGAGTCCTGGGTTCGAGTCCCACCAAGGACAACATCTGCAAGGAGTTTGTATGTTCTCTCCGTGTTTGCGTGGGTTTCCTCCGGGTACTCTGGTTTCCTCCCACACTCCAAAAACATACTGATAGGGAATCTAGATTGTGAGCCCCATTGGGGACAGTGACGATAATGTGTGCAAACGGTAAAGCGCTGCGGAATATGTTAGTGCTATATAAAAATAAAGATTATTATTGTAAATGGGGGACATCAGACACTGGAGCAGCATTTACAGGGCCCATTATACACTGGATCATTAATAATGAGGCCCATTAGATATGGACCATGATTTTGGCCCATAAGACACTGGAGCATCATCCATGGGGCCCAAATAATACAGGAGCATTCTAAAAGGGGGAAAACAGACCCTGGAGCAGCATTTACGGGGACCATTATACACTGGATCATTATAAATGGGGCCCATGATATATGGAGCATTATTTTGGCCCATAAGACACTGGAGCATCATCCATGGGGCCCATCATATACAGGAGCATTCTAAAAGGGGGAAAACAGACACTGGAGCAGCATTTACAGGGACCATTATACACTGGATCATTATAAATGGGGCCCATGATATATGGAGCATTATTTTGGCCAATAAGACACTGGAGCATCATCCATGGGGCCCATCATATACAGGAGCATTCTAAAAGGGGAAAACAGACACTGGAGCAGCATTTACAGGGACCATTATACACTGGATCATTATTAATGGGGCCCATGAAATATGGAGCATTATTTTGGCCCATAAGACACTGGAGCATCATCCATGGGGCCCATCATATACAGGAGCATTCTAAAAGGGGAAACCAGACACTGGAGCAGCATTTACAGGGACCATTATACACTGGATCATTATAAATGGGGCCCATGATATATGGAGCATTATTTTGGCCCATAAGACACTGGAGCACCATCCATGGGGCCCTAATAATACAGGAGCATTCTAAAAGAGGGAAAACAGACCCTGGAGCAGCATTTACGGGGACCATTATACACTGGATCATTATAAATGGGGCCCATGAGATATGGAGCATTATTTTGGCCCATAAGACACTGGAGCATCATCCATGGGGCCCAACATATACTGGAGCATTCTCAATGGGGAAGATCAGAGACTGGAGCAGCATCCATGAGGCCCATAATATACTGGAGCATTGTAAATGGGGGACAGCAGACACTGGAGCAGCATTTACGGGGCCCATTATACATTGGATCATTAATAATGGGGCCCATTTATATGGACCATGATTTGGCCCATAACACACTGGAGCATCATCCATGGGGCCCATCATATACAGGAGCATTCTCAATGGGGCAGATCAGAGACTGGAGTAGCATCCATGGGGCCCATCATATACAGGAGCATTGTAAATGGGGGACAGCAAACACTGGAGCATCATTTACGGAGCCCATTATACACTGGATCATTAATAATATGGACCATGATTTTGGCCCATAACACACTGGAGCATCATCCATGGGGCCCAACATATACTGGAGCATTCTAAATGGGGCAGATCAGACACTGGAGCAGCATTTACGGGGACCATTATACAATGGAGCATTATTTTGGCCCATTAGACACTGGAGCATCGTCCATGGGGCCCATCATATGCAGGAGAATCATATGGGGTTCATTATTTATGGGGCATCATATAGGGTATGGAGCATCATATGGGGCACATATGGGGCCTATTCTGTATGGAGCATTATATGGAGCCCATTCTGTATGGAGCAATATATGGGGCTCATTATTCTGTATGGCACACTATGTGGTGCCCATAATATTGTATGGAGGAATATACTGTGCGTTTTTTGAGCTATTGTAGATTTTAACATAGATATCAGTCATGTCATATAAGAAGTGAAGTATTTTTCATTGTACTCTACCTATATTTCTGTGCCGTATTGGAGCATCATGAATTGTGGTATGTGTTAAAGGGGCCCACTGACACTCTTTGGCCCAGGGCACACGAAAACCGTGAGCCAGCCCTACCCGCCCCCACAAGTTTAGCCATATAACCCCCAGTTTTCAATGCGTAACTATTATTATAAAGTAAATTAAGGTTGCCAAGCTTAAGTAATAAGAATTTATGTTGTTGGCATTGAAATGGGCACTGTAGGTGTGTTTACTGTCCTCCACTCCCTGCCGACTGTTATTCCCCATTGACTTGCATTGGGTTTCGTGTTTCAGTCGGACCCCCGACTTTTCCAGATAGTCGGCCGATTTCGTTTGACCCGACTTTTCAGAAAGTTGGGTTTCATGAAACCCGACTCGACCCGATAAAAGGGAAAGTCGCTCATCTCTACTGAGCTGTATATTTGTATCCAGGTGCTACCAATGAGGACACATCATACACGTAGACTTAGTCTCTGTCCAGGAATAGTACATGTCATGAATGGAGGGCTTTTCTTTCTATCAGGTTATACAGGGGCCAGACATTGGCACAAAATCCTTTTTGGTGCAGATATCATAAGCTGTTGGTATTCAACAGATGTTAATGCGATTCACTCTTCATGTTCAATATAGTAACTTCTCTACACAGTGCTTAACCCACAGATACTTCAGCAATCATTGCTAGCAAGGGCTTTCCCAAACTGAAAACATGACCATCAAAATATTAATACTCTAACATGGCAGTGATAAATGTTTAACTTCAATAATAAAAAGTAAATGTAAATTGAAATAAATTTGCAATGTGGATTCACAATCTTTAAAAGACACAATGTTACTCAGTTGTGTCATATTGGAGATTCAACCACTTTAAGAACTTGTATCAAGAAGCAGCCTCAGAGTCTCACTGCTCCTGCCCCTGGCTCCCTGCTTTGCAGGGGAGCAGTGCTCCTGAAGATTGACAGTTCAGACCAGCGCCACTGTTCCAAACAGTGCTCTTTCCTAGACTACTTTGCTTCTGCAACATGGGAGAAGCATAGTGATAAAGTGATCCAGCCCACCTTTGTCTGCCACATAATTTTTGCCTAGCTAACCATCCACAGTTAGACTGCAGGGGGCCTGTAATATATGTAACATATTTTACACAATAGAATATAAACTCCTCATGTTCTTGAAAACATAAAAGATTTTTAATCAGGGGTAAATTTTAGAGTTTCTTGCTTTACAAGTACTTTTGCAATTTTGCCCATTCATGAACTTGAGACAACCCCTTTGATGCCTTCCCACAAGTCTTCCTGTCTGGGGTTTCCTATTTACAACATGAGATAAAAGATAGTGGTTGAGTGAATTATTCATTGTCATTCCAGTTCATCTGGAGGAGAGAAGGTTTTCCCACCACCATTGAAGAGGATTCTTTACTGTTAGGGCAGTGAGTATCTGGAATTCCTTGCCTGAGGAGGTGGTGTTGGTGAACTCAGTCGAGGAGAGAGGCCTGGATGTCTTCCTGGAGCGTAACAATATTGTATCTTACAGTTATTAGGTTCTTTAGAAGGACGGAGATCTGGGGATTTATTCTGACGGAATATAGGCTGAGCTGCATGGACAAATGTCTTTTTTTTGGCCTTGCTAACTATGCTACTATGTTACTATATTTTTCTGTTTATCAAAAAATTAAACAATCCGAAGGCGGAAACAAACAAACCATACAGACCTCAATCACTCCAATGGGAGTTGTTTTGTTTCAATTCTGCAGGCTTTCCTTTTAACTTAAAGAATCAAGGTTGTAGGAGTTAAAATATTCTGAACATTATCTATAGCAGATGTTTATTATAAGCTGTAAAGTTTTATAATCTGGGCACTTAGTAGAAGTCAGACATGACATACTGTCCGCATACGTTAAGGGAATTTGTCACCTGAGTCATGCTGCTCAAATTTTGGATGGCGTGGATCAGAGTCTGGCTCCAGCATTACAAATAACTACATTCTACGCTGAAATACTGTGGCATTTCAGCGAAAAACACAGATCAGAGTGCACTTGGGTACAAGGTGACTAGTCCAAGAGGCAGGAAAAAGAAAAAATGTCTACAGCACGCTTAAAGTGGCATGAAAAAAATCATGAGAAAAAACTTATTCTCCTCCATTCCCATAAAAAGCATTGTTTCGGCCTTTGTCAAGCTTATAGACCATGCTATTACAACAGACTTTTATTAGATGGACAATTATTTCTACGGCGCCAACATATTCTGCAGAATTTCACAATTCAGACAATTAACAATGTGCCTGTTGTGAACACACTGGATCTGACTTCTGAGTTTAGGCTCCCTCTGGTGGCTGCTGATAGTAATGAAGCTGCTTTGGCTAACAGAAGTCCTTCACCTGGTGGCGATGAGTGGCAATCAGGTGGGACTGACTGGGGAGATATAAGTGAGCTACCTTCCCATGATCCTCGCCGGTCAGTTGTTGCTTCCTGGTCTCTTTTGGAAGTGAGCTTGCTTCCTGCTTCTCCTGCAACTATCAGATAAGTTATTTGCTGTTTATTTCTTGCCATTTGTTTTTGTCTATCTCAGTTTTCTGCCTTTCTGGAGTTTGTACAGCCAGGTTCCCCTGCTGGGGCCTGCGCTGGCCTCTGTTATAATTTGGTAGCTGAGGAGTGCAGGTAAAAAAAGGCAATACACCAGAGCAGTTGGAAACTATGAGATTGCAGTACCCTGACTAACCACCACAACTAGAGGCAGCCGTGGAGCGTTCCTACGTTGGTCCTAGACGCCTCGTCACAGCCTGAGAAACTAACTACACCTAAAGATAGATATAGGAAAGCTATCTGCCCCGGAGCAGAACCCCAAAGACAATAGAAAGCCCCCAAACATGTAATGGCGGTTAGACAAGAAGAAATACTGACACAGAAAGAAAAATAGTATGAGCAAACGCTGGGGCCCAAACTAACTAAATAGAAAAGGACAGGAAGGGTACTTACTGCAATCCCAGAAAACCCTGAAAAGCACCAACACCACTAATTTCAAAAACACCTGAGATCACACGACCTCTACCACCTAAATTAGTTCTCTGGTGTAACAAAATCAAAACAGCAGCCACTGAAAAAACTGGAAAAAGCAAAAGTACATACATAAGTGGCTGAACTAAACTGAGAGGGCAAAAGCCCCCGGAGGGGACCCTGAAGGCCCCCACAGAAGTGCAGGACAAAAATGCAAAAATATAGCACAAAAACAAAAAGAAGAAAATGTCTTATCTGTTAGCAGGAGATGCAGACATGACACAGCAGGCTACAAGGGAAACAGGAATGAAGGATTCAGACCAGAACAATTGATCACCGGCAACCCTGATGGGAAGGTGACTCCCTTATATAAGACCAGTCAGTAACACCTGATTCCCAGTCCTCACAATCTTCACTGGACAGACCAGCACCGCTTGTAACCACCAGAGGAAGCCTCTGCTCAGAACTCATCTCAAACCCATTCACAACAGTACCCCCCCCTTGAGGAGGGGTCACCGAACCCTCACCTGAGCAACCAGGCCGGTCAGGATGAGTTCTATGATACGCACGGATAAGTCTCCTAGCATGGATGTCTGAAGCAAACACCCAAGAATTGTCTTCCTGACCATAACCTCTCCATTTAACCAAATACTGGAGTTTCCGTCTAGAAAAACGAGAATCTAATATTTTCTCAACCACATACTCCAGATTGCCTCAACCAAAACAGGGTCAGGAGGCACAGCAGCAGGAACCACTGGCTCAACAAACCTCTTCAACAAGGACTTGTGGAACACGTTATGGATCTTAAATGTCCCTGGAAGAAGCAAACGAAAAGAAACAGGATTAATAATCTCCATGATCTTATAAGGTCCAATGAACCTAGGCTTAAATTTAGGAGATGCCACTCTCATAGGAATATTCTTTGAGGACAACCAGACCAAGTCCCCCACTTTAAACCGAGGACCATCAGTCCTATGCCGGTTAGCAAACCGCTGGGCCTTCTCCTGAGAGAGGGACAACCTCTCCACTACCTGGTCCCAAATCTGTTGCATACGCTCCACAACAGAGTCAACACCTGGACAGACAGAAGCCTCCGTCTGTCCTGAAGAAAATCGAGGGTGAAACCCAGAATTACAGAAAAACGGAGACATCAAAGTGGCAGAGCTAGCCATATTATTAAGAGCAAACTCAGCCAAAGGCAAAAAAGAGACCCAGTCATCCTGATCAGCAGACACAAAGCATCTTTGATAAGTCTCCAATGTCTGGTTTGTTCTCTCAGTTTGACCATTGGTCTGAGGATGAAATGCCGAGGAGAAAGACAATTGAACACCCAGTTTAGAACAAAAAGTCCTCCAAAATCTGGAAACAAACTGGACTCCTCTGTCAGACACAATGTTCTCAGGAATGCCGTGTAAACGAACCACGTGCTGAAGGAAAAACGGCACCAATTCAGAGGAGGAAGGCAACTTAGGTAATGGCACAAGATGTATAATTTTGGAAAACCTATCACAAATTACCCAGATGGTGGTCATACTCTGAGAAACAGGAAGGTCGGAAATTAAATCCATAGAGATATGGGTCCATGGTCTCTTGGGCACAGGCAATGGCATCAACAAACCACTAGAGCGAGAGCAAGGCTTGGAGCGAGAGCAAGTCCCGCAGGACTGCACAAATTCCCTGACATCACGAGACAAGGTAGGCCACCAAAAGGACCGACTAACCAAGTCTCTGGTACCAAAAATTCCGGGATGCCCAGCCAATGCGGAACAATGAATCTCAGACATCACACTCTTTTTCCACTGATCCGGGACAAACAATTTTCCAACCGGGCAGCGCTCGGGCCTATCCTCCTGACACCCCTCCAGAGCAAGTCTCAAATTGGGCGAGATGGCGGAAAGAACTACACCCTCTTTCAAAATAACAGAAGGATCAGATAACTCAGGAGAGTCCGTAAGGAAGCTCCTCGAGAGGGCATCCGCCTTAACATTCTTAGTGCCAGGAAGAAAGGAAACCACAAAATTAAAACGTGTGAAAAACAAGGCCCACCTGGCCTGTCTAGGATTGAGTCGCTTGGCAGATTCCAGATAGACCAGATTCTTATGGTCCATAAGGACCACCACCTGATGTTTGGCTCCCTCTAGCCAATGTCTCCACTCTTCAAAAGCCCACTTCATGGCCAATAACTCCCGATTACCCACGTCATAATTACGTTCAGTAGGAGAAAATTTTCGAGAGAAAAAGGCACAAGTGTTACTTTTAGAGGTCTCTGGACCTTTTTGGGACAAAACGGCACCTGCCCCAATTTCAGAGGCATCAACCTCCACCTGAAATGGCAGAGAAACATCAGGCTGCCGTAGAACAGGAGCAGAAGTGAATCTCTGCTTAAGTTCCTGAAATGCAGAGACTGCCTCAGGAGGCCAATTCACCACATCAGAACCCTTTCTGGTCAAATCAGTTAATGGTTTAACAATAACCGAGAAATTACCAATAAATTTACGATAAAAATTGGCAAAACCCAAAAATCTCTGAAGAGCCTTTAATGAAGTAGGTTGGACCCAATCACAGATGGCCTGAACCTTGACCGGGTCCATTTCAATAACAGATGGGGACAAAATGAATCCCAGAAATGAGATCCTCTGTACACCAAAAAGACACTTTGATCCCTTCACATACAGAGCATTCTCTCTCAAAATCTGGAATACAGTTCGAACATGTTTCACATGAGAGTCCCAGTCATTAGAAAAAATCAAGATATCATCCAAATAAACAATCAGAAATTTGTCCACAAAATCCCTGAAAATGTCATTCATGAAGGACTGGAAGACGGAAGGAGCATTAGTGAGCCCAAAGGGCATCACCAGGTACTCAAAATGCCCTTCAGGCGTATTGAATGCCGTCTTCCATTCATCCCCGTGCTTAATGCGAATAAGGTTATACGCCCCCCTGAGGTCAAGCTTGGTAAACCAAGTAGCGTTTTTCACCCTGGAAAACAGGTCAGAAATCAAGGGTAACGGGTATTGATATTTCACAGTAATATTGTTCAAGAGACGATAATCAATACACGGCCTCAATGAACCATCCTTTTTGGCCACAAAGAAAAAACCGGCACCTAAGGGTGAAGAGGATGGTCTGATATGACCCTTCTCCAATGATTCCTTGATATAAGACCGCATAGCGTCATGTTCAGGTACAGACAAGTTAAAAAGGCGACCCTTAGGGAATTTACTACCCGGCACTAATTCAATAGCGCAGTCATAGCTCCTATGGGGAGGCAAGGATGCAGATTTACTTTCGCTAAACACATCAGAAAAATCAATCAAAAAGTCAGGAACATCCTGAGCCTGGGGGGAGGCAGAAAAAACAGGAGTGTTGGTATTAACACATTGGCAGCCCCAACTGGTTACAGACACAGATTTTTAATCCAAAACAGGATTATGAGACTGTAACCAAGGGAAACCCAGCACGATAATGTCATGCAGATTATACAGAACCAAAAATTTGCAGCACTCCTGGTGATCAGGTTCAATCCTCATTATCACCTGAGTAGAAAACTGGGGTTTATTCTCAGCCAAAGGGGTAGAATCGATCCCCAGTAGGGAATAGACTTCTGTAGGGGTATCAAGGGAAACCCACAACGTCTAGCAAAATCATAATCCATCAGGTTAATAGCTGCTCCAGAATCAACGAAAGCCTGAGCAGAAAATGAGGACAGAGAGCATATCAGAGTGACAGTTAATAAAAACTTAGTCTGAACACTACCCAAGACAACAGAACGTGCAAAACGTCTTCCCCGCTTAGGGCAGACTGAAATAGCATGAGAGGCATCACCACAGTAGAAACATAACCCATTGCGCTTTCGAAACTCATGACGCTGTGCCCCAGACACCACTCTAGCACACTGCATGGGTTCAGAAGCTGGTTCACAAGGGAACACCATTCCACGCATACTTCTCCGCTCACGCAAACGTCTGTCAATTTGAATCGCTAATGACATAGAATCATTGAGACCAGAGGGGACAGGGAATCCCACCATAACATCCTTTACATTATCTGACAGACCCTTCCGGAAAGGGCTGCCAAAGCGTCGTCATTCCATTTGGTCAGGACTGCCCACCTACGGAATCTCTGACAGTATAACTCAGCGTCATAAAGCCCCTGATTTAATGCCAACAAGGCTTTTTCAGCTTGATCAGTGACATTAGGCTCATCGTACAATAACCCCAAAGCCTGAAAAAATGCATCAACATCACTCAAAACAGGATCCCCAGGTGTCAGGGAAAAAGCCCAATCCTGAGGATCGCCGCGCAGGAGAGAGATGATAATTTGAACCTGCTGCGCTGCGTTCCCTGAGGACTTAGATTTTAAGGCAAAAAACAATTTACAATTATTTTTGAAATTCTGAAACTTAGCTCGATCCCCTAAAAACAAATTTGGCATGGAATCCTAGGTTCCACAACAGGCAACCTAGCAAGATAGGTAGCAATACTCTGAACCTCAGTGGCAAGCTGATCCACACGGCCAGACAACTGTGCAAACTCCATTGAGAGAAAAGATCCTCCCCAGCACCCAGAGATACAGAGGGAAAAAAAAAATGCAACAAACAGAAAAATATCTCTGACAACTCTGACAACCTTTTTTTTTTTTTTTTTTCACAATATTTTTCCCTTCTGTGAGTACCACACAATTTTCAGTTTAGGCCGGTGATACTGTTATGATTTGGTAGCTGAGGAGTGCAGGTAAAAAAAGGCAATACACCAGAGCAGTTGGAAACTATGAGATTGCAGTACCCTGACTAACCACCACAACTAGAGGCAGCCGTGGAGCGTTCCTACGTTGGTCCTAGACGCCTCGTCACAGCCTGAGAAACTAACTACACCTAAAGATAGATATAGGAAAGCTATCTGCCCCGGAGCAGAACCCCAAAGACAATAGAAAGCCCCCAAACATGTAATGGCGGTTAGACAAGAAGAAATACTGACACAGAAAGAAAATAGTATGAGCAAACGCTGGGGCCCAAACTAACTAAATAGAAAAGGACAGGAAGGGTACTTACTGCAATCCCAGAAAACCCTGAAAAGCACCAACACCACTAATTTCAAAAACACCTGAGATCACACGACCTCTACCACCTAAATTAGTTCTCTGGTGTAACAAAATCAAAACAGCAGCCACTGAAAAAACTGGAAAAAGCAAAAGTACATACATAAGTGGCTGAACTAAACTGAGAGGGCAAAAGCCCCCGGAGGGGACCCTGAAGGCCCCCACAGAAGTGCAGGACAAAAATGCAAAAATATAGCACAAAAACAAAAAGAAGAAAATGTCTTATCTGTTAGCAGGAGATGCAGACATGACACAGCAGGCTACAAGGGAAACAGGAATGAAGGATTCAGACCAGAACAATTGATCACCGGCAACCCTGATGGGAAGGTGACTCCCTTATATAAGACCAGTCAGTAACACCTGATTCCCAGTCCTCACAATCTTCACTGGACAGACCAGCACCGCTTGTAACCACCAGAGGAAGCCTCTGCTCAGAACTCATCTCAAACCCATTCACAACAGGCCTCTGTTTCTCTTTTGCCATTGTTTATGTATTATCAGTTCCCTGTTATATCAGTATCTGCTCATTTGCTACCAGTTACACCTGAGTTCTGATCTAGCGGGGAGAGATCATGTGGCCTCAGTATTTTTGCATATCAGACTGGTTGGAGTTTTTCTTAGAGTTTTTGCTGATTGCAGACAGTATTCTTTCCTGTTCTGTTCTATCTAGATAGTTTGGGCCCCAGCATTTGCTCGCTCTATTTTCTGCCTGTTTTGTATTTTATCTTGTCTCACAACCAATATATGTTTGGGGGCTGCCTATTCCTTTGGGGGCTCTACTCCAGGGCAGTTAGCTTTCTCCTTTCTGTCTTTAGGCTTAGTTATCTCTCCGGCTGTGTCGAGGCGTTTTGGGCACGGTAGGCACGTCCCACGGCTGCTTCTAGTTGTGGTGCCAGTTCAGAGGTCTGCAATCCGCTAGTTACCAACCTCTCTCGGTGTCTAGGCTATTTTGGCTACTGTCCTCCTCGGCTACCAAATCATAACAGTGCCATTCAGGCAGGTTGTAACCAGTCCCCTGTGAATAGTCTCAGTAACCAGCCTTATATTTAAACACTATACACTACACTATATTAAACACTATAAACTACACTATATTAAACACTATACACTATACTATATTAAACACTATACTTTCTACATTCACATGTATTATAACCGCCATCATGTATATCACAAAATATTCTAAAAAGTTATTGAGATTAATCCCAGCTTTTATATGTCTACTGCGCATGCGCTGACATCCTCCTCATACGGCTACCATAGAATACTGTGTATGCATCCCTCCTCATATTACAGCAATCTTCATTGTTGTAGGCCTAATCAGCCTACAACATCCATATTTCAATCAACCACATCCTTGTTGCCAAATTAATATTAAAAGCTAATCACATCATCTAGCAACCCACAATGCAAGTCTCCAAGCATAACAGGACTTTTTATTGCAGATTAAGGGCTTGATCTGCAACATTGAAACATGGGTAATTATATGCTAAGGCTACACATGACAGAGATTTTGGTCACCATTCGATACAATTAAAGAAAACTGGTAATCCTCAGAAATACTACTTACCTGCAAATATAGGCGGTAATCTGCAGGTAAACAGCATTTAAATACAGTTTAGATGGCTTACTGGAGCAGCAGCCACAAGAAGAAAATTATGTTTTGTTCTCCCTGTGGCCACCTGCTTCCAGTCATTTGGCCAATGCAAGCAGTGGTAAGAGGGAAAGCGGCACTTTGATTGATAGTCTGTTTTACAAACGTTCGTATGCCGAAAATGCTGTCAACCTAAGTCCTGCTCTTTGCACTGACCCGATGACTGAAAGCGAGAGGCTACAGAGAAAATAAAATTACATATTCTTCTTGTAGCTGCTAGATCTAGCAAGACAGCTACACAAGGCTTAAAGTAGATCACCTTGAGAAAAGCTATTTACCTCCAGATATAGGGGCACAGGTACAGGTTCCCTTTAAGAACAAAAGTTCCAATTGTTATTTTATGCATTTGTTTTTTCATAAGGTTTAAGAGAGTCCTTAATCTGGAATCATTGAGGGCTTCTAGAAGATGTAATGATTTTCCCCATATTAATTGTTTATGAGTAAAGGCACTGTCACACTTAGCGATCGCACCAGCGATCACGACAACGACACAACCTGGCGAGATCGCTAGTACGATCGCTATGTGGTCGCTAGTTAGCTTCCAAACACAAAGATCTCATCAGAGATCAGCGATCTGTATAACGACCTCTGCGGTCGTTGGGAAAACCTAGTCCCGCCTGCCCCGCTGGTAAAGTCGTTCATAAAGGGTGTCACACTCAGTGATTCAGGCTCACCAGCGGGACACCAACGACCAAAAAACGGCTCAGAACGTTCATGAGCGATCAGCGACATCGCAGCAGGGGCCACATCACCGCTACATGTCACACACAGCGACGTCGCTAACGAGGTCGCTGCTACATCATAAAATCACTGACGCTTTAGCTCTCGCAAGCGATCTCGCTTAGTGTGACAGTACCTTAAATGTTAACCTTTAATATTGATATGGCGACTGCCCTCTATATAAATCTCTATAGTGATCTTGTTATGCTGGTTAGTAAAAGCATCTGAACACAAAGCATAGGAATTGTATGCATTTGCAGTATTAACATTGAATGTCCTGGTTAATGCAGAGGTTGGGAACTCATGACCACAATTACTTGGCAACCAGGACACGGTTCTTTGAGATATGGATGGTTATAAGCAGATCCGACCATGTGACCTGTGCTGCTAAACCACAGAGAGGGAGAGATGCATGTGTGGTAACCCTTAAATGCGTATGTGAGTCGCTCGTACAGGGCTTGGGGTTCACTTTGCTGGGGATGTCACAGGTAGCGCAGCTCGGTCCGTTGCCCTGGGCGCTCACTAAAAGGGGGATATTTACAGGGGATTGTAGAAATGTTCGTGACGCCACCTGTGGTTTCTGATCAGGGTGACCAGCGCTGCAGGGTGAATCCTCTGAGGGTTGGGGCAGCAAGGTGTTAAGTCTCCCACAGGCGAGACTGGTCCCTCGAGGTATATGGCGGTGCAGGGGTGAAGGAGCAATAATGCAGACACACACAAGACAGTCTCTTTCTGTACCTTTACTGGTGATGAAGTTGCAGGCACGTCCCGGGAGGTCGTCAGGGTGGAGGATGCATGTCCAGTAATCCACTGAGTAAGTGTAGGGCCTCCTTACTTCTTTATACGTGTGAGTTTCTGTCTTGCATGAAACAAAGCCTAACTCCGTGTGAAACAGCTACGCCCGGCTGACATTGTGGTGGAGCCTTCTTTTGGACAGAACTAAGTCTCTATCTGCAGCGTCCTGCTAGACTCCTGTTCTCCTGACCCCGGTTACGTATCAGCACTGTTGGGCCCCTCTGTGACCTGAAGTCCAGCAGGGTCTCCGGTTTCTCCCACTAGCCGTGAAGGTACTAGCAAGCTCGGACCCGGTGTCCGGTAGTGCAGAGTGGAGGTAAGCTATCGTTGCTATTACTCCTCAGTCACTCTCTCTTTCTCTTTTTCCACTTGCCTGTCGTCCTACTCACACCTTTAACATAAGCACAAGCAGCAGTAGTCGTCAGCTTCCTTCTCTTCACCGCTCTCCAAGCGTCGGCACGCTCGCTCTCTAACAATACCTCAGTTGACTCGATGTTACAAATACTGCAGTTACCTTTCCTTCACTTCATTTTTAGGCTCTGTCCAAAGGAGCTATCAGGACCTTCCGTCAGACTGATTTCATACTCACTTCGAGAGTCACTTTCCACTTCCCTAGGGAACTATCAGTCAGCACGTTCTGAGGTAACTTTCCTCTCAGCTCGTCTCTCTGAGGTACAACCGACAACTAGCTAACGTCCAGCTAGAATGTCTGTCTAGAATGGCTCTGACAGGAAATCTAACTGCTGCGTCTCTCCACACCCTTATATACCTACGTATTCTAAAGGGCTCCCTCTGGTGGCACCAGGAAAATGTGAAGTGTGAATGAATATCAGGTCATTATGAGTTCGCAAATACCAAACATGTATAAGTTCTTTTTAATTTAACCTCTTTCCCACTTTAGAAGTATAGTTACATCTAAGGTGGGCTCCCTCTTTTTGCTGTGGGCTCCGGGGATGAGCCCGCAACTTTTCCGGCACATGTCAGCTGATTTGAACAGCTGACATGTGCCCCTAACAACCGCTGGTGAAATCGCAATCCACCTCTGACAGCAGCATTTAACATGCTCGCGCAGGAAGCGAATCACTAATCCCGCCCATCGGCGCCCGTGTCACATGACCTCTGGTCGCTGATGGGTTGGCATGACAACCCGCGATCTGCAGCAGACCCCAGTAGTTGTCATTGCCAGATAGCTATGAGTGCTGCCCAGTGGTTGGCACTTATAGCAAGTGAGCATTTTAGCTACATAGAGAAGGGCTGAAGAGCTGCTCTGTGCAGCAGAAGAGATCAAAAGATCACAGCTTTTAGTATCCCATGGAGATGTTTTTAAAAATATTAAAAAAATAAAAGTTCAAATCACCCCTCAATTCGCCCCATTCAAAATAAAACAATAATGAAAATACACATATTTGGTATTGCTGTGCTCAGAATCACCCGATCTATCAATATGTAAAAAGAAATAATGGGATAGATAAACAGCGTAAAGAGAAAAAAGTCCAAACACGAGAATTACGCTTTTTTGGTCGCCGCAACATTGCATTAAAATGTAATAACAAGCGATCAAAATATCATATCTACATCAATATGGTATCAGAAAAACCATAAGCTCAGAGCACAAAAATAAGCCCTCACTCAGCCCCAGATCACAAAAAATGGAAACGCTGCAGGTTTCAGAAAATGGCGACTTTTTTTTAAGAAACTTTGGATTTTTTTTTTACCACTTAAATAAAAAAGAACCTAGACATGTTTGATATCTATGAGCTCGTAATGACCTGGAGAATCATAATGGCAGGTCAGTTTTAGCATTTAGAGGTAAAATAGCAAAACAAAAAACAATTGTGGAAATGCACTTGTTTAAAGGGGAAAAGTGATGAATAAAAAATCCAAAGTTTGTAAGAAAAAAAAATGGCGTCATTTTCCAGGACTTGTAGTGTCTCCATTTTTTGGGATCTGGGCTAGGAGTTAACGTTTTTATTGATATAATTTTCAGGTAGATGAAATGTTTTGATCGCCTGTTATTGCAATGTTGCGGCGACAAAAAAAAATGTATTTCTGGCGTTTCAGTTTTCTTTCTCATTACACTGTTTACCAATTGGATTAGTTTACTTTATATTTTTATAGATCGAGCGTTTCTGATTGCAGTGAAACCAAATGTGAATTTTTTGTTTGTTTGTTTTATTTTGAATGGGGCAAAAGGGGGGTGATTTCAACTTTTAAAACAAAAAAATTTCCTTCTCACCCCCCAATGGGGGTGGTCTTTTTTTGTCCTTTCTCATTCTCGGGTCTTCTACCAGAGGCCTGGGAATTTGAGGGTTCTGCACAAGATCTTAGTTGTTCCCAGCATTGCGCTTTTCTGGACAGAGAGTTCAGATGTTGCTCCTGGGATCTGTTGTAGCCATTTTCTCAATTTAAGGCTCACTGCTCCTATCACCACTGGAATCACTGTTGCCTCCACCTTCCACCTCTTCTCCAGTTCTCCTTTGAGGCCCTGGTATTCCTCCAGCTTCCCATATTCCTTCTTTCTGATGTTGCTGTCACTTGGCACTGCCACATCTATTATCTTCGTCAGGGGATGAAGGTAATCAATACCGAAACGCGCGTCGGGGCGCGTTCTCGCAGGCTGACAGCGTCCCATACAGGCTCCCAGGTATCGGTTATTTTCCACTAAGTCTCGTTGTTTTTCTTTTTCTTTTGCTTTCACGTTTTTGGTCTCACATATTATTTTGGATTCAGCATATGCACTTTGTGCATGCTGGTTTTAAACTTTTGATATGCACAGAGGATGTACCAATACGTATAGCACTTTTTATATAGTACTTTTCACACAGTATGTTTAGGGTATTTACACTGCATTATATATATTTGGTGAATTTGCTTTTTATTATCTTGGTGCAATGACTTTTTTGTGGATCACATTGTGTATTTAGATCCTGGATATGTAATCTGAGTCTGTTATTATTTGGGCTCATTATATCACGCTGTTGGTTGTTTTATATATCTTTTAATATTTTTTTATATTATGTACAACATTGTTTAATAAAGATTATGTACATTTTTTGCACAATTTTGTTTCTCTTTATTAGTTTATAGAGAGTGCATGTTTATTCCTTGGTTCTTCTATTTGGGCCCCCACTGCCTTTATTCATGTCTGGTGTATAGGGTTCTTCTGGTCAAAACTGAGTCAACTGAGGTATTTGCAGTGAGCAAGCGTGCTGACGCTTTGAGAGCGGTGAAGAGAAAGGAGAATCTGCCATCTACTGCTAGTGTGTGCTTATGTTAAAGGTGAGAGTAGGACGAAAGGCGAGTGGAAAAAGGAAAGAGAGTGACAGAGGTCGAAACAGCATTGATCGCTTACCTCTACTCTGCACTACCGGACGCCGGGTCCGAGCTTGCTAGCATCTACACGACTAGTAGGAGAAACCGGAGACCCTGTGGGACTTCAAGTCGCAGGGGCCCTGCAGTGCTGATACGTAAACGGAGTCAGGAAGAACAGGAGTCTGGTCAGCGCAACCATTAGAGACTGAGTTCTATCCAAAAGAAGGCTCCACCACAAAGTCAGCCGGGCATATAACTGAAGACAGAGTTAGACTTCGTTCTATACAGGTCAGAAACTCACACATACAGGAGTACGGAGGCCCTACACCTACTCAGTGGAATTACTGGACGTGCATCCTCCACCCTGACAGCTTCCCGGGACGTGCCTGCAACTACCATCAGTAAAGGTACAGAAAGAGACTTTCGTGTGTGTGTCTGCCTTATTGATCCTGCACCCCTACACCGCCATATACCCTGAGGGATCCAGTCTTGCCTGTGGAAGACTTAACACCTTGCTGCCCAGTAACAACCCCCCAGCGGATCTACCCTGCAGCGCTGGTCACCCTGACCAGGTACCACAGGTGGCGTCATGAATAAACTGTATACATCCTTTAATCCCCTGTAAATATTCCCCCTTTTATTGACGTGAGCCCCCAGGGCCACGGACCGAGCTGCGCTACCCGTGACATCCCCCATTGAAGTGAACGGGCTCGGTGCCGAGTACCCCACAGGCCCTGGCTACGGGCGACTCACAGCGGCTTGTCTTGCCATACCGCTTCATGTTCCTGTTCTTCCTTCCAGATCTGTTATTGTTGCTACTTTCTCTTAGCACCTCATCTTTTGGTGCCATTTTTCTGATGTATTCCTGAATACTCCTAGTTTCATCCGTGATGGTGGCTTGGATGCTGATCAAGCCTCAACCATCTTCCTTTCTGTAGGTATACATTCTTTGGGTGCTAGACTTCGGGTGGAGAACTCCATGCATTGTGAGGAGCTTTCGAGTCTTCACATCTGCAGCTTCCATCTCTTTCTTTGGCCAGCACACTATGCCAGCAGGGTATCTGATAACAGAAAGGGCATATGTATTGATGGCATGGATTTTATTCTTCCCATTGAGCTGGCTCTTCAGGACCTGCCTTACTCTTTGATGGTATTTGGATGTTGCCGCTTTCCTTGCCTCCTCATCATGGTTACCGTATCCCTTTGGGATGCCGAAGTACTTGTAGCATGTCTGTACATCTGCTATGTGCCCTGCTGGTAATTCCACTCCATCAGTCTTGACTACCTTGCCTCTCTTTATTACCAACCGGCTGCACTTCTCCAGTCCGAAGGACATCCCGATGTCTTCGCTGTAGATCCTTGTCAGGTGGATCAGTGAATTGATGTCCCGTTCATTTTTCGCATACATCTTGATGCCATTCATGTAGAGGACGTGACTGATGGTGCTTCCACTCTTGAACTTGTATCCATAACCAGACTCTGTAATTATCTGACTGAGGGGGTTCAAGCATATGCAGAAAAGCAATGTCCAGTGCATCACCTTGGTATATACCGCATTTGATGGTCAATTGTGCTATTTGTCTAGAGTTGACTTCCAATGTTGTTCTCCATAGCCCCATTGAGTTTCTGAGGAAGTTTTTTAAATTTCCTTTTTTTAAAACATTTTTAAAATTTTTTACTTAATTCTATGGTTTCTTTAAGAGACTTGAAGCTGCGATCATCCGATCTCTTGTGCTACACATAGCAGGGCTTCAACACTGTGATGTGTAGCAGAAGTAATTATTAGTGATGAGCGAACGTGCTCGCCACTACTTGTTACTCGCACGAGTATCACGGTACTCAGTGTACTCGGCGAGCACCGAGCATTTCCGGGAACTTGGGTCTCCACCCAGATTTTTTGGCGGACTTTACAGACTCAATCACGATGCAGAGATTGTCTGCCAGGCAATGAAACGCTGCAGCCATCTTTGTTATGGTCGTGCAGTGATTGGCTGGCCGCACAGCATCATCAGGGGTATAAAAGACCGGACGCTGCCCTGCTCGGCGCATTCAGCTCCGGATTTAGATAGTGTCGGGAACGCTGCTGCCAAGATAGGGTCAGAATTGGGGATTTATTAGTTAGTGTGTGGTCTACCATTGTAAACTACTCAAATCCAGATAAACCAACAGTCCTTCTAAGGACTAATTCCGAAGTATATAGGTTCCAGTGTTAGGTAGGCATTGTAGTGCACGTTGCTCTATACACATCAGTGCAAGGCCTGCAGGCACTGTATGTGTGTATATAGATCACTGCATACATCGAGAGGGTCCATTCCCTTCCTGTGTTCTGGTGCTGCTGCTACCTGTAGGATATATTAGCTGTATATACCAAGCCCAAGGTGTAATTGGCTTTGAAAATTTTTTTGGCCAGGGCTAATAGAGCTTTTGAGTTGGCAGAGAAATATTTAATTTTTATGTGGTACGGTTGAGTAGATTTTATTTTTTAGCGTCTTACACAATTTCTTGACACTATTTTGCTGAACTCCCCCAAAAATCATACAGGCCACATATTTAACAGTGTGGTATATCTGTGACATGTCTCATCTACAGTGGTGGCCAAAAGTATTGGCACCCCTGCAATTCTGTCAGATAATACTCAGTTTCTTCCTGAAAATGATTGCAAACACAAATTCATTGGTATTATTATCTTCATTTAATTTGTCTTCAATGAAAAAACACAAAAAGAATTGACCTAAAGCCAAATTGGATATAATTCCACACCAAACCTAAAAAAAGGGGGTGGACAAATGTATTGGCACTGTTTGAAAAATCATGTGATGCTTCTCTAATTCGTGTAATCACCAGCACCTGTAACTTACCTGTGGCACCTAACAGGTGTTGGAAATAACTAAATCACACTTGCAGCCAGTTAACATGGATTAAAGTTGACTCAACCTCTGTCCTGTGTCCTTGTGTGTACCACATTGAGCATGGAGAAAAGAAAGAAGACCAAAAACTGTCTGAGGACTTGAGAAACCAAATTGTGAGGAAGCATGAGCAATCTCAAGGCTACAAGTCCATCTCCAAAGACCTGAATGTTCCTGTGTCTTCCGTGCGCAGTGTCATCAAGAAGTTTAAAGCCCATGGCACTGTGGCTAACCTCCCTAGATGTGGAAGGAAAAGAAAAATTGACAAGAGATTTCAACGCAAGATTGTGCGGATGGTGGATAAAGAACCTCGACTAACATCCAAACAAGTTCAAGCTGCCCTGCAGTCCGAGGGTACAACAGTGTCAACCCGTACTATCCGTCGGCGTCTAAGTGAAAAGGGACTGTATGGTAGGATACCCAGGAAGACCCCACTTCTTACCCCGAGACATAAAAAAGCCAGGCTGGAGTTTGCCAAAACTTGCCTGAGAAAGCCTAAAACGTTTTGGAAGAATGTTCTCTGGTCAGATGAGACAAAAGTCGAGCTTTTTGGGAAAAACCATCAACATAGAGTGTACAGGAAAAAAAAAGAGGCATTCAAAGAAAAGAACACGGTCCCTACAGTCAAACATGGCGGAGGTTCCCTGATGTTTTGGGGTTGCTTTGCTGCCTCTGGCACTAGACTGCTTGACCGTGTGCATGGCATTATGAAGTCTGAAGACTACCAACAAATTTTGCAGCATAATGTAGGACCCAGTGTGAGAAAGCTGGGTCTCCCTCAGAGGTCATGGGTCTTCCAGCAGGACAATGACCCAAAACACACTTCCAAAAGCACTATAAAATGGTTTGAAAGAAAGCACTGGAGACTTCTAAGGTGGCCAGCAATGAGTCCAGACCTGAATCCCATAGAACACCTGTGGAGAGATCTCAAAATGGCAGTTTGGAGAAGGCACCCTTCAAATATCAGGGACCTGGAGCAGTTTGCCAAAGAAGAATGGTCTACAATTCCAGCAGAGCATTGTAAGAAACTCATTGATGGTTACCGGAAGCGGTTGTTCGCAGTTATTTTGGCTAAAGGTTGTGCAACCAAGTATTAGGCTGAGGGTGCCAATACTTTTGTCTGCCCCATTTTTGGAGTTTTGTGTGAAATGATCAAGGATTTGATTTTTGCTTCATTCTCTTTTGTGTTTTTTCCTAGCAAGCAAATTAAATGAAGATAAAAATAGCAAATAATTTGTGATTGCAATCATTTTCAGGAAGACACTGAGTATTATCTGACAGAATTGCAGGGGTGCCAATACTTTTGGCCACCACTGTATCTGTCTGCTAAAAATTGTGGTCATTTTAGCCCTAAATCAAAAAATTTTTGCTGTCTGGCACTGTACTTATATACAGCACTATTTAGCCAAAAGAAAAAGGCCACACATTTGTTGTAGTGGTATCTCCGTGCCAGCTGATATCTGTGTGTGCTCAAAGTTTGGCCATTTTAGGCCAGTTTTCCTTTCTATGGCCTGGGTGTCACTGTATTTATATACAGCATTATTTAGCCAAAAAATTAAAAAAAGGACAGGCCTCACATTTGTCATAGTGGAATCTCCGTGCCAGCTGATATATGTGCGTGCTCAAAGTTTGGCCATTTTAGGCCAGTTTTCCTTTTTTTGGCCTGGGTGTCACTGTACTTATATACAGCATTATTTAGCCCAAAAATTAAAAAAAGGACAGGCCACACATTTGTCATAGTGGTATCTTCGTGCCAGGTGATATCTGTGCGTGCTCAAAGTTTGACCAGTTTATGGTGGTGTTCTTTTTTTTGGCCTGGGTGTCACTGTACTTATATACAGCAGTGTTTAGCCAAAAAATTTAAAAAATGACAGACCACACATTTTTCGGTGTGGTATCTCTGTGCCTGCTGATATCTGTGCGTCCTCAAAGTTTGGCCAGTTTAGGACGGTTTTCCTTTGTTTGTCCTGGGTTTCACAGTACTTATATACAGCACTAGTTAGCACAAAAATAAAAAAAAACAGGCCACACATTTGTCATAGTGGTATCTTCGTGCCAGCTGATATCTGTGCGTGCTCAAAGTTTGGCCAGTTTATGGTGGTTTTCTTTTTTTTGGCCTGGGTGTCACTGTACTTATATACAGCAGTATTTAGCCAAAAAATTTTAAAAAGTACAGACCACACATTTTTTGGTGTGGTATCTCTGTGCCAGCTGATATCAGTGGGTGCTCAAAGTTTGGCCAGTTTAGGCCGGTTTTCCTTTGTTTGTCCTGGGTTTCACAGTACTTATATACAGCACTAGTTAGGAAGAGCTGAAGACGGAGGCTGGTGAGTATGATATTAGGGTCCGGGAATTTAAATTAGTGACACCACTCCAGTGCTGAGATAAAAAAAACCTCTGACGTGGTGCTTTAAATGTGTATTAATGATTAATCTGTGACAAATCATGAGGAAGACTAGCGTCGAAACGCGTTGATCTGCTCCTCTGTGTGTACAGTGCCAGACAATATGTGTTTCCATTATTTTTAATACTTTTGTACTAAAAGTTAGATTTTAACTACCCCTGCCTATCGCTGGATCTCTTTCCATTTTTTTTTCTTTCTCATAGTTGTCCAGGTTAGGTGTAGGGGAATCCAGAAGAAAGGCGGAGATTCACAGACCTCTGGTCTAACGGCCACAGGGTTCCAACTTGTCAGACCAGGTTCCTGTGAATCATTTTACTCAACTCTTCTGTAAGCTCTCCTAATGTGTCTACTTCAGTTTACACTTCTATTTCCTATAAAAAAAAATCAGGAGCAGGATTTCTTTTAACAAAACTGTTACAAGAAAAGATGCTCCAGCACCAATATTTCATGTCTTTACCAAAACAAGATATATTAGGAATCCAGACAGGTCCTCTTACAAGGCAATTGTTCATCCCAGCAACATATTAAGAGTTATTGCATTGACTGTAAGCAATCCACAATCCATTTGATCCATTTGATATGGGAAAACTTACTGATTGTAGGAGGTTTGAGTGCTAAGACTCCTGATGATCCCAAGCCCGTGACTCTGGAACCCAAGAATTGAGCTCAATGTCTTGAATGGACCAGAGCTGCAGATGCACCTGCGCTCCATTCAATTTCTGTGGGACTGAAAGAAATAGCCAAGAGCTAACTTACTAACTCAGGAAGAACCCTGTAGAGTCTCAACTATTTGTTTTCTTATAAATTGCAGTGCAAGATAGAGAAATCTTAATAGCATATTTTATTTAAAAACAATTAAAAGGGAGACTATCACCCCAATACGCAAACTAAACCACATATAGCTGGATGTAGGGGACTTGGTCTCTGTAAAAAATGATACCTGTAGTATACCTTAGTGATTTAGTTGGCATAAAAAAGTTATTTATTTCATATGGAAATAAGAGGGCTTCAGTGCACAATTTGTGTATCATAGGTCTCAGTGTACCACTATGCCCCCTCAATTTGCAAACTAAGCACTGTCATATTAACAGACCACACTCAAGCAAGTGCTACCTGAACTCAGCTGTGCTCACAGTGATACTGCCGGCCATCATCCCTGGCTCCTGTCTGCAGTGCAGTACTGATTGGCGGTCGCAGTAATGTCACTATGTGAGCGCAGCTGAAAAGTCTTTGAGAGCCGCTGACTGTTATATCGTAATCAACAGAGCTGAACTCAATCAGTGGTTCTGCACCTCCCCGTGGACACAGCACAGTTTGTCAACTGAGGGAACGTAACAATGTAATGAACCTTTGGCCATGACAAGGGTGCACCGAAACCCCCCTTATCTGCATAAACAAGTAAACCACAGGTAAGAGTTCAAGTCCCCTACATACCAGTATAAGTGGTTTAGTGGTGGTTTGGGGGTGATAGACTCCTTTCATGACAAAAGATTAAATGTTGCCTTTCAAATACTGAAATCCAATGCTCCACATTTTAATTATTTGCTATGAAAAATTTCAGCAAGATTTACTATGCTCCATCTGTCATTATTCTGTCTTTTCAACATTTTGCACTTTTGGCTGGTTATCTTTCCAATATGAAGTTGAGTCAGAATTCTTATTCTGAGATCATTGTCAGATCTTCTTCTACCAATGTACAACCTATATATGAGAACATCCTTCCTAATTCCTATTCCTTCCTAACCAACAGAAAAGTGCGAGCTACAGTAAGCCTGTACGCTGCAGCCATGTGAAGAATAGTTATTAAACTGCAGCCAGTTCAATTGATTCATCATGACCCTCTCTGCAGTGCGTTATCAGTCTCTGTGCCGCCGAACACGTTCTGCCTTTTAGCTTTGCAGACATCGAGCAAGATGAAAACCTAATGTACTGCAACATCTGAAGATGCCAGAAAACCGCAGAGCATATTCCGTGAGATAAATCAGGTCCACTGCCAGATTCATCTATTATACACTGGCGTAACATCTAATTGGTCACTAACATGCGTAAAGACAACAATCATTACTTGTGACAGAAAAGAATTTTCCTCTGTACTCCAAAGTAATACACCTGTCACCAGATTTGTGCTCCTCAGGTTCAAGGAAGCATAAAATAGGGACAGTAACTCTGACTCCAGTGCTCGGTCACTTGATGGCTTCTTGCGGTAATTTTGATTACAACATTGGTTTATCTGCTAGTGTTGTCAATGATGAGTTCAGTCTAACTCACCTGTACCATTGATTGACAGCTCTACCTGCACTGTGCATAGCTAGAAAACTGCCAATCAATGGTGGAGGCAAGGATACCCAGAGCCTTTAAATATTTAGGGCTATATAAACAGATCTCATTATTGAGAGAATTAGCAGAGCTGCAAAAGATAAAACAGTATTTTATAAAAAACTTCAGCAAGATGGCCTGAAATACATCCTCTTCAGGACCTTTCACCAGTTTGAGAGTGCTAAACTGACCACATCATGAAATAGCGGCTGCAAAGCCGAATGAAACATATTTTTTTATTATATATAAAGGGCTTGTTTAGGCTGGGTGCTCATAACAGAATAGAAATAGAAAATCTAGAGAGCAAAAAAGCGCAAATAGGGTCTTAACGGTTAAAAACATAGGGTGCACAGGGGACAGGTACGCTTGCCTTGTTTTGTTGCAACTAAGCAACATGTAAAAAGCATGGATCAACTGCTGCAGGACACGGGTCCAAAGACCGAGGATAATGGTGAAACCGGATGTATTTGTCCAAATCTGTGCTGCTGATAAGGATGAATGGCAGACGATATTCTTCAAAGCTTTATTTAAAAACAGGTTAATAGTCAACGCGTTTCAAGGTCATACAAGACCTCTTCATCAGGACAAAACCTCCTGTAAGGTTTTGTCCTGAGGACAAGGTCCTGCATGACCTTGAAACACGTGATCTATACTAATTTGTAACCTTACTTGTTACTGCATCTTTAAATGCACTATACAACTGAAATCAAGGAGCTCCATTACAGTTCTTGCACAAAGAACAACTTTTCTTGGTTACACCTTTGAAAATACTCAGTTGAATGGCTCTGGCTAAATGTATCTGCAGCACACTGTCTGAATATGTTTTAACTCACCACCTTTTTCACGTCAGAAAATCTAGCTACGCAAATCAAAAGCACATTGGACTAACTACCAGAACTGTGAAAGTTTATCATGTAGATGCTACAGTATATATTTGCTCACTATTGTCTATAGCCACTGCCATCTAATATGTTGTTTACTATTCTAAAGAAGCACTTCCATTAAAATGTTTATCAACTAAACAATTGTAAATGTGTATGTAGTGTAGATGCATTACTATGTTCACTGATCAGCATCTTGCCCAATTTCCAGTGCCGCTCAGGTCCTCTTCTGAGTCACATGATCGCTATTCCGACTTGTTGCCTCATACAGTACCTCTATGTGTAAGCCAGAAGTCACTTTCACAGTGTATTCTGCCACCGATATATGTAAGAGACAGCTCTGATCCTTGTGAGTGACAATCTCCGATATAAGCAATGGTAGATAGTGAACTCGCTATAACACTTCCCTCCTAATCTTAATCGTGCACAGATATCTTCTTGAGAAGGTGAACTTGAATATAACTGAAAGGTTTATTGGCATTATAATACCTTATGCAGATGAATACATACAATTTCCTTCAGGCAAGAGGTATCAAGGTGGCTTCAGAGTAAAGAGTATAGAGGTCTAAAAGGAATGCTGTGTTGAAGCTCCTAGCATGAATGATGAGACACACAGAATGACGAAGCACACAAGATGGATGCCGGAAAGGGAAATAGTTGGGAGTGAGAGAGAGCAAAGTATTTTGGGAAATAGAACCCAAGACAGCACTAAACAATAACCACTAGGTGGCAGCAAAGTAAACAGTAACTATGAAATGTCACATTAATACTGGCTGAGACAGCATACAGTGTAAGCCTCATTTTGACACTTCATAGGTTTACATTGTAAAGGCGACTTCCAACTTACACACAGAGCAAAGTGTTAGTCGGCTAGTCAGAATCACGTTACTCTGTAGAGGTACGGAGCGGAATCGAAAATTGGGAAAGACAGTGATGAGTGAGTATATTAATGCACCTAAACTATACTATACACAGATTTACTCAGGTTTAGCCAATAAAAAGTTTAACGGAAATGCTTCTTTAAATAAGCTTACATGTCTTAAAAAGATATAAGTCCATATCTTTTTAAAATATATACAGGCACAACTGTCAGTAGTCTCCAACCTGAGATTTCCCCACCTCTTGTGAAACAACTCCTAAAATGTTAAAACTCCCTACAGATTTCAGGGCATGATAGAAGTTGAGAGAAGCTTTACGAGAAGATAGCAT
This sequence comes from Oophaga sylvatica, assembly GCA_033576555.1. Lineage (NCBI taxonomy): Eukaryota > Metazoa > Chordata > Amphibia > Anura > Dendrobatidae > Oophaga > Oophaga sylvatica. Next base: position 471,780,598 of record JARQOD010000001.1, read on the forward strand.
CTTAAGCTTAATGGAGTTTCTGAGGGAAAAATATAGCGAGCACATAATTATGTTACAATATTCATTACAAAATTATATTTCCCTAACCTTAAAATATTAAGTCAGAATATTCACTTTCTAGTAATTGCTGAAAAATATTACAGTACTTCCAGTGGTATTCCTCAAGATAAGACAGATTGAGGCAAATCTTACTTTGGCTTCTGAAGTTGGTTCCAGGAAGCAAAGTCGATTCCCAAGACCCTCAGCTGCCAAGCAGAACTTCCTCTGCTCCTTATGGATGTTGGCGACACACTGAAGGACAACTTCATCATCCTATTGAACAAAAAGGTTTAATAATTAAACAATTCACAAAGTCGAATATATATCAACGTAATGAACAATATTCCATGTTTAATAACTCAAGCAACTCTTAAGCAATATAAACTCAGAATTTTTGACTGTATTTTAGGCACACATCTGTACCAGAAGCCATACATCCTACCATAATGCCCCCAACAGGAGAGGCAAAATCAATGCACACTTTGCACTTCATTCATCAATTCACCATTTTAATTGTCGTTTGAGCCACTTTTCTTTTTTAGTCTTGTGGTTTTCATTCAAATTTTTACTCTAATTTTTCAAAAATGGAGCATGTGGTTCATAAGTTTTGCACAAACTTGAAAAATTCCATTTATTTTTGTTTTCTTATATGACGTTTTATTGCAATATTTGATAAAAAAAATCAGATGTACATAAAATTTCTCAATGCGTAACTGGAGCCTATTTGTTTAAAAGATATGCAACTTTTTAACAAGTTTCAAATGATGAATCAGCTAAAAGCATCTGGAATCCTCAAATCCTGCCCACAATCACAAACATAAAGAAACAACAGTGGAATACATATAAAGTACTATATAAGAGAATGCAGTACACAGGAAAGGAGTTGGAGATGACAGACCATTATTCCACAAGCCTTTACAAGGGTTATGAACCCACCCCAGAAGGTGAGCGCATTCTCCACTAATATAATTATGTCTCCACCTTACATTGGGTTTATTGCACTAGGGGGCCCTATGTCTCCTATATCTCCTGCAGCATTACGTCTCATGAATAAGACGCAAGTTGAAATGCGTTGATCTTTCCTCACAAGTGTGTTATAGTGCTTAAAATAACATGTTCGCATAATTTTTACTTACTTTAATTAAAAGTTATTTTTTAGCAATCTTCGCCTTTCCCTGGATTTTCCCTTTTTTTTGTTATGTTGTATAAGTGTATTAATATTCTCACCTACTGCTGCTCTCTCCGATGTCCAGCGCCGTTCTTCTGCTCTCCTGAATGACGTCATCACTCCTGGAACGCTGCACTCTACGTGACCCTGAAGTGACTTTTACAATATACGGTAAATCTATGGAGCATCAGAACGAGGCTCTAGAGGCTCTCACTGTAATAGCGACTTCAGGCTTACACAGAGTGTAGAATGAGCCAGCATGTTTCATTTGCGGTGATGTCACTAAGAAGAGTAGAAGATCGGCATTGGACACCAGAGAAAGCAGCGGTAGCCCAGTATATTAAAACACTCATACTACATTACACGCATATACACACATTTACAGAATAAAAATGTTAGTGGGAGTGCTTATTTAAAAGACAAATCTAGGACTACCATATTGATGACCGGTCCAAAGGGCTTGCTCACACCACCGTATTTCCTGTCCAAGTGTAATCTGACAAAACATTGTATTGCACTAGAACCAATGTGATTCGATGGGGCTGCACACATGGCTCATTTTTTCCTTGGATCGAGGAGTCCAAGGAAAAAAAATTGGATGACATCTGACTTTGGTCCAATATCCGTGCATTCATGAAGAGAAGATGGAGAACATTTCTCCATCTTCTCTGTGTCAATGGAGAAGATGGAGAAATTTTCTCCATCTTCTCTTCACTGTGTGATCGGATTCTCTTATCCGAGAGAATCGGATCACACTATGCTCACACTCTAATCTAACTCTGATCATTTGCATAATTGGCCAGATTCTCAAGGATTAGAGAATATACCGCTGTCTAACTCTATCCTTAGGAGTAGTCATGAATGACAGATTTGTAGAGGTCCAACAATGGGCAAATTCATTTCAGGTAATAGGTTCCACAGTCACTGAAAGTACCCATTTAACATTCAGGAGAAAGACTAAAATTGCAGAGTAAAAAAAACACACTCATCAAGAAGAAAATATTTGCCATATGACCCTATAGTGCAAGCTCCAAAACACAAACATGACTTTGTTAAGAAACGTCTTTGATCAATTGTTTGTTTTACTTGAATAAGTCCTGTAATTCTATGTGTAAAGTCTGCACACAAAATTCAGTGTACCTGCAAGAGAAATTGACATATTGCAGATCTTAATCATGCATCGCAGGTCCGTTTATCTTTTATACATATCAAAACAATAACAATATAATGAAAAAAAAGAGAAAGTAGAGAGCAGGCATGCATAAGGCTTACCACTGTAATTTACAGTGACATTTAAAAGTTTGGGCACCCCTGGTCAAAATTACTGATATTGTGAACAGCTAAGCAAGTTGAAAATTAAATTATCTCTAAAAAGCCTAAAGTTAAAGATGACACATTTTCTTTGTATTATAGGCAAAAAAAAACCCGATTGTCTGCTTTTAAATTTAAAAAATTATAAAAAGGGAAATCAGCCTATGCAAAAGTTTGGGTACCCTTGGAGGTTTGTGTGCTCAGATAAATTAAGGTCTGAAACCTTGATCAAAGTTGACAGGGTTATGATTAGAGATGAGCGACTTTGCCTCCGGGAGGGTCGATTCGGGTTTCGGTCGGTTCGACTTTTACAAAAGTCGAGTCGAACGAAGCCGGCCGACTAATGGAAACAGTAGAGTCGGCGACCCCAATGCAAGTCAATGGTGAAGAAAAGTCGGCAGGGAGTGGAGAACAGTAAACACACCTACAGTGCCCATTTCAATGCCAACGACATCAATTCTTATTACTTAAGCTTGTCAACCTTAATTTACTTTAGAATAATAGTAACGCATTGAAAACTGGGGTTATTTGGCTAAAATTGTGGGGGTACAGCCCAGTTAGGGAGGTGGAAAAACTGGCATATGTTGAGGCAGGGCCGGCATCAGCACCCGGTGCACCCGGACAAGTGCCAAGGCCCTGAGCCGGCCGCGGGGGCCCACTCACAGTCGGGGACACCGGCATGCTATGGGGGCCCGGTGCCTGTGCCAGCACCGAGGGCCGGTGCCTCGAGTAGAGCAGCTGCCAGCGAGGAGAGGTGAGTAGTTCATTTTTTATTTTTTTTATGTTTGGCGCAATATATGGAGACCATCATATGGGGCCCATCATACACTGGAGTATCATATATGGGACCCATCATACACTGGAGTATCATATATGGGACCCATCATACATTGGAGTATCATAAATGGGGCCCATCATACACTGGAGGATCATATATGGAGCATTACATGGGGCCCATCATACACTGGAGCATCATATATGGGGCCCATTTTATATGGAGCATTATATGGGGCTCATTATTCTGTATGGAGCTCTATGTGGTGCCCATAATTGTGTATGAAGCAATATATGGAGCTCATTATACTGTATGGAGCAATATATGGGGCTCATTATTCTGTATGGAGCACTATGTGGTGCCCATAATACTGTATGGATGACTATACTGTTTGTCTTTTGAGCTATTGTAGAATTTACGATAGATATCACTCATGTAATGTATGAAGTAAGTGAAATCTTTGGCATAGTACTATACCTATATTTCTCTGCCGTATCTCTGCATCATGAATTGTGGTATGTGTTAAAGGGGCCCACTAAGACTCTTTTGCCCGGGGCCCACGAAAACCTGGATCCGACCCTGTGTTGAGGTGTAGACTAGACGTTCAGCAGCTGCAAATGGAGGAATTGGAGAAGTCGGAGGAAGAGGAGGACAAAGCGAGCCATTTTGCTGGCAACCTATGTGTCATCAGGGGAAGGTGGTACAAAATCCTTTGAAACCCAGGCATGGTTCATTTTAATGAAGGTGAGATCACCAACATTTTGGGTCGACAGCCGAGTCCTTCTTTCTGTCAGGATTGATCTAGCAGCAATGAAGACTCTTTCTGATAGCACACTACCAGTAGGGCAAGCGAGCTCCTGTAAGGCATGTTGTGTATTCAGGCCAGGTCCAGTTTACAGCCAGTAGTCAAAGGGGAATGAACTGTGAGGGAGAACATCGATAGGGTAAGAGAGGTAATTTTGAAGCATAGTTGACAACTGCAGTCTCCTGTCTGTTGCAATCGATTCAGTATTAACAGTCGTGTGAGCGGTACTCGAGAAATCAGTCCACAACATGGTCATGAAACTCCTGTCTCCAACGCCACTTCGGCTGTGTGCACCACGAACACCTCTTCTATGTTGCCCAGTACGGCTCGTGGTATAAACTGCACCGCTACTGTGTGCTGGGAATGCCTCTAACAAACGGTTTACCAGAGTTGCTTGTTTGTTGGCCAATATTAGCTCTAGGTTCTCCTGTGGCATGATGTTCTGTAATTTGCCTTTATAGCGTGGATCGAGGATGCTGGCCAACCAGTTGTCGTCATCCTTCATCATTTTGGCAATTCGGGGGTCCCTTTTTAGGATCCGCAAGACATAATCACACATATGGGCCAATGTTCCAGGTGTCAATGATGCACTGCCAGTGGTGGGTGGAGGAGCACTTTCTGCCAAATCCACATCACTCCAGTCACGCACAAACCCTGTATCTGACCTTGGCAAGCCAACATTTTCTATTGCCCCCTGAGAAGCATCCTCCTACCCAAAATAATTATCCCCCTCATCCTCATCCTCCTCCTCCTCTTCTTCTTCCTCCACCTCGTCCAGGACAGTTCCCTGAGCAGACAATGGCTGACTGTCATCAAGGCTTCCCTCCACCTCCTCCTCCGCTGCAGACGCCTGATCCTTAATGTGCGTCAAAGTTTGCATGAGCAGACGCATAAGTTTGATGCTCATGCTTATGATGGCGTCATCTGCGCTTACCAGCCGTGTGCATTCCTCAAAACACTGAAGGACTTTACAGAGGTCTTTCAGCTTTGACCACTGCACACCCGACAATTCGATGTCTGCCCTCAAACTGCCTGCCCGTGTATCCTCCCACAAATGCATTACAGCCTGCCTCTGTTCGCACAGCCTCTCAACCATGTGCATGGTGGAGTTCCACCATGTTGCAAAGGCTATGATTAGGCGGTGCTTGGGAGGTGGAGCGATCGCTGCAGCCTCTGCATATGACTAGAGTCTACGGGCGAGCGACGGATGTGCAAGCACAGTCTTTGCACCTTATAGAGCAGGGCTGGTAACTCCGGATAATTATTTATGAAACACTGCACCACCAGGTTCAAGGTGTGAGCAAGGCAAGGTATGTGTCTGAGTTTTGCCAGGGCTATGGCAGCCACAAAATTACGTCCGTTATCACTGACTACCTTGCCTGGCTCAAGATGTAGACTTCCTAGCCATGACTCAGTTTCTCGCTGCAAGTAGTCGGCCAGTACCTCCGTGGTGTATCTGTTGTCGCCCAAAGACATCATCTTTAAAACAGCCTGCTGACGCTTACCACTAGCTGTTCGATAGTGGGACACCTCATGTGCAACACTGGCAGCTGCGGATGGAGTGCTCGTGCGACTGCGCTCTGTCGACGAGCTTTCGCTTCTGGAGGAGGAGGAGGGTTGAAAGCCTACAGCCAACTGTTGCCTATACCGTGGGCTAGGCAGCACTGTCCCACTGCCACTGTCCGCTGTGGACCCTGCATCCACCACATTAACCCAGTGCGCAGTGATGGACACCTAACAGCCCTGGCCATGCCTACTGGCTCACTGATTGTTTGAGTGCTTGGACAATGCGGTCTTTCACATGCAGGTGGAGGGCAGGGATGGCTTTTCTAGAAAAGAAGTGCCGACTGGGTAGGTCATAGCGTGGGACAGCGTAGGCCATGAGCTCTCGGAATGCTGCGCTTTCAATCAAATGGAAGTGCATCATCTCTAATGAGATCAGTTTGGCAATGTAGGCGTTCAAAGGCAGTGTACACGGATGAGAGGATGAGTACTTTCTTGTCCTACTCAGAGTCTCTGCTAGGGTGACCTGGACTTGAGAGCTGCATATAGTGGAACTGGCGGTGGAGATGGCGGACTGAGAGCGGGTTGGTGATGGTGATGGTGGTGGTGGTGTGGTGATGGCCTAGATTCAGTCTTTCGTTGGAAAAACATTGTGATTCCCTGACTACTTTGGCCTTGCGACGATACCTCAACATTTCTTCCTGGTAGTGTGCTAACCGGTGAGCTTACAGTGGGGGAAGCGATGTAGCGTTGTTGGTTACCTTCAGTTGGAGCAGGTGCATGTGTGCTACCTGAGGTTTTGTAGTCCGTCCACGCTTGAAAGTGCATGGTGTTTAAATGTCTAAGCATGCAACTGGTATTCAAATTTCAGAGATTTTTCCCTAGGCTAAAGGTCCTTCCACACTTCTTACAGATAACCTTTGCCTCATCAATAGGATTTTGGTCAAAAAAGTGCCACACTGCACTCTTCCTACTATGGGATAAATTTTCAGGGCTTGCACGCTGTGCTAATTTGACCATCTGGCCAAGCTGTCCTGCAACTGTTTTTGTTTTTTTAAGACGTTTTTGGACTGCTACGGGCCTGCCAGATAACCGCTGCTGCGATGTCCATGCCTGCTGCGGATCCTTCTCCTCTTCTGAGCTATTGCCAGCGGCACCCTCTTCCCCCAATGGATGCCAATCCGGGTCAACAACTGAGTCATCCATCACCTCCTCTTCAATTTCATCTGCACCTTCCTCTGTGTCACCGTGTAAGGTGGTATAGTATGCGGGAAGGGGCACCTGAGTTTCATCAGGGTCAGAATCTGGCTCAGTAGACTGCGAGGGCAATGCAGTGCTCTGGGTGAATGTACCAGCAGAATAATATAGCAGTGGCTGTGCATCAGGGAACTCCATGTCATGTTCATCTTGGACTGGGGAATTCAGGATTTGACTTGATAACCCAGGCATGGTATGTGAAAAGATCTCCAGGGAGTAATCTGAAGTGTGGCCTGCCGCATCCTTCACTTTTGGTGGGAGTGAAGGACACAAGGAGAGGTGTTGTTCCTGACCAGGAGCCTGCACTGACGACTCAGTGCTTGCATTTTTTGAAACTTCAGAAGAGGAGGCGATAGAGCTGGAGGCTGTTTCGGCAATGTAAGCCAAAACCTTACTTATGACTTGTGTTTTGAAACTGTTAAACTGTAAAGCGCTGCGTAATATGTTGGCGCTATATAAATAAAGATTATTATTATTATTAAAACCTTTTCCTGATGCTCCGGCTTTAAAAGCGGTTTACCTACTCCCAGAAAAGGAGCCTTCCAGGCCTTCTGGAGCCAGACGATGACGCAGGCTCAACACCTCCTGCCTTAGGTGTTATTGTGCTTTTGGCATTACCGGCAGATGCACCACCACCACAATCAGTACCAGCTGCCTCCCCCCCACATCCGTGGCCTCTTCCACCATACTTCCTCATGTTTTGGAAAATGTACCAAAAATACCAGCAGATATATGGTACTGTATGAGGAGCGTACAGCTGTATATGGTGTAGGGGAAAATTTAAATCTCCGTATATATTTCCAGGGTCAGACACAGACGCTCACTTAGTATGGATTTGACTGTAATACAAAGAGCAGATATACGGTACTGTATCAGAAGCGGACAGCTGTATACGGTTTTGGGGAAAATTTAAATCTCCGTATTTATTTCCGGAGTCACACACAGATGCTCACTCGGTATGGATTTGACCGTAATACCAGCAGATATACGGTACTGTATGAGGAGCGTACAGCTGGATACGGTGTAGGGGAAAATTTAAATCTCTATTTATTTCCGGAGTCACACACAGACGCTCACTCAGTATGGATTTGACCGTAACACCAGCAGATATACGGTACTGTATGAGAAGCGTACAGCTTTATACGGTGTAGGGAAAATTTAAATCTCCCTATTTATTTCCGGAGTCACACACAGATAGTCAGCATGTATTTGTCCGTGATACCAGCCGGTACATGGTAGTGTGTGAGGAGCGTATAGCTCCATACGGTGTGGGAAAAAATGAACGCTCAGTAACTGTGCAGAAAAAAAGAATAAAAGTATTAGTGCTGTGTAAAAAGCAGTCTGCACAGCAGTGTACACACAGCCATAAAGCTATCAGGCAGCCTAAGAACCAGCGCTGCTGCACACAAGAAAATCCTCCCCTGTCACTGCCAGGCAGCCTAATAACCAGCGCTGCTGCACACAAGAAAATCCTCCCCTGTCACTGCACATTAACTGTACAGCACAATTGCTATCAGCACAAGCACAGAAGAACTTCTCTTTACAGCCCTAACTCTCTCTCTACTGATAAACAGCAACCTCTCCCTACTGTTAAGATCAGCAGAAGTAAAATGGCGGTCGGCGGTCAGGGCTTTTATAGACATTATGATGCCCCCAAAAGCAAGCCAATCACTGCAATGCCCTTCTCTATGATGGTGGTGGACGCTGCACATGTCATCTCGTTGCCCACAGTGTACGTCCTTGCTCATTGGCTGAAAAAAGGCACCTGCAAGCATTCTGGGAAATCCGATTTTGGCACTCGTTTCGACAACCGCATGGCGACCTCACACTATGGTCGTGTTTCGGTTGATGAAACTCGACTTTGGCTAAAGTCGGCAACTTTTGAATCTGACCGACATGTTTCGCTCAACTCTAGTTATGATATGTTCACTATCATAGTTAGGAAAGGCCAGGTCAAGCACATTTCCCAGCTTTATAAAAACCCAGCCTCCTCTAACTTTATGCCAAAAAACAGCAATCATGGGTTCTTCTAAGCAGCTGCCTAGCACTCTGAAAATGAAAATGGTGGAGGCCCACAAAGCAAGAGAAGGCCAGATGAAGATAGCAAAGCGTTTTCAAGTTGCCCTTACCTCAGTTTAAAATGTAATTAAGAAATGGCAACAGTGAATAGTGGAGGTCAAGATAAGGTCTGGAAGGCCAAGCAAAATTTCAGTGAGAGCTTCTCGTATGATTGTTACAGAGGCAAAACAGGATCTCCATTTGACTGCAAAAGACCTTCAGAAAGATTTAGCAGACTCTGGAGTTGTTCAGAGACACCTGCACAAATATGGCCTTCATGGAAGAGCCATCAGAAAAAAACCTCTCCTGTATCCACACCATATAATTCAGCTTCAGAAGTATGCAAAAGAACTGTCATGACACAGCTTTGAAGTGACCCGGGATCAGGAGCTCCTTTCCTGTTCCTAACACTAGGGAGCGCCCTAGCTCGCCCTAATCCCTGTGATACTTCTGAAGGTAAAGATGCCGGGGCCTCCGTCCCTGCCTTATCTCCTGAGTTAGCCCTCTGTTCTCTTCTCCCACCCAGGGAAGAGGGGCGCTACTATGCACCGTAGTACACCAACCCGAGAAACAAGGCAACACAAATAACGGTTAAAAGAAAACTCCAGGCATACAAAATATTCACTCACATATAACAGAGTAATGCACAGGGGTGTGAAGGTAGGGAAATAAACCAAAATAGAGAAGGATAAGGAATTACTAAGCATACAAACCAAGCAAAAGTCACAAATAACTCTTCCAACTCTCCTTCTCATAAGAACTCCTCTCCCTCTGTTAGCCATGCAGCAATAAAGCTATCTCTGACAAGGATTTGTATCAGAGCACAGATTATAAAGGGAAAAGGAGTGACTAACCAAGCTCATCTGTGATCACAGGGATTTCCAACATGGCCAATTAACCACTGTTCTTCCAGAAGGAATAAACACCTTTAAAATGGAGAAGTGCTTATTCTCAGAGCCGAAGTAGGAGCAATCCGATGCTGCGGTCTTCTGTCACACTGTCGTGGTAACCCCGTGATAATAACATCTAAACAAGCCTGATACACTTTGGAAACAAGCCCTGTGAAGCGATGAAGGTAAAATAGAACTCTTTAGCCACAATGATCAAAGCTATGTGTGGAGAAGAAAGGACACAGAATTTCAGGAAAAGAACATCTCACCAACCATTAAGTATTGGGGTGTATCAATTATGCTTTGGGGTTGTGTTGCAGCCAATGGCGTAGGAAACATAGAGAGAAGAATGGATTCAATGAAATTTCAACAAACTCTTGAGACAAACATAACACCATATGTAAAAAAGCTGAAGTTGAAAACAGGATAGCTTCTACAAATGGATAATGATCCTAAAACATTTCAAAATGCACAATAGGCTACCTGAAAAGGAGCAAGCTGAAGGTTTTAAAATGGCCCTCATAGTCCCCTGATCTGAACATCATTGAAAATATGGGGCTAGACCTCAAATTAGCAGTGCATGCAAGATGACCCATGAATCTCTCATAACTGGAAGAATTTTCCAAGGAAGAATTGCCTAAAAATACAAAGGAAATGTGTCATCTTTAGCTTTAGGCCTTTTAGAGATCATTTTATCTCCAATTCGCTTAACACAATAACAGTAATTTTGACCAGGGGTGTTCAAAGTTTTACATGTCACTGTATGGGAGAAAGAACTAGCTTAGCGCGTTCACAAAATGCCTACAATTTGGGATTCCTTAATTTTCATTGAACGCTTAAAAGTTTATAATGTTAATCATACATGATATAACTATTTCTATTTAGCCTTTTTCTTCCATCAAAAGCCTTTGAAGCGACCGTTTCACCCTTCCTAGTCTGGTGAACTGCATATAATACACAATTCGAATGAAAGGTGCCCTATATTTTTCCTTGTTATACATTACTACAAGTAGTGCTGCCGTCTCATTGTGGCTTTCTCAGCTCTGCTTTAGATTCTTTACATTCTGCTGCTTCCTTAATTTTGGGAGTGTGTGCACATTCCCGACTGACACTTAGGCCTCTTTCACATTTCCGGCGGGCGCCTAGCGGCGCCCCCGGCATTTTGCCGCAGCGCCGCATCTGAAAATCTGATGCGCCACATGCGGCTTTTTTCGCATTGACATGCATTAGCGCCGGATGGCGCCGCATGTCAATGCGTTGCATGCGGATTTGTCCGGATGCGGCGCAAATGTACATTGCGGCGTCCGGAAAAAACGCTGCATGTAACGTTTTTTTTTTTGCCGGATGGTTTCTTATCTCTCCAAGCATCAGAAACCATCCGGCAAAAAACCGCATTTTGGCCACCGGAAGTGTGAAAGGTTTTCACATGCGGCGCTGCGGCAAAATGCCGGGGGCGCCGCAAGGCGCCCGCCGGAAATGTGAAACTAGCCTTACTCAGATGTCCAAAATAGACACATCAATATCTGCTGACGTGTTAGTGGGACAGACAAGTCGCATGTTCCAACAGTAGTCTTTGTATGTTGTCAAGCTTCATAATATAAATTCTGGACATTGTAAAATATGCATTACTATAAATATGAGTAGACCATGTGTCAGGAGACATCACCCTGGCAGGCACACCTGATATTGTAAGAAGATTGGAAGTGTTCCCACGTTTCCCCTGAAGTACACTTGTATTTGTCAATGTATTTTATATGCATCATGTTTAGTAATGTGTGTTCTAGTGATAGACTGTATTCTGCCTAGCAGTAGGGAGCTATTATGAACAGTTAGAGTTAATAGTTGGGACTAGTCCAGAGGAAGGGGATAAAGTAAAGGGACAGAGACAGTTTCCTGTCAAGAAGTCAGATCGGGCCCAGAGTGCAGTAGAAGCAGACCTATGGTTTGATCAGTGAGCTTGAAGTGGGTGTCACTGAAGTGAGAGAAGACTGAGGCAAAGGATTGTGTGATCAAGGGCAGAAAAGAGGAAAACAGATAGAAGGAGTGAGTGATTCTCTGGAGGCAGGATCTGGGGCAGGAGGCCTAGTGGGCAGGTCCCAAGTTCGCAAAACAAATAGGTAACAGGATGCACCAGAGCAGAGAATAGGAGATAAAGAGTGGCCCAGGAGGTAGTACCAAGGCGTCGGCAAGCAGAAAAGCTAAATGCCATAGTGGCAGAAGTAGCTCCCCTTAGGGAAAAAGGATGTGGAAACATGGGTTGAGAATTAGGACTCTCACCGAACTGTAGTGCCATTACTGAGGAAAACGGTAGCTCCCGAAGCACTGTGCTGGGTTGTGGTGAAGGCAGAGGAACTGGGGCAGGACCGTGTGAGATTAGGAAGTAAAGATTAGAAAGAATGTGTATAGAGTTGTTCCATGTGTTAAAAGTTTTTGAAGATTTTAACCCGCTATCCACCGTACATACACACTCCCCATGTTATGGTTCAGTAAAAGACTGTTTATCAATTGAGTGGTGGTCTCTCTCATTGAACTTGACAACATCTGATCATGGCCAGCCAAAGCCACCGGCATCATGCGGCCTGCAAGGGTGCAGCACATCCATAGACAAAGTCCATTTTCATGTAGCGTGCCGGGACATGAAACACAAGTACCTTGCTCACGGCTACTGCCCCGAGCCACGTTACAATATGAAAAATAATACAGGCACAGCAAGTCTTATTTTTGCAGCCTATCTTCACTTCTGGTACCCACAAGCTCAAATCTTCATAGAAATCAGCAAATAAATGTGTCCTAGAATGTTGGGGTCATTGTATTCAAGGATCAAGTGCCACTAGTAAGCCTACAATATTTACCCACTTGGAGGGTTTCATGTTTCATTCTGCAACAGTGATGAATCAAGTTAAATTTTTGTGATATCATTTAAGGGGTCCTTTACTATCTGTATTATGTTTTTTACAGCAATTGTTATGCTGCTTCAACATTTCATATTAGTTTCATTTTAATTATCAGTTCAAAAAGGGTTTCTACAGTGATAGATGGGTGTGTTAAAAAGAATATACCCCATAAATAATATAAATTAAAATGAATATTTCTTTGTAACTTAAAGCAGACTTGTCACCAGTCAAAAGTGGAAATTTTTGCTATTACTTTATTTTTATTTTATTTACGAATTCAGGCTGAGCTGCCACTGTATGAGTGACAGCAGACATTTAAAGAAAACTTATCACCTTATTGAAAACCTCATTAAAGAATTTTCCCATGAACTAAGTTAATTTTAAAATTGATTTTAATTAATAGATCTTGGAATAATAATAACTTCCACAATTGCATGTGTTTACAAAAAATGTTCCTATGCTGAGATAAACATATAAATGTGTCCCTGCTGTGTACTGTGTAATGGCCGTGTCAGACCATGCAGGAACATGATCTGATCATGCCACATATCCTGGGCAGGGGAGGAAGCAAAAGAGAGGATATAGACATTACAGAACGGGATCACAGCTGATTCTTTTTGTGAGATAAAGCATTTCCCTGCTTGATTTTTAAAAATGTTTTACAGCAAAGAAATAATCATTTGCAATCCCGTCTGTCTGTATACTTTTTTGCTTCCTCCCATGCCCAGAAGCTGTGGTGTGATCAGACACGGCCATTACACAGTACACAGCAGGGGCACATTTATAAGATTATCTCGGTACAGGAACACTTTATTTAAACACATCCAAATGTGGAAGTGATTATTATTTGATTAAAATTAACTTTGTTTGTGGGACAATTCCTTTAACCCCTTCACGACCTTGGGATTTTCCATTTTTGCGTTTTTTGCTGTTTGCTCCTGTTCTTCCCAGAGCCAAATTTTTTTTATTTTTCTGTCAATATGGCCATGTGAGGGCTTGTTTTTTTTGTGTGACGAGTTGTACTTTTGAACAACACCATTGGTTTTACCATATTGTGTACTGGAAAATGGGAAAAAAAATAAAAGTGCGGTGGCATTGCAAAAAAGTGCAATTCCACAATTTTTTTTTACTATGTTTACTAAATGCTAAAACTGCCTGCCATTATGATGATTCTCCTGGTTATTATGAGTTCGCAGATAGCAAACATGTATAGGTTCTGTTTTATTTATGTGGTGTCAAAAGTTTGTGAAAAAAAAGCACCATTTTCCGAGCCCTGTAGCATCTGCATTTTGTGGGATCTGAGGCTGGTTGAGGGGTTATTTTTTGTGCGCCGAGCTGATGTTTTTATTGATACCATTTTGGAGTAGATACGATCTTTTGATCATCTGTTATTGCATTTAATGGAATGTTGCGGCGACAAAAAAGCATGAATCTGGAGTTTAGATTTTTTTTCTTGTTGCGCTGTTTACAAATCAGGTTAATTGCTGTTTTGATAGATCGGGCATTTCTGAACGCAGCAATACCAAATATGTGTAATTTTTAAAACTTTTTATGGTTTTATTTTGAATGGGTCAAAAGGGGATGATTTAAACTTTTATATTTTTGTAATATTTCTTTAAAACTTTTTTTTCTACTTTTCACTTGCTTCAATAGTCGACGTAGGAGACCTCAAGCTGTGTTGATCCTATTTGCTTGTGGTACACATAGCAGGGTTTATAGCAGAATAGATCATCTAAACGCTGGCCACTGGGTGGTGCTCATAGCCGAGTGTCAATGACAACCACAGGGGTCTCTTCCAGATACGGAGTTGTCATGCCAACCCATTGGCGCCCTGCGATCATGTGACAGGGGCGCAATGGGTGGGATTAGTGACACACTTCCAGTGCGGCATGTAAAATGCCACTGTCAGAGATTGACAGCGGCATTTAACATGTTATCAGCCGCGAGTTGATCGCAATTCCACCAGCGGCTGTTAGGGGCACATGTCAGCTGATAAAACCAGCTGTCCTGCCCCAGAAAACATGCAGGCTCAGGCCCGGCCAGTATGGAATGCAGGGACACATCCTATGATGTATATATACGTTGTGAAGGTGTTAAGTAAGGGAGACCAAAATATATAACCTTTCTCAATAATATATATTTAGGAAAACTATAAAAACCCTAATTTAGCCTTGCCTTCTGTTTCTTTGCTCTAATTTAGTAATGAAAGCTCCGGCTCTTAAAGAAAGAGGAACTAAATTCACTGAAGTTGGGTTCTCCATTACCTCACCATTTTGTCACCTGTGTGAGACTGTCACCGTGCAGCATGTTATAAACTCAGGGAAATATAAAATTTAAAAATGGATTGGCACTCAATACGTCAAGGTGGTGTTTGTTGAAAAATATAGTAGCAAATTTCAAAGAGTCTAGGCCCTCACATAATGTTGAATTACGACAAGGAAATCCAATAGGATGTGTTTTAGCCCATCCCAGGCTTTCATCAACAATGCTGGGACTCCTTAGCAAATTTCATAAACAAATGGGAAGACGTGCTACCAGTAAAATTCAAGTATTTAAAGAAGCGCAAATATCCACCGCAGATGTGATAGTTGGTAAAATTTATTACTTCCAAACAAAAATTTCTAGGACCTTGGTGGCCTTTATTTAGAAAAAATAATACTATTTCTAACATACAGAGCTCAAATGACTTTATATAGCCATATTACTGCTGGAATGAGGTCCATGTTAGGCCTGTTTCACACATCCGGTGTGCGCCTGACGACGCCCCCGGCATTTTGCCACAGCGCCGCATCAGAAAATCTGATGCGCCGCTTGCGCCGCATGCGTTTTTTTGCCAGATGGTTTCTGATGCCCGGAGACATCAGGGGAATCCGGCAAAAAAAAAAAACGTTACATGCTGCGTTTTGCCCGGCCGCCGGAATGTACATTTCCGCCGCATCCAGACAAAATCGCATACAACGCATTGACATGCGGCGCCATCCGGCGCTAATGCAAGTCAATGCAAAAAAAAACGCAAGCGGCGCATCAGGTTTTCTGATGCGGCGCTGCGGCAAAATGCCGGGTGCCCCGTCAGGCGCACACCGGATGTGTGAAAGAGGCCTAAGCCACTTCCATAAAACGGTGAAGGTCCAATATTTGTATTAGAATATAAATTCATGCAATAAATAGAAAATCTATACAATAAAAAAGTTGATAATGGAATAAATAACTGTGAATGGAGATTAATAAAATAATAGAATGTATTATATAGTACAAATTACACTGATAATAGTAGCAAAAATTGTTAAGGGTACGGTGAAAGCATAAATCTCACCAATCAAGGGCAGAGGCAGTAAGAGGCCCATGCATGCAAACTCTAAGTGATACATTAGATTCTGGAAGTACCGTAAATTGAAATAAAAAGCTACTGTCACAGGTTTACCGTAACAGAGAGGAGCCAGAAGACTTCAACGTCTGCTTTCTCTACTCCTGCGCTGCTTAGAAGCACTTCACCTTCATATTAAACGGTGCAGTATTCTTTTAGCAGTGCATTGGTTAATCTGCTCAGCTGAGAGCTCTTGGATGCTTTTCTGCATTAAAGGGAACTCCATTTTAGCCATATCAGCTAAAGATATGGCTGAATAGTGCGTCCTATAAGCAACCTATCGGTATGTTGCTTATATCCTGATACCCCTGCTTTGATGCAAAAATACCTTAGTAAAGTTGGGATTCTTTTGTGTAAATGAGGGCGGTCCGGTCCGAAGGGCGGCGTTTTCTCTGTCCCCCCACCCCCGCTCCTCGGCATCACTTGCGTATCGCCGTCTGTGAATCCCACAGACGGCGTTCTGCTTCCCGTGATAGCGCTTTTCAAATTCGGCCCCGCGCATGCGCAGTGTGCTTTCCCCAACAGTGGGCAAAGCAGAAAATCATTACAGCGCATGCGCTACTCTTTTCTTGCCCCAGAAATTACTGCTTGCCTTGGACGACTTCCGGGGTGAGGAAAGAGTAGCGCATGCGCTGTAATGATTTTATGCTTTGCCCATTTTTGGGCAAAGCGCACTGCGCATGCGTGGGGCCGAATTTGAAAAGTGCAATTGCGGGAAGCCGAACGCCGTCTGTGGGATTCACAGACGGCGATACGCAAGTGATGCTGAGGAGCGGGGGGGGACAGAGAAAACGTCGCCCTCCGGACCTGATCGCCCTCATTTACAGAAAAGGATCCCAACTTTACTAAGGTATTTTGGCATCAAAACGGGGGTATCAGGATATAAGCAACATACCGATAGGTTGCTTATGGGACGCACTATTCAGCCATATCTTTAGCTGATATGGCTAAAATGGGGTGACAGATTCCCTTTAAGGCTCTCAGCTGTTCACTGTTTGCCACTCCCCTCTCCTATATATTCTGATCCCTGGATAGCATTCATTGCCAGAGCTTGCTTATACTGCATAGTTAGAATATGGTGGTTTGTGGTTGTTGTTCGAGAAGGCATTTGGTGGATTTATCTGAGACTGTTGCTAGGTTTTGGGTGTGTGCTAATTCCCCTCCTCCTACTTTGGTGTTACCGTATACTCCACTCCCCGGTGTTTACCTCTGTTGTTTGTGTGAGTATATTTGTATGATTTGTATTTTCCTTTATCCCTGTTTATATTACCTTGTTAGTATGGTTGGTGTATTACTTTTCACTACTATTCCCCTCTTCCCTGTGTAAGGGAAGGGTACAGACTGAGTACAAATTCAGGAGCTAAGACAAGGTACATGGCCCTAGCGTCTACACCATCAGAAGTAATCCCACAAACAGGGTGAACTAGGGCACCTCTAGCGTTAAGGACAGGGATGAAGCCCCTGGTCCCGGGATACCCGACAACAGAGTCGTGACAGGTAGTATGAGACCGTTAAGACCTAGAAGAACCTCTAGGTAACCACGTATTTCAAACATGTATGTGTGGAATATTCATAGAGCTGAAATTTCAACCCGCTCGATCTGGCAATTGAGGGAAATCCTGACAATGATCAGAATACACACTGTCAGGTTTTGACAGTCCAAATAACTATAACCTTCGGCACAATATATGTACAAGACAAAAATAATTATTTTGCAAATGAGTTTATTAATACAGGTGGTCAGTGGAATACTAACCAACATTTTGGCTGCTTTGCCTTTATCAAGGTTATCTATGTACAGTCAAAGAATTATTTAATCAGAAAATATCCTAAGAAAAACATCACTGGAAATTACAAACATGTGAATGTAAGCTAATTGTGATAAAATAAATAGATCAATGCTCTTCAAACAAATAATACTATAATACTGACTCAGGATCATTTATATACATTATGATATGAACACATCTATACAGGTATTTGACCCAAAGCAAAATACACTGTAACGAATGGAAGCGGAGGAAGAGGTGGTGAAGTTCACATTCGTCTTTATTTTTTAATGTGGAACCTCGAGACCGCGGTCCGGGGGGCTCCGAAGGGGGCGTAAATAGTGAGCCCCGGGTACCCGTAGTAAGGCCCCTCGAACAGGACCAGAATGGAATACCCGGAGGACACAGGTGCTACCTCCAGTTAGACCCCGGACACGTGGCAGCTGTCCCAGAGGGACCAAAAGGGTAACAGGTATTTACAGAGTCCGTGGAGGGTTCTTGACGGAGAAGGGTAAGGTCCTGGTCCAGAACGGATGGTAGTAAGCTGGCTTCAGTGACCTTGTCACGGTCAACGGGTACGGATGGCTGATGGCGGAACGGGATGACACTTGCGCCAGTAATAGCCGAGATTGTCCAGGTTAGCCAGATACAGGTTAGCAATGCTCTGAGGAGACAAACAGTGTAAGCGAAGCACAGAGACTGCAGACGCAGCGCAGACAGATCAGGAACAGAACCGGATGTAGCAATGATAGAACACGTTGCTCCGGCACTCCCCTAATGGTGGAGTGACCAGATATAGTACTGATTGCGCAGCCATTGGTTAATTAGCTATTTCAAAAAATGCACGCTGCCCCTTTAAGAGAGACGGTGGGCGCGGCCTCGCGTCCTAAGCAGTCTATCTGGAGGCCTGCCAGCATCGTGCCAGGAAGTGGAGGAGGACACAAGACGCCGAGGAGCAGATGGGACAGGAGACCCCAGCCCGCGCGCAGACTGCTGCAGAGGAACAGCTAGAGGAACAGGTGAGTGAGCAGAACTGAGTACAGAGCCAGCGCTGGGACCGAGTGTAACAGTATCCCCCTCTTTACTCCCCCTCTTTTTCAAGCCTGCATGAAATCTTTTAAGAAGAAGAGGAGCCTGGATGTTCTCTTTAGGCTCCCAAGACCTCTCCTCAGGACCAAAACCTTTCCAGTCCACCAGGTAATAGATCCTACCTCTTACTCTCTTAGAGGCCAAGATATGTTTTACCTCAAAAACATCATCCTCAGAGACCGGATCAGGAGTGGTACCCGGGTCCTTAAAGAAGGAGCTCAACACTACTGGTTTGAGGAGGGAAACATGAAAGGAGTTAGGTACTCGTAGAGAATTAGGCAATTTCAGTTTATAAGAGACCGGGTTGATTTGTCTCAAGACTTCAAAGGGACCAATGAAACGGGGACCCAATTTGTACGATGGTAACTTCAGACGGATGTACTTGGAGGAGAGCCATACCTTGTCTCCTGGACGAAAGATGGGAGCCTCCAAACGTCTTTTGTCCGCATGCGTTTTCATACGTTGAGAAGCTTTCTCCAAAGCCGACCTGGTCTCTCTCCAAATGTCCGAGAAATTCTTAGACAAGGTATCAACTGCCGGAACATCAGACAATCCCGAGACAGGAAGAGGAATTCCGGGTTGCAGTCCAAACACAATCTGAAAGGGAGACTTTCCAGAAGATTCACTTACTTGGTTGTTGTAGGAGAATTCCGCCCAGGGCAGTAATTCTACCCAGTCATTATGATGAGCGTTGACGAAGTAAAGCAGGTATCCAGCCAGGATTTGATTGATCCTCTCCACTTGCCCATTAGACTGGGGATGATATGCAGAAGAAAAATCTAGTTCAATTTTTACCATTTTACAGAGTCCTCTCCAGAACTTAGAGGTGAACTGGACGCCCCTGTCGGACACGATGTGGAGAGGAAATCCATGTAGACGGAAGATGTGCTGAATGAAGTGAGCGGCCAGTTCTGGAGCAGACGGGAGGCCAGATAGCGGAACGAAGTGGGCCATTTTAGAGAAGCGATCCACCACAACCCATAACACTGAGCAGCCAGAAGAAATGGGAAGATCCATGATGAAATCCATCACAATGTGCTGCCAGGGAGCGGACGGAATTGGAAGAGGCAGAAGCCTGCCGGCTGGTAGATGTTTAACAGTTTTGTTACGGGCACATGATGGACAGGCTGCGACGAACTCCTGGATATCCTTGCCCATGGTAGGCCACCAGTAATAACGGGAGATGAGTTGCTGCGTCTTTCTCTGACCAGCATGGCCAGCCAACTTAGAAGAATGACCCCAGCACGAAACACGACTACGATCAGAAGCGGACACGAAAGTCTTCCCAGGAGGAAGCCGGGCCAGATCAGTGGAGGCAACAGAGACTAACTTAGAAGGTTCAATAATGTGCTGAGGTTCTTCCTCCAGTTCAGGAGGCAAGAAGGCTCTAGAGAGTGCGTCTGCCTTGATGTTCTTGTCAGCTGGATGGAAATGAAGTACAAAATTGAAACGGGCAAAAAATAATGCCCAACGGGCCTGACGGGGATTCAGTCTTAAAGCAGATTGGAGATAGGCAAGGTTTTTATGGTCGGTGAATATGATTACCTGGTGATGAGCTCCTTCAAGAAGATGTCTCCATTCTTGCAGAGCCAATTTGATGGCCAACAGTTCGCGATCACCGACAGAGTAGTTCCTTTCTGCAGGAGAAAAAACCTTGGAAAAAAAAAAACACACGAGATCATTAGCCCGGTAGACGACTTCTGGGTCAGAACTGCTCCTGCACCTATGGAAGAAGCATCAACCTCAAGAAAAAATTGCTCACTTGAATTAGGACGATGGAGAACGGGTGCGGAAGCGAAGGCTTTTTTGAGAAAAACAAAGGCCTCTTCTGCCTCGGAGGACCATTCCTTAGAGTTTACACCTTTCCGGGTTAAGGCTGTGATTGGAGCCACTCGGGTGGAAAAGTGTGGAATAAATTGCCGGTAGTAATTGGCGAACCCTAGGAACCTTTGTATGGCTTTTAGCCCAGACGGACGAGGCCAGTTGAGAAGTGCAGACAACTTCTGCGGATCCATCTTTAATCCCATGGAAGATACAATATACCCAAGGAAAGGCAAAGAAGACTGCTCAAAGAGGCATTTCTCATATTTGGCATATAGCCTGTTCTCTCTCAGTCTTTGTAAGACCAGGCGTACTTGCCTCCGGTGTGACGTCAAGTCAGCAGAGAAAATCAAAATATCGTCCAGGTAAACCACGACACAAGTATAGAGCAAGTCCCTGAAAATGTCATTAACAAATTCCTGAAAGACCGCCGGTGCATTGCTTAGGCCGAATGGCATTACCAGGTATTCATAGTGGCCGTCACGGGTGTTGAAGGCTGTTTTCCATTCGTCCTCCTCTCTGACTCGGATCAGGTTGTAGGCCCCTCTGAGGTCCAATTTGGTGAAGATCTTGACCCCTCGGAGACGATCAAACAGCTCTGAAATAAGAGGTAATGGATACCTGTTTTTTACCGTGATCTGATTTAGACCCCGATAGTCAATGCAGGGCCGCAAGGATCCATCCTTTTTCTTCACAAAGAAGAATCCAGCTCCTGCCGGTGACGATGACTTTCGGATAAATCCTCTAGCCAGATTCTCTTGGATGTAGTCCAACATGGCCTGAGTCTCTGCCTGTGAAAGGGGATAAACTCCCCCGCGAGGAGGAGATGCTCCAGGAAGAAGCTCTATCTGACAGTCATACGACCTGTGTGGAGGTAGTCTCTCAGCCTCCTTTTTCCCAAAGATGTCAGAGAAGGACCAATAGGCGGAAGGCAACCCTGGCAGGGTATCAGGCTGGACTGGAGGCGAAACAGGTTGAATCCGGGTTAAGCAACGATTCATGCAGGTATCTCCCCAACGCAGAACTTCTCCAGTTTTCCAATTAAGGACTGGTTCATGCATCTGGAGCCAAGGTAAACCTAAAAGCATGGGATGGGATAAACCGGGATATACATAAAATCGCATTCGTTCAGTATGCATTAGACCTACCCGGAGTTCCACCAACTCGGTTTGAAACTGGACGGGCTCGGTCAGCGGTTTGCCATCCACGGCGGACACCTGTAACGGATCAGGAAGACGCTGGACTGGTAAGCGGTAATGATCCACAACCGCCTGCTGGATGAAGTTCCCTGCAGCTCTAGAATCCAGTAGACAATGTTCGGAGAATTTTATTGCTCCATAGGACACGGAGACTGATATGTGTAAAGAGGGAGAGGACTGTTCTCTACCTAGGTTGGCCCCTCCTACCGGACCTAGGCACTGGAGTTTCCCGACTTTTTAGGACAGAAATGGATCAAATGTTCAGAACTACCGCAGTAGTAACAACTTCCCTCCTTGCGACGTGCCTCCCGGCGGCGGGTGGCCAAACTTACATGGTCCACCTCCATGGCCTCGGAGGCGGAGGGCGAGGTACCTGTTTTGTACAAACTAGAGTCCAGGTGATAGGACCTTTTGTCCCGCTTGATCTCCATGGAGCGCTCCTGAAAACGCAGGTCAATTCGGGTTGCCAAGGATATTAGCTCTTCCAAGAGGGTAGGTCTGTCCCGTCCCGCCAGTTCATCCTTGATT
Organism: Oophaga sylvatica; assembly: GCA_033576555.1. Lineage (NCBI taxonomy): Eukaryota > Metazoa > Chordata > Amphibia > Anura > Dendrobatidae > Oophaga > Oophaga sylvatica. The sequence goes on from JARQOD010000001.1 coordinate 471,803,068, forward strand.
CTTCCGGATAGGCCTTCCCAGAAGTTAGCAACCAGGGCCTCATTGTTCCACGATAATTCAGACGAGAGGGTGCGGAATTTAACAGCATACTGAGCTACCGTGAGAGTACCTTGGCGCAGGCGGAGCAGAGCTGAGGCAGTCGAAGTGGTGCGACCAGGTTCATCGAAAGTCCTGCGAAAAGCCTCTAGGAAAGATTGAAGATCGTTAACCAGCGGATCCCCTCTCTCCCATAGCGGGTTTAGCCAGGCGAGGGCCTCTCCTCCCAGGTGTGACATGATGAAGCCCACCTTGGCTCGGTCAGAAGCAAACATATGCCCCAAGATTTCGAAGTGTAGAGTGCACTGATTGAGAAAACCCCGACACAGCGTAGGGTCACCCTGGAAACGGGTAGGAGCCGCCAGACGGGGACCTTGACTTGCCATGGGAACTGGTACCTGATTATTGATAGAAGAGTCAGGTGCAGACGAGGACCCCAAGGAATCCATGCGGGTAGACAAGCTGTGTAGATAAGTTGTGATCTTGTCCTGTTGAACTCCCAAACGGGTCACCTCCTGGCACAGATCCGTGGTCGGAGATCTCTGGGATCCAGCGGGTTCCATGGCCGGAGCAATCTGTAACGAATGGAAGCGGAGGCAGAGGTGGTGAAGTTCACATTCGTCTTTATTTTTTAATGTGGAACCTCGAGACCGCGGTCCGGGGGGCTCCGAAGGGGGCGTAACTAGTGAGCCCCGGGTACCCGTAGTAAGGCCCCTCGAACAGGACCAGAATGGAATACCCGGAGGACACAGGTGCTACCTCCAGTTAGACCCCGGACACGTGGCAGCTGTCCCAGAGGGACCAAAAGGGTAACAGGTATTTACAGAGTCCGTGGAGGGTTCTTGACGGAGAAGGGTAAGGTCCTGGTCCAGAACGGATGGTAGTAGGCTGGCTTCAGTGACCTTGTCACGGTCCACGGGTACGGATGGCTGATGGCGGAACGGGATGACACTTGCGCCAGTAATAGCCGAGATTGTCCAGGTTAGCCAGATACAGGTTAGCAATGCTCTGAGGAGACAAACAGTGTAAGCGAAGCACAGAGACTGCAGACGCAGCGCAGACAGATCAGGAACAGAACCGGATGTAGCAATGATAGAACACGTTGCTCCGGCACTCCCCTAATGGTGGAGTGACCAGATATAGTACTGATTGCGCAGCCATTGGTTAATTAGCTATTTCAAAAAATGCACGCTGCCCCTTTAAGAGAGATGGTGGGCGCGTCCTCGCGTCCTAAGCAGTCTATCTGGAGGCCTGCCAGCATCGTGCCAGGAAGTGGAGGAGGACACAAGACGCCGAGGAGCAGATGGGACAGGAGACCCCAGCCCACGCGCAGACTGCTGCAGAGGAACAGCTAGAGGAACAGGTGAGTGAGCAGAACGGAGTGCAGAGCCAGCGCTGGGACCGAGTGTAACAGTAAGATAACAACAACACAAGATGGATTCAATTAACCAAAGTATCATTGTGATCAGTATAACGGTGCTGACCTGACACTGTCTGTAGGTTACTGTGCACAATCCTGTTGACAGGTTCCCTTTAAAAGCTCTGTTCCTCTTGCTCTCTAAACCGCACCCCTAAAGCCATTGGTGTCCAATCAGCCAGTATAAACGATTGGAGGTGGCAGCTAATAGTTCCTTTTATTATTGCGGATATCACACTGAAAACATCATCCCCACCGTCAAACATGGTGATGGCAGATTCATGCTGTAGGTATGCTTTTCTTCAGCAGGGACAGAGAAGCTGGTAATAGTGGATAGAGCTCAATACAGGGCAATCCTGGAGGAAAACTTGTTAGAGGCTACAAAAAACCTGAGACTTGGCAGTAAGTACACCTTCCAGCACGACAATGATCCTAAACATACTTAATGTCTTTGAACGGCCCAGTCGCAGTCCAGACCTAACTCCCATTGAGAATCTGTGGCAAGCCTTGAAAATTGCTGTCACAGATACCTCCATCCAATCTCACTGAACTAGAACTAGTTGCAAAGAAGAATGGGTACAAATTTCAGCCTCTAGATGTGCACAACTAATAGAGACATACCCCAAAAGATTTGCAGGAGTAATTGCAGCAAAAGGTGGTCCTATTTTTAAAATAAGAAAATCATACATAACTTCCTTTACACTTCACAAATGCTTGCTACTTTGTGTAGGAATATCACATAAAATCCCAAGAAAATACATATACTGTAAGTTTGTGGGTGTAATATGAAAAAAATGTAGAAAAGTTCACGGTGTATGAATACATTTTCAAGGCACTGTATACTATATATTCTTCATACATTTTTCATGCGCAAAGCTGTAATAATTAATCCACTATATCATGTGATTACTACCTCATGGTGATTCACCTTTATAAAGTCGTCCAATTGTTCATTTTATTATGCATGACAAAGAAATCAGAACGAGTTTGAAATGCATTGCTTTTGTAATAAAACGCTGTTTTTAAAAACAGATGGTCCCTGCATGACGGCACCCACACTAGAGCCACATTTTTTCCTTGTTAGAACCATTTATTTGGTTGAGCCTTATCCTGGCTGAGGGGAAATAGCAGAAGTCTGCATTATTTATTCATACGCTAATCTCAGGGTTGTACCTAGCATTTGCAAAACTCCCCCAGTTACCACTTTTGATTTTTCATGTTAAATTAAGTTTTTGTACGCTATGGAGCTTTTTTTTCTAGAATTTGTTTTAGGGCTTTTCTGAACATGGGGTTCTGAGAATTAGAACAGGCATAAATTTAGGCTTCTGGGTTCAATGCAAAATCGGTAACAAGGTCCTCATGTACTATTTGCCATTTAATATACTGGTGTGGTGTCTTCTAATATGACAGAGGGCCCCTTAGACAGCAGGGTACAATTGTGACTACTAACTTTGATCACGTATAGCAATAGTCCTGATAATTAGCACTGATTTAAAAATATATATATATTAAAAAATGCCTAATTAGCTCTTTATTTTGGCTAAATATGAAGGAATACACTATAAATGATGTCGCCTGTCATTACACTAATGATTCTATAATGGATGGTTGCTTTCCGTGTGCAGTATACTTTCTTACATATTTTGAATTCTAAACGGCGACACGGTAGATTAGGTTAACAGAACAGCGTTGCAGTGCCAGCAATGAGTGAGGGCACGTCTTGCCTGCAGACATACCTAACATGACAGCAGCTGGACGTGATACTGCAGTGCCTCAGAATTGTAATACTTGCTCTGTTCAGTACTGAAATGCCAGCTAGGATGTATTATGTGTTGCACATTAACTCTTATTATGTTCGCTATGCCAGGAAAGGTGTTACATTGGGCTATAGTGCTTTCATGATGCTATTTGTCTAGTTATTCAATCGAATTTAATAATCAGCGCAACTACTGTACCTGCCTGAAATGTAATTCATGGCTGTTTTCTCCCCCTGCAACTTATGCATTATTCAAAGCACAATCACAGAGATGCAGCAGAAACTGCACAGACACTTTATTTGACAGAGAAGCGTTCTCTAATCTTAGCAGTGTAAATCGTGTTTATGAATCTACACCTACATAGCACATACATGTCTAATAATATATGGTATTTAAGCAGATTTCATGTTTACATTTAAATTTTAAAGGGGCATATATTGTACCCCCCAGGGATGTCCAGTATAGAAATAACATTGTACATGGAAGTGTAAATGGCACCAGACCGCTGAGCCCACTAACTGGCTGCAGTGGTCACACGCCATAGATTTCACGGCTGCAGTCTGTCAATAAAAGCGAGGCAGCAATGTGTTACCATGTTCTATACCTATCAGAGTTTTTACACATTCTGACAGTGACAGCATCATCCGGACAGTGTCAGGGCTGTGCAGGGAAACCCTACCCACTGCTATTATGTAGCTGTCTAATTATTTAGAAATTTCTAGGAAAGGCAAGGCACAGAATTTGCATGCATGGATGCTGTCATATGCCACCTAGATTGTCATCTGCTTCTCTCAATAGTGCTACAGAGGTCTGTCACTGTGGTAGAGTTTCTATAAAAAGGAAGTGTCACAAGATTTCACAATATCAATTGCATAAATAATTAAATTGCTTTCTTAGACCTGATAATGTGGCGTACTTACTGAAGTTTTTGGGAAAATAATGGCAAAATTATGATTGTTTAGCCACAATGCATTGCGGCCACAACATGTGAATGAAGCGCCAATGTTGCCTCTTACTATCCTAACTGGAATTTTTGGGGTGAACCAAAAGCTCTTAACATGTTCCCTTTTACTTCTTCCTGACATAGGATGTACCGCTAGGGGCTGTATTTTTCAGCTAGTGACTGCTTCTAACAGCAATTGATGTGAGCTTTGATTGCTGCTGTTTAACCATATAAATGCCCAATCAGTTTCTGACTGCAACATAAGTTACCCAATTGCACAGCACAAACATTCCAGCACCCACTACCCCACCATCAACCCGCTGTGCCATGGCCGCCAAGAGCCTGCTGAAGGACCAGATCTCTGGCACAAAGTGGTCCTATAAAGATAAATCATTAATATTTCTATATACTGCAATATTATGGTATTACAGAATGCAGAACATTTGTTTGCAGGTTCAAATATCCTCAGTGGACTTACACAAAAATAAACAAATATTTAAAAAAAAATCTACTAAAGTTCTGCTATAAAGAAATTTAAAAAAGTCGACTTTTTCAAAAACAAAAATTATTTAAAATCCCAGAATTCCCTCCAAAAAAGCAATAAAAAGCTATCAAAATGTTCTATGCGCCCCAAAATGGTCTCAATAAAAATATCATGTTAGTGAATAAGAAACAAGCCCTCACACAAGTATATTGATGGAAAAATAAAAGTTATTGGTCTCACAAAAACCATGTTGGAAATGTGTTATTATCTGATGGGATCAAGGTTGAATTTTTCAGCATAATTCCAGTAGGAATGTTTGGAACAAAGCCAACACTGCACATCACCACAGAACACCATCCCACAGTGAAGCATGGTGGAAACAGCATTATGATTTGGGGCTGTTTTTCGGCAGCTGGAACTGAGGCTTTAGTCAAGGTTAATGGAATTATTAACAGTTCCAAATATCAGTCAATTTTGTATCAAAACCTTCAGGCCTCTGCTAAAGATGAAGAAGAATTTCACCTTTCAGTACAACAAGCCTAAGTATAGCTTAAAATCATCAAAAGAATGGCTTTGCCAGAAAACTGTCAAGGTTTGGAAATTATTGAGCCAGAGCATAGAGATCAATCAAATTTAAAATCTGTGGGTTGACCTGAAGAGGGCGCTGACACAGGAGGTGTCCTTGCAATCTGACAGATTTAGAGCGTTACAGGGAAGAGTGGGCAAAGATTGCCAGTTTTATATGTGCCATGCTAATTTCCTTCATTCAAATAGTACGTCAACAAAGTATTAGTTTAAGGGTATGCATATTTATGCAACCACATTATTCTAATTCTTTATTTTTATTTCTCCACCCAAAAAGATTTCAGGTTTTTTTGTCAATTGAATTTCACAGATTACAGTTGACAGTAAAAAGTAGAATAATTGGATTTTAATGTACATGTCAAAAACAGGCATTTTTACAGGGTTGTGTAGACTTTTTATATCCATTGCATTCAAAGTGTACACAAACCCTTATACTAAGTTAGACTTTTTAGAATCTGCGGTATAAGTGAAAATCTGCAGACATGAAAAGCAAGATATCCCCAATTCCATTGTATTTTGCACTGATCTCTGCACATATAGAAGGGCAATCACAGGAAGCTGTAAAGTCCCTGAAATCTCTGCCCTTGGCAATGTCCTTGAATTTCATTAGGGATCATATGAATGGTGTTGCTGTTGCTGTGAATTCCATTTTCACTATCTGAGCTGTGGGCTTTCAGATTTACTATTTACAGAAAAAGTAACAGACAAATAGATAAATTTAAAACATGTGGATTGCAGACCTTGGGTACCTAAGCATACATAGCACTGCATAAAACATGAGTATCTAGGAAAGCTCAACACCACTGTTATATGCAAACATGCAGTCCTTCAGGTTCCATGCCAGAGGCTGTTCTTGTCATTGACGTCGGTTCACTTCGTTTCTCATAGCGTTTATGGTACTTTCTTTCCATATTAAAGGGAATCTGTCAGCACAGAATAACTGTACAAACCAAGTACAGGCGCTCGTTGCATCATGGCATGAAGAATCAGTTATATACACCTTCCCACCTGGTTGTTTTCCATTTATCTCCTCCCCAGTTCTTTGACAGCTCTGGCTTGATGAGAAGAGTGGAGATAGATGGAAAACAAGCAGTTGGAAAGGTGTATATAAGCGCCTGTACTTGGTTTGAACAGTCATTCTGTGCTGGCAGAGTCCTTTTAACCATTGGTCTCATATTTGGGTGATCACTAGTGTTGGACTGAAATTCATTGAGCCGACGAGTGGGAAATATTATTGCTCTTGGGCCCTCCTGCAATCACCCCATATGTCCATAGCTAGTTTTCATTATTGCTGAATAAAGCTGGTTCCTACCAGTATTTTCGAGGGATAGGCCAAATTCAGGTGAGTCTGTGGTTGTATAGGTAAACATTCATACAGACATATGATTAAACTGTGAACTTGTCAAAATCATAGCAAATATTGCCATTTCATTTTTTTTTCAAATATTAAATGCTAGCATATATAATACGACTTATACCTGCTGAGTAGAGGCGTAGCTAGATATTTAGTTGAGGGAGATGAAACTTCTGAGTGGGCACCTAACCATGTAACCCTGATTACAAATATGGTGGCGCACTCCAATAGTGGATGTAGGAGAACTTCAGCAGATGACAGAGTTGTTACTAAAAAAAATCTCTATACAAACACCAACACCGATATTACTGCCATATGGTGACCATATAGTGGTAGATACCAGTGCTGCAGAACACATAAGATGTTATAGTACAGTTACAGATGGTGACTTAGAGCTGACGTTCTTTCCGGAGTAGTCATTCACTTTTCCCGTCTTTTTCCTCTGGGCCAGACCGACATGACGACATCTTCCAGCCAGGATTTGGCCACAGAGATTACAACAAAGACGCATACGACTTCTCAGATTTCAGGCACCATCTTCAACTATCCCCAACCTGCACAAACTTCTCATTCTGCTGATACCCCAATACTGAGCCGCTGCTGCCATATGTGTCCCTATTACTGCACCTACTGTTTGGTACTGTGACCTCTAATTTTCCTCCTACTGGAGCCTTAGATCCCCCTTTCATTGCACTCGTAAAGTGTGATGTCAACTAAAGTACCCCACAAACACTAAGATACTACTACAGAGAATTTTTTCACAGTACCCTCTACACGCATAGTATGATGACCTTACTGTACCCCAGCCTTCAACGGGCCCCGGAAAAGTATGGTGGCCCCAACGCAGTATGATCCCCCAACTGTGACCCCCACACAGCCCTACATGAAGTATAATGGGCCTATATACAATAGTATACAATATAATGGCCCCACATCTCTCCACGCTGTATATTGGCCCCCACATAGCCCTCCACATAATATGATGGACCCACACAAACCTTCACTCTGTATAATTGCTTGCATACAGTTTAAAAGCTCCCACATAAGCCTCCAAACATTATAATATCCCCCACATAATCCTACATACAGCATAATGCACCTCATAATCCATACAGCATAATTCACCCCATAGTCCATACAGTATAATTCATCCCATAGTCCATGCAGTATAATACACCCCATAGTCCATACAGTATAATGCACCCCATACCACAGCTCATATAGTATAATGCACCTCATAGCTCATATAGTATAATGCACCCCATAGCCCATATAATATAATAGTCCCCTTAGTCCATACAGTAGAATGCATCCCATAGTCATCAATACAATTTTATGGCCCCCATAATTTTCTAAAAAAGTAATAAAATAAAATACCTCTCTTCCTAGTTTCCCGCTGTGCAGGTCTCCACTGCTTGTCTTTTGAAGCGTCACACATCTCAGCATACAGGATGCCATGTAGTGACATCATCATGCTGAGACCTCAGATGCCGATGAAGAACAATGGAGGAGTAAGTGTCAGCAGACGCTCCCTCCTCCATCATTTCTGCTTTCAAATGCCGATACAGTTAAACTTGGTTTGGGGGCCCAATGCCAGCACCGGGCCCCGCTGGCTCACAGGCCTGATAGCGGCTGTGCGGCGGTGCTTGGAGATCGTGTCTCCCTGCTCTGTCGCAGAGTTCAACTGTATTGGTGAACTGCGCATGATTATACAGTTAAAAGTAGCATAGCTCTGGGTGAGCCCCTCGGAGCGCTGGCCCTTAGCCCCACGGTAACTACACTACTGCCGCTGAGCACAGCTGCATCTCAGAGTTTCTTTCTTCATGGGTAATGAACAATAAATGGAATATTACCTGTTTAATCTCAAACTTTATGATTTGTTACAAAAAAACCTACATGTAATTTAGTGGAATCTATATAGGCTGGTTCAGATTCAAATAAAAAAATAGGTTACAGTATATTTAAAGCTTTCAGGCACAGTTAAGATAATACTTCCCATGAGTTTTGTTAGCAAATATTTATTGAACAGTAACATGTCTATCTAGTCCAATAAATATGTTGTGGGAGCTAATGGCCACTCTTTAAGCCCTTCACTCCCAAGCCTGTTTTCATCTTCATGACCCGACCAAATGTTACAATTCTGGACAGTGTCACTTTATGTGTTAATAACTCTGGAACACTTCACCGGATCCCACTGATTCCGAGAAAGTTTTTTCACGCCATTCTGTAGTTTATGATAAAGTTAAAATTTCTTCGATATGACTTACGTTTATTTGTGAAAAAAAAGGAAATTTGGTGAAAATGTTAAAATTTTCAAACTTGTAACTTTTATGCCCTTAAATCAGAACGCCATATCACACAAAATAGTTAAAGGGAGTCTGTCATCCCATTTTTGCCCTATAAGCTGCGGCCACCGCCATCAGGGGCTTATTTACAGCATTCTGTAATGCTGTAGATAAGCCACCGATGTCACCTGAAAGTGAATAAAAACGAGTTAGATTATACTCACCCAGGCGAGTTCCGCCGTCCGGTCGCGTCCGGAGGGAGTCTCGGTCCGGTTCGGTGCCTCCCATCTTGTAGTGAAGCGGGCCTCTTCTTTCCGTCCCGTTGCGGCTCCTGCGCAGGCGCATTGATCTGCCTTGGTGAGGGCAGAGCAGAGTACTGCAGTGCACAGGCGCCGGACCTCTCTGACCTTTCCCAGCGCCTGCGCACTGCAGTACTCTGCTCTGCCCTCACCAGGGCAAATAAGTGTGCCTGCGCAGGAGCCGCGACGGGACGGAAAGAAGAGGCCGGCTTCGCTAGAATATGGGAGGCGCCGAACCGGACCGCGACGCCCATCGGACGGCGGACCGCCCCTGGGTGAGTATAATATAACTCGTTTTTCTGATCTTTCAGGTGACATCGGGGGTTTATCTACAGCATTCCAGAATGCTGTAGATAAGCTCCCGATGGAGGTGGCCGTATCTCATAGGCCAAAAATGGGGTGACAGATTCCCTTTAATCATGAAAATGTCCCAACAGCACCACTTCCAAGGATGTGTAGAGAGTGCTGACTGACTATCTCATTTCAGTAGCTAAGCCAGTCTCCTCTCTCACATCCCATGCACTGACTTTGGAGGGAGTTAGATTAGCTTTCTATTAAGGAGCAATGATAAAGTGCCAATTTTTAAAGTGCAAATTTCCTGCTGTGTTGAGCATGGGGCCGGAATTGGTAATACTGGAGGCCAGTATAATGTTGATGTTGAAAGATCAAGGCACCTTTACAAATAATAGCATGCTAGAAAGTTCTGTATCAATGTCTTAGGAACACAAAAGACGTTCATGTTTTGAAGTGGACAACTGGCTTAATCACAAACTTCTTAATTAATAATTCATTCTTGTTTTTCAAGTCTTGGAAAGCTTTAACGTTAAAATTAAAGTTCTGAAATACAAACAAGTGCTGGGTAAGATTTTCTTGGTTATCAGATACTGGATTGAAGGAATCAAGAATATGTAAAAATGCTAGAGAGAAAACACCACCATCTGAGAGACCACAAACATACAAGCTTGTGTCATACTGTATATTCCAGCCTTAGTCACAGCCGCATCCACTCATTTTGATACAAGTAATTAGTTTTAATTTGTCCTGCTTTCCTATATAGGAATCAGAGTGGCAAGCAATCAACCATGCATAGTGAATCACCTACAGCGAACTCTGCGCAAGGGAACATATTAGGGAAAATATCCTAAAGGGCATCTTTGTTTGTATAATTGATAAGCCGATCTACAAATATTTCTGCTGGCATTTTCGTGCAGCGTTATAACAAACACATTTATGTCATCCACTACATGGATAACTAGAAATACAGATGTTTTTGGTAAATCACTGTGCTATAACTGTGGTTATTACATTGGAGTAGAAGACTTAAAAATCCTAGTTATACAGTGTGGTTGAAACCTAAATGGTGGGCAAAAGCATGGCAAATCCCTGCACATATCTCTGTTTTCCCCAATTACTACAAAGGGGAAACATGTGGCATAAAAAAAAAAAACATGTTAAAAAAAAAAAATTGTGAAATTGCCTCCGGTCTGTGAATGACCGGCCTCCTCTGATTGAAATCTCAGCAGTGACCCGTCATTTACAATCCAAAGGCAACGGAGGGGCCTGGAATCACAAAAGGAGGAGAATTCTGACCCAGTGCATAATCTGGTCTCTGTGCACCAAAATCTAATTAGCAGAAAATGTCAAATGGTGATTAAAGAACAACAAAGTGGATTTCTTCATAAAAGGTATCAATTTAATCTGTACTACAGCGGCAGTACAGCCATGTCTTTACTTTACGTTGCAAATTGTGATGACAGGCTCCCTTTAAAATGTGATGGGACTGATATCTACAGGTTGCTCTTCATGTAACATTATGCCTAGTGTTTGACTATTAGAAACATAACAGATCATCTTGAATATTGATATTAAATAAATTTAATGTGCAGACACATGTTGCTTATGTCGCCTTTAAGGGTATGTGCATACAACGTCTTTTAATGCGCTGAGTTTTTCATTAAGATGCTTCAGGAAACACTGGCTGTTTTTCTGCAGAAGGAACTTTTGGTAAATTTTGCAAGGTTTATTCCATGTGCATTTTTTTTTCCTAACTTCCACGCCGAAGCTGCCTAAAGGATGGTCAGGTCGCTTCTTTTAACCTCTTTGTGTTTTTTGAGACATGAAAAGGTTAAAAGACACTGAAAATATGAATGACAAGATATTTTGCATTTTCGCACTTATTTTACATTTTTTCACACAAGTTATGGAGCGCAACAGCCTGGAAAATACATCATGTGCACATACCATTAATTGCAAGTCTGTACGACTCGGTTTTTTGCTACAGTATTTACAATGTTGTATATGTACTAAGGGATTATGTGTTGTTTGTCAAGATTTATTCTGCTGAAGGCTCAGCTCAACCACAATGGGAGGACATATCAGTGGAAGGATCATCTTAAATCTCTGCAGATAAAAATGTGTATTTAAAGAGCTTGAAAGTTCATTCGGATAAGATCATTTCTGAACCAGACAGGGTTTGGTATACACCAGAAGAAAGTGGACATAAATAAAATAATAGTCACACAGAGTGACTGCAAACTTTTAATTTTACATCGGACAGTATAGTCCTCCATACAGAGTTATGGGCCTCATATATTCAGCTATACAGTATAATGGGCACTGCACAGTCCTCCATACACTATTATGGGCCCCATATATTGCACCATGCAGTGTAATGGGTCCCATATATTGGTCGATGTACCAAGCATTATGGGACCCATATATTGCTCCATATTGCATTATGGGCCCCATATATTGCTCCATACAGTATTATGGGCCCATATATTGCTCCATACAAAATAATGAATCTTGTATATTGCTCCATACTGAATAATAGGCCCCATATAATGCTCCATACAGTATAATATATTGCTCTATACAATGTTATGGGCCCCATATATTGCCCCATACAATATATTGGCCACATACAATGCTCCCTACAGAATAATGTCCTCATATAATGCTCTATACAGTATATTTGGCCCCATATTTAGCTCCATACAGTATTATGGGTCCTATATATTGCTCCATACACTATTATGGGACCCATATATTGCTCCATACAGTATTATGGACCCCATATATTGCTCTATACAATGTTATGGGCCCCATATATTGCCCCATACAATATATTGGCCACATACAATGCTCGATACAGAATAATGGCCTCATATAATGCTCTATACAGTACATTTGGCCCCATATTTTGCTCCATACAGTATTATGGGCCCCATATATTGCTCCATACAGTATATTTTCCACATACAATGCTCTATACAGTATATTGGCTCCATACAGAATAATGGCCCCATACAATGCTCCATACAGAATATATTGGCCCCATATATTGCTCTATACAGTATATAATCTCCCCATATAGTGCTCTATGCAGTATATAATGGCCCCATATATTACTCCATACAGTATATAATGACCCCATGTATTACTCCATACAGTATATAATGGCCACATATAATGCTCCATACACTATATAATGGCCCCATATAGTATATAATGGCTCCATATAGTGATCCATAAAGTATATAGTGGCTACATATAATTGTTTCATACAGTATAATGGGCCCCATATATTGCTCCATACAGTATAATGTGCCTCATATATTGCTCCATACAGTATAGTGGGCCCCATATATTGCTCCATACAGTATTATGGGCCCATATATTGCTCCATACAATATTATAGGACCCATATATTGCTCCATACAGTATATTGGCCCCATACAATGCTCTATACAGTATATTGGCTCCATACAGAATAATGGCCCCATACAATGCTCCATACAGAATATAATGGCCCCATATATTGCTCCATATAGTATATAATGGCCCCATAATAGTGCTCCATATAGTATATAATGGCCCCATATATTACTCCATATAGTATATAATTGCCCCATATATTACTCCATACAGTATATAATGGCCCCGTATATTACTCCATACAGTATATAATGGCCACATATAATGCTCCATACAGTATATAATGGCCACATGTAGTATATAATGGCTCTATATAGTGATCCATAAAGTATATAGTGGCTCCATATAATGTTCCATAAAGTATAACGGGCCCCATATAATGCTCCATACAGTATAATGTGCCTCATATATTGCTCCATACAGTATAGTGGGCCCAATATATTGTTCCATACAGTATAATGGGCCCCATATAATGCTCCTAACAGTATAAGCCCCACATGAAAAAAATCTAAATCAAATAATCACCTGTCCAATTCCTCGCTGCTCCAATCTCTTCAGTGTCTTTTAATTCTCTGCACTGCTCAGATGCTGAAAAGACCAAAGCAGCGGGGAACTAGGAGAGGTGAGTATTTGAGGGGGGGTTGGTACGCCGGGTGGTGAGGCGAGCCCTGCTCCTTGGGATTCTTCATAAAAATGAATGTTTGGCAGATTGCAAGCCAGTGCCAGAGTGTTGTGGCAGTGGTTTATCAGACTAACGAACAAATCAACTGGTATTATTTCATTCAAATCACCCAATTCCTATGTATCCCAATATAACCTTTTGGATAAGAGTTGAGAGACTCCCAAACACAGTAGATTATCTGCAAGTACTGCCAACTTTAGTCTAATGTCTATGGGATAGTAAGAAAACATGCAGGTTCTCCTAAAATCTGCTCCATCTTTTTTTTTCTCCGCATATCAGCTTGAAAGAACTTCAGCCCATTCCACTCTGCAAAATAGCAACAACTTTGCTAGATTGGTTGGTTTTCGCCCATGAACAACTTGCTTCAGATCCTTCAGCAACATGTTTGTCTTTGCCATTTCAAAACTTTTGTCACAATCTCCACTCTGATATGCTACTTTGTGTTGGGGCTGTCAGTCTGTGCTGCAATCATCTGTGTTCACTTTCCTTGATTAGTCTTTTACTTAAGCATGCTAGCTCCTACTCCCAGTGTCGATCATACACTTGCTGCTGCCTGTGTAAGATTGATCGCTCTGTGCTCTGGCCTGACCCAGCCTGACTTGATTTCCTCTCTGGACTTAGACCCTTTGCTTGTGACCTGACTTCTCTTGTGCCTGCTCCCTGCAAATTGCTTTGTCTTTCTGTTTTTTTCTGATCCCAACTTGTGTATTGGATTACGTCCTTGTTGTACTGCACCATTTCCTGAACCTGACCTCGGATTGTTTTTGACTTCCCTTTACTTATTCGGTGAGTAGTAATATTATATTTCTATCTGTATTCGTAGTCTCTCCCTCCACTTCTGGGACTAATTATTTTATAGTGACTCGCATCACAACTTTTTTATAGAACGAACAACTCATATGCTTTAGTTCTTTATCGCGTTGCATGACTCACATTTTTTAAGATGCAGATCATTGATAGATGTCCTGACATTCTCCTTTAGAGTTTTGTATATAATAGAATTAAAAATTCTATGGTTCATCAATGACAGCAAGCTGTCGTGGACCAGATGCAGCAAAACAGGCCCAAACTATGATACTGCTACCACCATGTTTCACAGCTAGTATGACGTTTTTATGCTATAATGCAATGTTTATCTTTCTCCAAACATAATGCCTTTCATTTAAGCCAAAAGGTTGTAATTTTGGTCTCATACGTCTACAAAATATTGTTCCATAAGCTGCCTGGCTCGTCCAGATGATGTTTAGCAAACTATAGACCAGCATCTATCTATAGTTATATGTTCTTTTTAGAAAGAATTGTCTTTCACCTTAGAATTCCGCCATGCACACCATTATTGTTCAGTGTTCTGATAGTGGACTCATAAACATTAGCTAATGCGAGAGAGGCCTTTATTTGCTTCGAAGAACTATTACATAATATATTCATTCCACTTGGAGTGATCTTTGTTGGTCGACCACTCCTGGGGGGGTAAAAATAATCTTACATTTCCTTAATTTTTACATAAACTATCAGACTTTGGATTCCAAACTTTTTAGAGATTGTAAGGAAAACACACATGAGAGAAGAGCCGGGGGATACGGATATCCCCAGTCGTCACCAATCTGTGATGAAGCTTATACAGTTGCAGCTCTCTGGCACGCCCCTTACCCTCAGGTCAGTCAGGGAACTGCAACTGGGATAAGTAGTCGCCTGAGAGGCTGCCCTGTCATGTACTGTTATCGGGGCACTATGCAGTGAAGGCAGTATATACAGTACAGACCAAAAGTTTGGACAGACCTGCTCATTTAAAGATTTTTAAGTATTTTCAGGACTATAAAAATTGTACATTCACACTGAAGGCATCAAAACTATGAATTAACACATGTGGAATTATATACTTTACAAAAAATTGTGAAACAACTGAAAATATGTCTTATATTCTAGGTTCCTCAAAATGCCAAGAGTGTACAAAGCAGTCATCAAAGCAAAAGTGGCTACTTTGAAGAACCTAGAATATAAGACATATTTTCAGTTGTTTCACACTTTTTTGTTAAGTATATAATTCCACATGTGTTAATTCATAGTTTTGATGCTTTCAGTGTGAATGTACAATTTTCATAGTCATGAAAATACAGAAAAATCTTTAAATGAGAAGGTGTGTCCAAATTTTTGGTCTGTACTGTTTATCACCAGTCTCAGGCCAGGAATATATATATAAACCTCTGGTCCGTCACTGCCATGATCCCCCAATAACACCAGGACGGTATGCTGCCACCAGTTTCTCATTAGATATAATCCCGGTCCGTTAGCAAGCTTATATTGGGTCAGAAACCAACACCAGGTAGTGTATAAGTATTAGCCAGACTCACGGACGTGGGAAATTGAGTTTCGAGATAAAAGAGCAGCCTAACCTTAATTGATATTTTAATTGCTGAAAGGCGCACTAGATGCTACAAATATATACAGAGTAATGTACAGATATTACAGCCAGAAGTACAGATAAAAGTAGGGTACAGGTTGGGTATAGCAGTTAGCTGTATGTGTCACATTACAATTCCCGTTGTGGAAGAAGGGAAGTTCTCATATCCGCAGGCACCTCCTTAGTTTCTGATCCATCTCCATGCATGATGTGACGCGGCTTCCATGGCAGAACAATGACAAAGGCTAAATGTGTGTAGTAGGCTTTTGACCCCTAGCTTGCCCCCTCCCATATTTGCTACCGCCTCTCTGGGTTGGACTGAATTCTCCTCCCTTGACCTCCTAGCTGAAATAAGTCCCAATATCTGGGATGGGTCATAACTTCCTAGCGGGAGGACCAAACGGGATGACTGACGTCTCAACGGGTTCTTTGGGGGTGGACCGATATGGAGAGTCCAAACTGGGGTCGGCTAAGTGGTTCTGGAAAGCCAGTCTCGATAGTTCAGTATCTGGGATCGCTAGACAGAGAGAGACCCAGGGGTGCATGCAGAGGGCTCCCAGGGTTCTGGTGGTATATTGGACTTAACCCTGAGATGCACGGTTGTTATGATTTGGTAACCGAGGAGGATGATAAAGAAATAGGCTAGTTGACCAAACACCCAGAGAGGTTGGTAACTTAGCGGATTGCAGACCCCTAAACTGACAACACAAATAGAATTAGCCATGCGACGTACCTACGATGCCCTAGACGCCTCGACACAGCCAAAGAGTTAACTAAGCCTATAGAGAGAAAGGGGAAAGCTAACTGCCCCGGAGTAGAGACCCAAAGGAATAGAGAGCCCCCAAACACATATTGCTGATGAGACAGATGAAGAACAAACACAGGCAGAAAACAGAGCAAGCAAATGCTGGGGCCCAAACTGTCTGGATAGAACAGGACAGGAAAGGATACTGTCTGTAATCCCGCAAAAACCCAAAGAAAAATTCCAACACGTCTGATATGCAAAAATACTGAGGCCACACGACCTCTTCCCCACTAAATCAGAACTCTGGTGTGAACTGGACACAAACCAACAGATACTGAAATAACAGGAGACTAGAAATACAGAAAAGACTAGCATAAGCTGTGGCAAACAAAAACAGAGTCCAGCACAGGTCCCAGCAGGGAACCCGGCTGTACTCACACCCGCAAGGCAGAGAACAGAGAAAAGCAAAACGGGAAAAATGCCACAGACAAATAACTTATATGAAAGATGCAGGACAAAGCAGGGAACAAGCTGACTTCTAGAAGTCTCAGGAAGAAACCAAATCACTGGCAACAGCCAAGGGAAGGCTTCTCACTTATATCTCTCCAGTCAGAAACACTGACCTCCAATCATCCTCTTCAGGTGATCGACTTCTGTCAGCCAGAGCAGCTCCATTACCAGCAGCAACCACCAGAGGGAGCCCAAACTCAGAAGCCGGACCAAGAGTGTTCACAACACACGGTACTCTCATAATTCATCTCTTGATGTCGGTGATGCTCGGTCTAGAGTTTCCATTGATAGATAATTGGTGCTTGTCGCCTTGCACAAAAGACAGGAGAGGGTCTCCGCTCTGGTCCTCCTTACCTTCATTAACACGTGGCCTCTAATTCTCCAGCCAAATGGTACAGTTCTGTTCTTTTGGGAATTGTGAACTTATCCCAAGAGTGTGGGCCACATCCCTGCTGTGGAAAGGAGATCTCTGGATAATCTATGAGGCCAGAATTAATAAATCCAAAATGGAGTCTCCTCGTCCCTCACATAGATGGTTTTTCCAGCCTTATGAGCATCAACAAATCATCTGAGGTCCTCAGAATTCTCCTTTGATCGTACTATGATACTCTTCCACAAAAATGTTTTGTGAAGATCAGACTTTGTTAGATCTCTATTCTTAAAATAATAAAAATAAAACAGGTTGTAAAAAATTTATTCTAATTTCACCTTCAAATTAGTTGCTAACCCTAAAACTCACATAGTAATATTTTTTACGCATTTATTTGACTTGGTTCTCCTAATCTACTGTACTGTAAGGTAATGAATAAGAGAGATGACACACACAGTAATAAAACCGATTGTCTGCAAGTGAATATCGCCATCTGCTGACCGAAGATGATATGGGAGAAGGCAGAGAGAACTAAATAAGTAGGAACTGAAGAGCAAAGTACATGTCCCCTGAGGAAAGAGATTGGGGGAGACGCCAGGTCAGCTGACAGCTTTAGCGCAGTTAATAATTATTAAAGGCCCAGGAAGGCCGATAAGGGAAGTTAAGTCGGAATCTGGACCTGTAGCAAGACAGCTGTGTGAGCAGTGGAGTTAGCTCAAAGCCATTATTAGGAAAGACCAGACCCGAGTAAAGTCCTGAGAAATCAGACCAAACAAAAGACCTGAGAGACCAGACCTGGAGACGAGAGACCCAAATCATGTGATTAGAGTCAAGTGATCAGAGTTGTGTGACCTGAGCCAGAGCTGGGAAAAACGATTGGGTTGCCAGAGAGAGACTTTCGACATTCGTATGAGTAGGAACAGGAACCCCTGGCACAAACATATGGTACAAAGCATGGAAAAATGAGTGGGGCCGTGCTTCAGGAAACTGAGACACCCAGTGTGTTGGATGTGCCAAATGAACCACTGATACAGGACTTGAGGCCTAAAGATGACTAACATAGATTATCATTGGGGCCTATACGGTGCTCCATATTGCTTGGGAATGACGACTGTGACGGATCCGTTAGTGACAGTGACGCACTCTAGATTGAGGAATTCGGACTGAGACGTTACTGTCAACAATATTTGCTGCGTTGTGGATATAGAGCGGCAGTGTGTAAATAATATCGTGTGAATACCTCGTTATAGCAGTATTACAGTGTTCTTCACTTGCCATAATTCACTGTATTGCCGCTGTTCATTTTTTTGTATTTGATATTCTGCCACAGGCACGAAATACAAATATATTGGTGTTAATTAAATAAATAGTTGTTGGTTAAGTACCACCTTCTCCTCATTCCCTGCGCCAGTACCTGATAACATTAGTTTTTAGGATTTCTGTGAAAATCGGATGTAGTTTTAGGTCAAATTTATGCCGAAATATAGAAAATTCTTAAGGGTTCACAAACTTTCAAGCACTGCTATATTGGATTGTGGTTTTCTGTGTGCTTTCAGTGCAAATGAGAACTAAAACTCCACAGTGCCTGAGCATGGCCTTACACTTATATAAATGCAAATGGCTCACAATAAAGAAGAATAATTATAATCTGCAAAATGGCATATAATTTGATATGTAAAAGGGTTTGCCAAATGCAAATTTCATTGTACCAGTCATTATTTATTGCATTTTTCTTTAAAGAACAAGTTTAATAGTTTGCTGCCTTTAGAAGAGATTTATTAGAGTTATTTAACTCTCCCATTAATAAAAAGTAAAAAAAAATATAGAATTGAGTCGAATTTTTAAATTTCATTCAGCTTTCACAAAAGTTATCATACAGTTATCTGCAGAAATACAGATGTCTTAGACACACAATGCCAGACAGTGCATTGTGAGAACTTCTCTGTGTCATCTATTCACAGAAAGCAGATTAACACTAAGGGTATATAAAAGCATTACGATAATGGGAAAAGACAAGCACTTTTAGTTCATAAGCCCTGATTCAGCCAGTGTCATGCACTTTTGGCTCTGTTCTATTACCGCATATACTCGCATATAAGCCAAGATTTTCAGCCATTTTTTAAGGCTGAAAGTCCCCCTCTCGGCTTATACGCGAGTTATATACCTGGGGTCAGCGGGGGAGGGGGAGCGCAGGTGTGAGAGATCATACTCACCTACTAACCCCTCCTGGCACGGTCTCTGCAGCCCCTGCTTCTCCCAAGGTCTCCGGCGCCTGTGTTCAGGGTTACCTGGTACCGCTCATTAAAGTCATGAATATGCACATATTCATGACTTTAATGAGCGGTACCACGTGACTGCTGAAACCTGGAAGAGCAGAGGCGCTGAGACCATGGAAGAAGAGGGGCTGCAGAGATCGTGTGCCAGGAGGGGGTGAGTATGATGGGGGGAGGACAAGGAACAGAGCAATATTCACCTGTCCCCGTTCCACCGGCGCTCTGTCATCGACTCCTCCACGTCATCTGACTGTGACTTTCAGGTTAGAGGGCGTGATAAAGTAGTCAGTGTTTGCCCTCTGCTGAACGTCACTGCAGAGGACCCGGAAGACAGAAAGGAGCGCAGCGATAGAACGGGGATCGGTAAATATTGCCAGTGCCGGGGGCCTGAGCCAGCGGCGACACCGGCACCTGGCCCCCATAGTGCGCCGGTGTTCCCGCCTGCTCAGGACACTGGCACCTGGCCCCCAGCGACGAGAGGGGAGTATGTCATTTTTTTTTTTTATTGCAGTGGCAATATCAATATAGGGGGAGTATTTATCTATGGAACATCTTTTTGGACCACTATTAACCATTGTGCAGCATTTTATGGGGGGTATTTATCTATGGAGCATCTTTTCGGACCACCATTAACCCTTGTGCAGCACCACCCTCGGCTTATACATGAGTCAATAAATTTTCCCAGTTTTTTGTGGCAAAATTAGGGGTCTCGGCTTATACACGGGTCAGCTTATACACGAGTATATACGGGTATGTAAGACTTGCAGCACAAAGAAATTAAAAAAAGTGGATTTTTTTTTCAAAAGTCCATAAACTGCACACATTTCCTATGTCCTGATCACTATAAGGGGGTCTCCTGAGTGCTCCCTCATACAGATTTATTAAGTTCTAGGCACTGCACAGAGTGATATGTGTGCCTCATTGCCTGTAAGTCAATCACCAATCACAGACTTCTTTATAAGCACATCTGTGAATGGCTGACAGGGATGATATTCGTTGTCTTCTGTGTCCTGGAGTCACAGCTTGGAGGGGGAAGCTTCAGCAGAAGAGACTGTGGACCAGACTGACAGGATGGTAAGACACGGAGAGGACATACTGCTGATGCAGCTGCATCAGGGCCCGAAGGTGGAGGGGGGCCCTTGCAGGTCCTGGGACCATCGGGGAGACCGGCACGCTATGGAGCCCATGAGTCGGGAAGGCCCTGTGCCAGTGCGGGTGCTGGTACCTGGCTCCCCATGCTATAAACTGAAATACTTACCTCTCTCTGTTCCTCCGCAGCTCCAGTGTCCATGACTCTCTGGCGTCTCAGGGCAGAACGCGCGATGACTTCACTACAGCGTGCCCTCTGCGCTGTGCACTTCAGAGAATCATAAGACGCTGAGGAGCAATGGAGCCTGGAGCAGTGGGGAAGAGAGAGAGGTAAGTATTTCATTATACTGTATGGAGCATTATATGGGGTCCATTATTCTGTATGGAGCTATATATGTGGCCCATATTACTGTATGGAGCATTATATGGTGTCCATTATTCTGTATGGAGCAATATATGGGGCCCATTATACTGTAAGGAGCAATATATGGGGTCAATTATACGATATGGAACATTAAATGGGGTCCATTAATCTGTAGGGAGCAATAACTGGGGCCCATAATATTGTATGGAGCAATATATGGGGCCCATTATACTGTAAGGAGCAATATATGGGGTCCATTATACGATATGGAGCATTATATGGGGTCCATTAATCTATAGGGAGCAATAACTGGGGCCCATAATATTGTATGGAGCAATATGTGGGGCCCATTATTCTGTATGGAGCATTACATGGGTCCATTATTCTGTATGGAGCAATATATGGGGCCCATTATGCTGTAAGGAGCAATATATGGGGCCCATTATTCTGTATGGAGCAATATATGGGGCCCATTATTCTGTATGGAGCATTATATGGGGTCCATTATACTGTATGGAGCAATATATGGGGCCCATTATACAGTATTGAGCATGATATGGGGTACATTATTCTGTATGGAGCAATATATGGGGCTCATTATACTGTATGGAGCAATATATGGGTCCATTATTTTGTATGGCGCAATATATGGGGCCCATATTCCCCATGCAATATTATATGAGGTCCATTATACTGTATGGAGCATTACATGGGATCCATTATTCTGTATGGAGCAATATATGGGGTCCATTATTCTGTATGGAACATTATATGGGGTCCATTATTTTATATGGAGCAATATGTGGGGACGATAATACTGTACGGATCAATTTATGGGGCTCATTATTCTGTATGGAGCAATACTGTATATGGGTCCATTATTCTGTATGGAGCAATATATGGGAATCATTATTCTGTGTGGCGTAATATATGGGGCTCATTATTCTGTATGGAGGACTAAGTGGTGTCCATAATACTGTATGAAGGACTATGTGGTGCCCATAATACTGTATGGAGGACTATGTGGTGCCCGCATTACTGCGTGGATGACTATGTGGTGCCCATAATTCTGTGTGGAGGACTATGTGGTGCCCAAATTACTGTATGGAGGAAAATACTGTTCGGTTTCTGATCTATTGTAGAATTTACATATCACTCATGTATTGTAAGAAGTAAGTGAAATCTTTAGCATTATACTATACCTATATTTCTTATCTGTGCATCATGAATCGTGGCATGTGTTAAAGGGGCCAACTGAGACTCTTTCGTCCAGGGCCCACGAAAACCTGGAGCCGGCCTTGTGTGACTGTACATGTGTGTGCATGTGTTTATGCATGTGTGTGTGTGTCTGTATTTATGAATGTATGTGTATGCATATGTGTATGTATGTGTGTATGTATGTATGTGTATAAACAGATGTATCTCACAAAATTAGAATATCATCAAAAAGTTAATTTATTTCAGTTCTTCAATACAAAAAGTGAATCTCATATACTATATAGAGTCATTACACACAGAGTGATCTATTCTATAGAGTGATTACACACAGAGTGATCTATTTCAAGTGTTTATTTCAGTTGATGTTGATGATTATGGTTTACAGCCAATGAAAACCCAAAAGTCCTTATCGTAGTAAATTAGAATATTTTATAACACCAGGTTGAAAAAATGATTTTAAAATCCGAAATGTATGTTCAGTAAATGAACTCACTCCAATAAGTTTGCAAAGTTGGCAGATGAGGGGGTTGTCAGTACAGGGGTAGCACTGCTGCAGCCAGGCATGTCCTCTGAAAGCTGGGGGAGTGACTGCTCCAGTAAGGGGGGAATTAGGAGAGCAGGGCAGGCCAGACAGGTGCTGGTAGTGGGGGACTCAATTATTAGGGGAACAGATAGGGCAATCTGTCACAAAGACAGGGATCGTCGAACAGTGTGCTGCCTACCTGGCGCTCGAGTCCGACACATCGCTGATCGGGTTGACAGATTACTGGGAGGGGCTGGTGAGGACCCAGCGGTCATGGTGCACATTGGCACAAATGACAAAGTTAGAAGTAGGTGGAAGGTCCTTAAAGATGATTTCAGGGAATTAGGCTGCAAGCTTAAAGCAAGGACCTCCAACGTGGTATTTTCTGAAATACTGCCGGTACCACGTGCCACACCAGAGAGGCAACGGGAGATTAGGGAGGTTAATAAGTGGCTCAAGAATTGGTGTAGGAAGTAAGGTTTTGGGTTCCTGGAGAACTGGGCTGACTTCTCAGTTGGCTACAGGTTCTATGCTAGGGACGGGCTGCACCTCAATGGGGAGGGTGCAGCTGTGCTGGGGGAGAAAATGGCTAGAAGGTTGGAGGAGTCTTTAAACTAGGGACTGGGGGGGAGGGTATTCATTTTATAGGAGGGGAAGGCAGTGCAGATAGAGACCTGGGCACAAATAATGAAATTGGGGTTGGGGGTGGCATGGGGGGTGGGGTTAGAACAGTTAATAATTTAAGAAAGAATAGAGGTTCAGAGAGATACATAAAGTGCATGTATACTAATGCTAGAAGCCTCACCAACAAAATGGCGGAATTAGAATTAATTTTGTTGGAACATAATTATGACATGGTGGGGATATCTGAGACTTGGCTGGATGAGAGCCACGACTGGGCGGTTAATTTACAGGGCTATAGTCTGTTTAGAAATGACCGTAAAAATAAGCGAGGTGGGGGTGTGTGTTTATATGTAAAATCAGCCTTAAAACCCATCCTGCGTGATATCTGTGAATCTAATGAAGATGTAGAGTCTCTGTGGGTGGAGATTAGGGGAGGGGGGAAAAATAATAAATTACTGATAGGGGTTTGTTATAAGTCTCCTAAAATAATGGAAGCAACAGAGAATATCCTCGTAAAGCAAATAGATGAAGCAGCGACTCAAGGAGAAGTCATTATTATGGGGGACTTCAACTACCCTGAAATACATTGGGGAACAGAAACCTGCAGTTCCAGCAAAGGTAATAAGTTTTTGGCAACTATGAGAGACAATTACCTTTCACAACTAGTTCAGGACCCAACAAGAGGGGGGGCACTGCTAGACCTAATATTATCCAACAGGCCAGACCGCATATCAAATATAAGGGTTGGGGGTCACTTGGGTAATAGTGATCACAAAATAATAAGCTTTCATGTATCCTTTAATAAGATGTGTAGTCGAGGGGTTACAAGGACACTAAACTTCAGGAAGGCAAATTTCCAACGGATGAGAGATGATCTTGGTGCAATAAACTGGGACGATATCCTGAGACATAAAAATACACAAAGAAAATGGGAGACGTTTATTAGTATCCTGAATAGGACCTGTGCACAGTATATACCCTATGGGAATAAACATGCTAGAATTAGGAGGAAACCACTATGGCTAAATAGAGCTGTAAGGGGCGCAATAAGGGACAAAAAGAAAGCGTTTAGGGAATTAAAGCAAGTAGGTAGTGAAGAGGCATTAAATAAATACAGAAGACTGAATAAATTCTGTAAAAAGCAAATCAAGACAGCAAAGATTGAGGCAGAGAGACTCATTGCCAGAGAAAGTAAAAATAATCCCAAAATATTCTTTACATAAATAGCAAGAAACTAAAAAATGATAGTGTTGGTCCCCTTAAAAATAGTCTGGGTGAAATGGTGGATGAGGATGAGGAAAAAGCCAATATGCTAAATGACTTTTTTTCAACTGTATTTACACAAGAAAATACCTTGACAGATAACATGATCAGAGATAAAAAAAATTCTCCATTAAATGTCACCTGCTTAACCCAGCAGGAAGTACGGCGGCGTCTAAAAATCACTAAAGTTGACAAATCCCCGGGCCCGGATGGGATACACCCCCGAGTACTGCAGGAATTAAGTACAGTTATAGATAGACCATTATTTTTAATCTTTAAAGATTCCATAATAACTGGGTCTGTACCACAGGACTGGCGTATAGCAAATGTGGTGCCAATATTCAAAAAGGGGGCAAAAACTGAACCTGGAAATTATAGGCCAGTGAGCTTAACATCTACTGTGGGTAAAATCCTGGAGGGTTTTTTAAGGGATACTATATTGGAGTATCTGAGGCTGAATAACCTCATGACTAGTGTTGAGCGATACGATACCGCAAGTATCGGGTATCGGCCGATATTAGCTCTATCGGACTTTCGATACTTAGTTCCGATATTTTCGTCTTATCGGATACCGGAATCGGATTTGTCACTGTCACTGTCAGTGTCCGTCGGTCGGGTCTGTCAGGAGTCAGCGGCACTTACCTGGCAGAAGATCTCCGGCGGTCACGGGCTGGACTGCTTGATGGCCGCGATCATCTTTCCCCGGCGGTCACATGCAGTTTCTCGCGATAACTGCAGTGACTGCTGGGTAATCCCGGCCGTAAAGCAGTCAGTCCGATGACGTCACCGCCGGGGAAGCAGGTAATCAGCTGTGCTGCGTCGAGATGACAGGCTCTGCCTGTCATTGCGATGTAGCAGAGCTGGATCGTCGTGGGACCCTCGTTACTATGGACTGCGTCGGACAGGTGGTATACTGTTGGTTTGTTTTTTTTCTTTTTTTACAGGAGATCGATGGCGTCGCAGGAATGAGAGTATAATAAAAGAAATGAAAACTGTGTTGTCTCTTTTATTTCATTAAAATACTTTTTTCTTGCTATGTCTTTTTTTTATACATTTAAAAACTTTGGGATTAATAATGGATCGGTGTCTTATTGACACCTCTCCATTATTAACCGGGCTTATTCTCACCGTGCAATCAACGGTGACATTAACCCCTTATTACCCCGCTTGCCACCGCTACAGGGCAGTGGGAAGAGCCGGGTAAAGTGCCACAATTGGCACATCTTTTGATGCGCCAAATTTGGGGCTGCTGTAGCCTGGTATTATCAGGCTGTTGAGGGCCAAAATCCATGGGCCTTGACAGTCTTTTAATACCAGGCCGCAGCAGTCTGCATTTTACTTGGCTGGTTAACAAAAATAGGGGGACCCCTACGCCGTTTTTTTTTCGAGGGGATCCCCTATTTTTGTTAACCAGCCAAGCTAAGCAGACTGCTGTGGCCTGGTATTATCAGGCTGGCAAGGTCCATGGATATTGGATCCTTACCAGCCTGAAAAACCAGGCCTCAGCAGTCTGCTTCATCTGGCTGGTTAACAAAAATAGGGGGGACCCCACGCCAAATTTTTTTCGAGGGGATCCCCTATTTTTGTTAACCAGCCAAGATATGCAGACTGCTGTGGCCTGGTATTATCAGGCTGGCAAGCAGGGTCGGACTGAGGCACCGGGACACCGGAGAAACCTACGGTGGGCCCCAGCTCCTGCGTGGTGGGCCCTGATTTGAAAGGATAGGTCGCGGGGCAGAGGGGGTGGTGGCCCCGGGGCCCGCGCTCTGAGGGGGCCCACCCGGAGCTACGATACAGTTACATTCTGCGGCAGAGCAGGGAGAATCGCTCTCCCTGCTCTGCCGCCCGGAAGCTATGGGGCCTGAACAGGCGTTGGGGGGGCCCAGTGCCAGCAGTGGGCCCCCACCCGTCATCGGAGGGTCAGCTGTATCGGCATCCAGCCGATAAAGCTGACCGCATGGAGAGAGAAGGAGCGAGCGCTCCTACTCTCCCATAATCCCCCTCTCAGCGTATGACAGCGGGCGCAATAACATCACCTGCCGGCGCCCGCTGTCAGACGCTGAGAGGGAGAACAGTGAGCAGCACAGGAGCCGGGAGGTGAGGTTTTTTTTATTTTTTTTTAATGGGGGTGCAGTCGAGTCCTGGCTGGAGAAGTCGTCATGTCGGTGTGGGCCAGATGGAAAAGACATGAAAAGTGAACAATTCCATTAGAAAGAACATCAGCGGTAAGTCATTATCTGTACCTGTGCTGTAATCTATTATATGTTCTGTAGGACTGGTATTATTTAACACAGACCATATGGCGGTAATATCAATATTGGTCTTTTTATATATAGATTATTTTGGCCAACAGCGGGGTCATTTGCTGAGGTTCTCTGATGATGGGCCCACTCAGAAGTTTTGCCCCCACTAAACCAAAACTCTAGCTACGCCTATGGCTCTCTCTCTAGTCTTTCTTTCTCGCTCTCTGTTCTTTCCTTCTCGCTCTCTGTTCTTTTTTCTCTCTGTTCTTTCTTTCTCTTTTCTTTCTTTCCTCTCTTTCTTTCTCTGTTTGTTCTTTCTCTCTCGCTGCTCTTCTTTCTTTTCCTCAGTACCAGCCACTGTGCCCTCATTACCAGTCAGTGTGATCAGCAGTGCTAAATGGTTACGCTTGGGGCGAGGATATGGGTGTGATTAGCTGTGAAATGGGTGTTGTCGGGGCGTGGCCTAAAATTTTCAGCGGCGCGCAACACGCGCCGCAGCCTTTAATCCTCTTTCCTGTCTTCCAAATTAGGGAGGTATGCTGTATGACCTCCCTACAACTTCTGGCCATGCTCCTGATGAGCGCGACGGATGGTCTCGTGAGGGATCTCCTCCCACACCTGGACTAAAGCATCCACCAACTCCTGGACAGTCTGTGGTGCAACGTGGCATGGCCTAAAATTTTCTGCAGCATGCACAGTGTGCCACAGCCTTTGTCCCTCTTTCCCTTATTCAAAGGTTGGGAAGTATGATGTTGGGCCGCAAGAATATATTTTCTCTGGTGGGCCCAAGGTACTCCAGTCCGACGCTGCTGGCAAGGTCCATGTATGTTGGCTCCTTAACAGCCTTAAATACCATGCCTCAGCAGCAGGGGCGTACATATAAATCATGGGGCCCCATAGCAAAAGTCTGAATGTTCCCCACCCCCCCAAAAAAAAAACCCAGAGGCATTGTAAATGTAAAGTGCCAGCACAGTGAGGGAAGTTGAGTCGCACAGAGACAGGGGTTTTGGGGGTACTCGGCACCGATCACGTTGACTTCTATGGGGGATGTCACGAGTAGCACAGCTCGGTCCATGACTGGGCGATCACTGGAATGTGGGATATTTCCAGGGGATGATAGAATGTTCGTGTAGTTTGTCGTGACGCCACCTGTAGTACCTGGTCAGGGTGTCCAGCGCTGCTGTGCAGGTCCTCTGGAAGGGATGGTGTAGTGCAGGTAGGTGAAAAGTCTTCTACAGGTAACACGCTATCCTTCCAGGGCAGATAGATGTGAGATAGAGCAATGGTGCAAAGTGATGTAGCAGAGTGGACTATGCGACGTAGTAAGAAAGCAGGAAACACTTCAAGTTAAACGTTGCATAATAAAATTTTTAATAATAACATTACAAAAGTGCAAATGGCTTATATTATGTGCATGTTTTGTTACTGTTCATACCCTTGATATGTGTTATACATGTGTGTTAGTAAATACATATTCAACAAAAGTGCAAATAGCATTAGTGCCGAAGTTCGTGGAGACTTCTTAGGACTACCCCACCGGGGTAACTTCACAGTGTCCTTTACTTGTGCTTGTGGAGGACCCGCTCCCAACCTCCAACTGTGGTCTTGGGTGGGCTGCAAGACTTTCCTTGAGCAGACCTCACTTTCGGCCACACCAAACGGGTTTTTAGTTTCTGAGGTAGTTGAAAATAGTGCACAGTAAAGTTTTTTGTAAAACCAAGATGGAGCACCGAAGTGCAACTATTTACAGAAAAGTTTGTGAGCCAGTACAGTTCATGGCTTCAAAGTTCAACATTTTCATTACAGTAAAACACCATCACCCAACCTGGGTATATTAAGGCAACAATAAACTTGTTCTTCTGAACATTCACCCGTCCGGGTACATCAAACCATTACCCAACCTGGGTATATTAAGGCAACAATAAACTTCTTTTTATGAACATTCACCCGTCCGGGTACATCAATAATTTAACTATTTACATACAGAGACCCTGTCGGGTTATTTAGACTTCTTTGGCTGGCCTCTTCCAGGTACCACCTGGTACTCTTCTGGAGCTTGCCAAACATCCGTGACAGGAGGGTCCACCCAGACCTGATGACGTCGTGTGGCCTGTACAGTGACGTCGTGACCCGCTATATGGGTCTGTGTGGCCACCTCTTTCATCTCCCTCCGGGTCTGGACCCCTATGTCCCGGACTGAACGAACCCCAGGGGGCCTAACAGGCGCCGGGTACGGGCCAGCTATCATTATCATGTCCATAGCTGGGGCTGCTGAGGAGACCACTGGGGAGGCTGGGGAGATTTACGGCGTGGGGTGGGCACTTGTGCAGAGGCCTGGTTGGGGGAGGCTGAAGGCTCGTAGGGTCTGTCAGTTTCCTGACACTCTGGGGAGTAGGGGTCGCACCTGGTAACATTTAGGGCGTACCATCCATTGTAACCCCAGTGTCGGGTGTAAGTCACCAAGTCTCCTGGCAACAGGTCCCTCCCCGGGTGTCCTTCTGGGAGGTGAGCCTCCACGTCCCGCCGGGTTACAAAAACTTCTAAATAAAGTCCAGGCTCCTGGATGAAGCCCCAACCACCTTTTAACTTAAAGTTCCGTACTGCACCCTTACGCCGCGGCTCCCTCACCGTACTTTTATCCTTTCTCATACGTGCCTTCTCTGCCAGGTCCTTCTCCAGGTGACGTTGCCGAAGCTTTTGGGATTCTCGCTGCTCCCTTTGTCGCTCTGCTTCCCGCTCCCGACGTCTCCACTCTTCCTCCTGACGCCGGTTGTAATTCTCCTCCACCAGCATCTCCATGTCTCCACCATCAAACGCCAGCTTACGATGTACGGTTTGCGGCAGCTCTCCTGGCGCCCGCCAGTCCTGGCGGCGCTCACCTGCGGCGGAAGCAGCCGGCTCTGGAACAGATGACGGTCGGGGCTCCGGTACAGGCAGGTAGAGCTCTGGTGCCTGCGCGGCCTCCTCCATGAGGACGGGTGTCGCTTCTTCTGCCTCAGCGACGGGGGCAGACAGCGGGATCTGGGGTGCTGGTGCGGCGTTTTCTGCAGGAACGGGTGCCTCCACTGTGATACTGGCAATCGGTTCAGATTGCAAGGGCTGGGATGCCCGCACGGCCTCCTGTACTGGAACGGGTGCCTCCACTGAGATACTGGCAACCGGTTCAGATTGCAAGGGCTGGGATGCCCGCACGGCCTCCTGTACTGGAACGGGTGCCTCCACTGAGATACTGGCAACCGGTTCAGATTGCAAGGGCTAGGATGCCCGCACGGCCTCCTCTACTGGAACGGGTGCCTCACCTTCCGGTACAGACACTTCAGGGGGTAAGAGGGATTGGCGACGCTCCAATTGTAGTTTTAGGGCCCGCCAGCTCGCTTCATCCTGGCGACCTCCTCCCGGTGCCGGGCCAGGTCTCTCAGGGTATCCTCCGCTTCTTCCAGCGTAGGAGGGTTTCCAGGCCGGGTGCCAAACGGTGGCTCCGTGGCGATCGGGTCGCTTCCGTGGGGGGAGAGCTCTGACTCCTCCATCCCTTCCCACTTCTGCTCACGTCCATTCGCCATCTCAGCAAAGTCACATGTGTCATTAGCATCAGGAGAGGCGACATCTTTTGTAGGGAGGCGGGACCTTCGCGTTCGTTTACGCCCACTGAGGAGGATGAGGAGGCGGAACTCCAGAGCTGTGGGGCACGATCTTACATTGCAGTAACATTTAGAGTGTGCGGACATCGTTTTCGCGCCACGGAGTGAGTGTACGCCCACGAGAGCACGCCCTTATTCTTCACCTGTGCCTCGTGGCGCAGATATGATGGAAAAATGGCAAATACAGTCTATGATGATTTTTGCAATTCTCAAGCAAAAAAACAGTTCAATTAAGGCACATAGGACTCGCTTATAGCGAGCTTCTGAATCCTGTTCGCTGGGTGCGATGCAACATCTCTGTGGCGACTGGACCCTCGGGTGCTTCTGTCTTTTCACAAATGCCGGCTTTACCCGGCAATTGAATCAGAGGCTATTTTACTATGTAGAAGTGAATAAACTATAAATATATTGTGAGACAGTGAAGGAATATGTGGTGAATGAGGTGTATATTTCACCTAAGTACCTTGCTGACTGGTATGAGCGAAATGTGTGGCTTTGTAAACCTGGTGGTAAAGAAAGGTCACTACACCTGCCATTCAGTACACGCTTGCAGCTCAGACCTGAATCCACTCAGGTGTTGATTAGGAAGCCAGAAGTAGGTGCTTGTGAGCACAGTCAGAGAGCTCATTCAGTCTGGACAAGGGTCCAGACACAGAAGGTGTCTCCAAGAGTGTGGACTGTCTTTAGCCCGGACACAGGGAGGTGTCCTGGCACAAGGAAGCAGTCTCTAGAGGAGTGTGAGCTATCTCAGTCTGGGTGCGGGAAGGACCCCGGACACAGGAGTGTCTCAGTGAGAATCCGTGTGAATAGCGGCTGAATAGGAGTGGATCTCCTCAAAGGTGCTTTCAGACACAAGGAGGAGTGTCTGTGAAACTCCACACTGGTAACATATGTGATATGTGTTGTTTTGGGCACAGACTGGTAGAGTCTGGGTCCCGGATAGAGAGGGCCATCTATCTAAGTGTAATTAGAGGCTAGACAAGCCCAGGGTTTCTGTTTATGATTTGTTTTTATCTGTGTGCTGTGGACTTTAATAAAACTGGTTGCGGCCAGTTTTCACCAAACTGCTGTCTGAATGAACTGTTTCCGTGCCATTCTGTCTACCCAGACAGCGATCCTAGAGCTAAAACCCCCCGAAAGCTTACAATTGGTGGAGAATGCGGGCAGCGCAGGGCCTGGTACAGTTAGTGCTGGAGTGTGCATGCAGCACAGTGGCGAGAGACAGCATTAAAGGTGAAGTCTATTGAAATAGCAACAGAAAAAAAAAAAAAAAGTGTGTGTCAGCAGAAACGTCTGTTTGGAGCAGTCTTGGAGAGACAGTGGCCCTGATAGGGTCTGCAGAGAGAAAATGTATGCACAGCAAAGCTGAACTTGTTGTGAAAATGACTGTGGAATGTGCAGCAGCAAAAGAAAAGTTTGTGGAGCAGTCTTAAAGAGACAGTAGCCCTAATAGACTTTGCAAAGGAAAAAAAAAAAGTGTTTGCACAGCAAGGCTGAATTTTTCTGTGGAAAAAAAAAAAAAGCTGTGTAGTGTGTATGTCTTGAGTGAAGACTACAGTTGTGAAGACAGAGAAGTCTGACAGCATGGATGACAGCATGGAGGCGCTGTTTGAACAAATGGCGAAAGTTAATATGCAACATAAGACTGCTGTGATTGAGACAGATGAGTCCGGCAGTATGGAGGAGCTCATTGAGTACCTGGCCCAGGCCCAGCGAAGCATGAGCGGCAGCGCCTGCAGCACAGAGAGCATGGAGCAGCAGCGCCTGCAGCACCAGCAGGGCATGCAGCAGGCCCAGCAGCAATTCCTGCAGCAGCAGCAGGAGAATAACCGGTTATTTGTTGAGCAGATGACAGCACCAAAAAGGATTTCGGTGCCGCGTCCCGAAGTAATGTTGTGAAGGCACCGGCGTTGTCCGCTATAAAGAAGGCGGTAAGACGGTCCTTGAGAAAAATGACACCTCGTGATGATGTGGAGGTATATCTTACTAGGTTTGAGAGACTGGCAGAGAAGGAGAATCTGCCACTATCTGAATGGGCCATGGTGGTCGTACCCTATCTGATTGGGGAACCCCAAAAAGTCTGGGCTGACCTGAGCAAGCAGGACAGCGAAGACTATGCAAAGTTGAAAGCGGCGATTCTTACCCGGCTGCGTGTTACGGTTGCAGCCCGTGCCCGAGGAGTTCGTGACTGGAGATACAGTTGGGAGTCTGCAGTCAGCAGGCCTGATTATGGAGTTGAAAAGGTGGTAGTGAACCGCTACACCCGAGCATGTCCTACAGTGAACCGCTACACCCGAGCATGTTCTCCTGAGCTACAGCCGTCTGAGAGGACGTCACTTCAGAGTTCCCGGACGTCGAACTCTCCCGGTAAGAGCGTTCCAGCTGTTGGGGACATGGGGTATGCTGATAAGCGGGTTCAGGCCCGAGGGGACATGTGGGTGGGAGAGTGTGATGGACAGTGTTGGAGCTGGCGTGAAATTGCAGCCAACTGTCCAATAGAGGGGGAGCCTATGTGTTGTGATGTTGGCAGATCCCTCTCTCCCTGCGCAGAGCCTGTGTGTGTGTCCACCTCAGCCGAAGAGACTGGACCACAGGGGTCCCCGGTGGTTGTAAGTGACTGCCCAGCACAGGCCCTCTTGGACTCAGAGAGTCCAGTGACTTCCGTATGTGACAGCCTGAGTGATAGGGACTTCATCCCTGATAAGCACCTGAGTGTGGTGTACATCCATGAAGACACCAAAGTCTACCCAGAGACTGCCGTGGACTTGGTCCCCAAACTCGGGGAGGTTTCATATGAAGTGGGGGTAGTGAAGACCCTGGTGCACCCCGTTATATTGGGTAATGACTTTCCCCGGTCTAAGGATCTCTGGGGGAAAAATGTTTCTGATGGACAGTGTGATGAAGCTCCTACTGAGGGTGCGCAGTCCCGAGGGGCGGAACACAATGCTAGTGGGATGTTAAAATTATGTGATAATGATGATGATAATGCTAATGATGATGATGAACCTGATAATGATGATGACCATGAAAATGGTGCTGATGCTGATAATGATAGTGATGATAATACTGATCATAGTCATGATGATGATGTTGATAATAATGATGACTGTGATAGTGATGAAATTCCTTTGCAGGTGATGTTGGGAGACGAGGATGGTGGTTCTCGGGAACCGAGTGTCCCTGACTTGCCTGTGTCCTGTGACGGTTTTGAGAGTGAGCAGTGGCGAGAACCCTCTCTTAAAACAGCACAGGAAAATATGATTGTTCTAAATGAGGTTTCCCAGGAGCCTGACTCTGAGGAGAGGTTCTCTCATGTTGCCATAAACACTGAAGTCCAGGGAGAGGTTGTGAGTCAGCTCCTAGTGCCTGAACTATATAGAGGTGTAGTGCTGGGGTTGTCACATAGTCACATACTTGAGGGACCAGATGGTGCAGTTAGTGTTGTGGATGACATGTTAACTCAGGTTCCAGATCAGGATGTGAATGAAAATGAATTGTATAACCTGACAGTGAGCAGGATGTGAATGAGAATGAATTCTATACTCCTGAAAGTGAGCAGGATATGAATGAGAATGAATTCTATACTCCTGAAAGTGAGCAGGATATGAATGAAAATGAAGGTATAGCCCTGACAGTGAGCCGGATGTGAATGAAAATGAAGTGTCTAACCCTGGAAGTGAGCCAGATGTGGCTGAGAAAAGGGGGTCAGACAGGGATAGTGGTGGTGATAGTGAGTCATCTGATGACAGTAAAGCAACCAGTGCAAGTGAGGAAGGCATGGTAGCAGAGGAGATTGAGAGTCCTGAGAGGAAGGCTGAGGCTGATCTTGCAGTCGGACGGAGGATGGCATCTGAAGATGTTGTACAGTTGGCCGGTTACCTGGCGAAGACTAAGGTGAAAGGAGGAGAGCTGAGCTTTAAAGGCAGGACTCTGAAACTGAACACAGCACAAGTGGATGCTGTTGAAGATGAGAAGTTGTCAGTGTGTGGTGTGGATCTGCATCATGCCAAGGACTCTGAAGGTGATGCTGCAGAGGTGGAAAAAGCCATGGAAGTGGTGGTCACCAAGCCAGATGCCTCATCAGAAGCTGAGGTTTCAAGTGAAGCTGTGAGGAGCAAGACTGAAGATATGGGGACTGACTCTGTCCAGGAATCTGTTTCTGCCGAAGACAGCGGCGTGGACGGGTTACGGTCCGGATCAGTAGCTGGCATTGGTGAGCTCAAGCGCACTTTCAGGGAGGCTACATCGGAGCCACGTCCCAACAAATGGGAAAAGCGATGTGTCACTCCGTTGCCACTGCAGACACACGGGAGCCCAGATGGGATGCAGAACGTGGCTGAAGAGGTAGAGTCTAGGACTGACGGTGAGGCTTCTGGGCATGTCT
Organism: Oophaga sylvatica; assembly: GCA_033576555.1. Classification (NCBI taxonomy): domain Eukaryota; kingdom Metazoa; phylum Chordata; class Amphibia; order Anura; family Dendrobatidae; genus Oophaga; species Oophaga sylvatica. The sequence goes on from JARQOD010000001.1 coordinate 471,838,272, forward strand.
TGCCAGAAGAGCCTGAAAGTGGGGAACTGGAGAAAAGTGAAAAACCCCCTATACCTTCTGTGATAGTTGGTGACACATGGTCAGTGCACCAGGGACAGGAGGTACATGAGTTTCTGAGGAAGAGTCAGCAGAAGTGTTCTGATGTGTCTGGTCGTACTACTTTGGCCAGGCACTATATTGAATCTGAGCCCGGCCCTAAGGTCAAGATGAAACCGTGTAGGATACCCGAGGCCCGCAGAGAGTATAGGCCTGGGAGGGTACAGGGTAGTGCGGATGCTTCAGATGAAGAGAAAACTGATGTTGGCTATGACAGTGGTGAGGATGAAGCTGATGAGGGCCATGACTGGTCCAGAGTTCACTGTCTCTGTTGGATTGTTGACCAGCCCTCCGGTCTGGATGACCAGCCCTCCGGTCTGGAGAAGAGGGAGGGGATATGTGAGACAGTGAAGGAATATGTGGTGAATGAGGTGTATATTTCACCTAAGTACCTTGCTGACTGGTATGAGCGAAATGTGTGGCTTTGTAAACCTGGTGGTAAAGAAAGGTCACTACACCTGCCATTCAGTACACGCTTGCAGCTCAGACCTGAATCCACTCAGGTGTTGATTAGGAAGCCAGAAGTAGGTGCTTGTGAGCACAGTCAGAGAGCTCATTCAGTCTGGACAAGGGTCCAGACACAGAAGGTGTCTCCAAGAGTGTGGACTGTCTTTAGCCCGGACACAGGGAGGTGTCCTGGCACAAGGAAGCAGTCTCTAGAGGAGTGTGAGCTATCTCAGTCTGGGTGCGGGAAGGACCCCGGACACAGGAGTGGTCTCAGTGAGAATCCGTGTGAATAGCGGCTGAATAGGAGTGGATCTCCCTCAAAGGTGCTTTCAGACACAAGGAGGAGTGTCTGTGAAACTCCACACTGGTAACATATGTGATATGTGTTGTTTTGGGCACAGACTGGTAGAGTCTGGGTCCCGGATAGAGAGGGCCATCTATCTAAGTGTAATTAGAGGCTAGACAAGCCCAGGGTTTCTGTTTATGATTTGTTTTTATCTGTGTGCTGTGGACTTTAATAAAACTGGTTGCGGCCAGTTTTCACCAAACTGCTGTCTGAATGAACTGTTTCCGTGCCATTCTGTCTACCCAGACAGCGATCCTAGAGCTAAAACCCCCCGAAAAGCTTACAATATGTATATATATATGTCACAATGACATGTATATATATATATATATATGTATTCTAAGTGTGTATATTTTGTGTTTTCAAGGAAAGAAAGTGTTTTTTTAGTTGCGATATTTTGTTCCCATAGACTTACATGGGACTTCCGGTATCGGAATCGGATATCGCCGATAGTTAGTGATATCGGCGATACCATTCCGATCCGATAGTTTTAGATATCGAGCAGTATCGCTCAACACTACTCATGACACAGTATCAGCATGGGTTTACGAGGGACCGTTCTTGTCAGACTAATCTGATAAGCTTTTATGAAGGGGTAAGTTCAGGACTGGACCAAGGGAATGCAGTGGACGTGGTGTTCATGGACTTCTCAAAAGCTTTTGATACAGTGCCACACAAAAGGTTGATACATAAAATGAGAACAATGGGGATAGGGGAAGATATGTGTAGGTGGGTTGGGAGCTGGCTCATGGATAGAAAGCAGAGGGTGGTTATTAATGGAGCACACTCGGACTGGGTCACGGTTAGCAGTGGGGTACCACAGGGGTCAGTATTGGGGCCGCTTCTCTTTAACATATTTATTAATGACCTTGTAGGGGGCATACAGAGTAGTATTTCAATATTTTCAGATGACACTAAACTCTGCAGGGTAATAAATACAGAGGAGGATAATTTTATATTACAGGAGGATTTATGTAAACTAGAAGCTTGGAGTGATAAATGGCAAATGAGCTTTAATGGGGATAAATGTAAGGTCATGCACTTGGGTAGAACAAATAAGATGTATAACTATGTGCTTAATTGTAAAACACTGGGCAAAACTGTCACTGAAAAAGACCTGGGTATATGGGTGGACGACAAACTCACATTTAGGGGCCAATGTCAGGCAGCTGCTGCCAAGGCAAATAAAATAATGGGATGCATTAAAAGAGGCATAGATGCTCATGAGGAGAACATAATTTTACCTCTATTCAAGTCACTGGTGCGACCACACTTAGAATACTGTGTGCAGTTCTGGTCTCCGGTGTATAAGAAAGACATAGCTGAACTGGAGCGGGTGCAGAGAAGAGCGACCAAGGTTATTAGAGAACTGGGGGGTCTGCAATACCAAGACAGGTTATTACACTTGGGGTTATTTAGTTTGGAAAAACGAAGGCTTAGGGGTGATCTTATTACAATGTATAAATATATGAGGGGACAGTACAAAGACCTTTCTAATGATCTTTTTACTCTTAGACCTGTGACGGGGACAAGGGGGCATCCTCTACGTCTGGAGGAAAGAAGGTTTAGCCATAATCACAGACGCAGATTCTTTACTGTAAGAGCAGTGAGACTATGGAACTCTCTGCCGTCTTATGTTGTAATGAGTGATTCCTTACTAAAATTTAAGAAGGGACTGGATGCCTTTCTTGAAAAGTATAATATTACAGGCTATATTCACTAGTTTCCTAGATACAGCGTTGATCCAGGGAGCTAGTCTGATTGCCGTATGTGGAGTCGGGAAGGAATTTTTTTCCCCAATGTGAAGCTTACTGTTTGCCACTTGGGTTTTTTTTGCCTTCCTCTGGATCAACATGTTAGGGCAGGTTAGGATAGGATATGGGTTGAACTAGATGGACTTAAAGTCTTCCTTCAACCTTAATAACTATGTTACTATGTTACTTGGTCGGGGCTTCTTTTGCTTCAATTACTGCATCAATGCGTCGTGGCATGGAGGTGATCAGCCTCTGGCACTGCTGAGGTGTTATGGAAGCCCAGGTTGCTTTGATAGCAGCCTTCAGCTTGTCTGCATTGTTGGGTCTGGTGTCTCTCATCTTCCTCTAGACAATACTCCATAGATTCTCTATGGGGTTAAGGTCAGGCGAGTTTGCTGGCCAATCAAACACAGTGATACTGTTGTTTGTAAACCAGGTGTTGGTACTTTTGGCAGTGTGGACAGGGGCCAAGTCCTGCTGGAGAATGACATTTCCATCTCCAAAAAGCTTGTCAGCAGAGGGAAACATGAAGTGCTGTAAAATTTCCTGGTAGACGGCTGCGCTGACTTTGGTCTTGATAAAACACAGTGGGCCTACACCAGAAGATGACATGGCTCCCCAAACCATCACTGATTGTGGATAATTCACACTAGACCTTGGAAATCAAGGTTCCAGAGTCTGGAGGAAGAGTGGAGAGGCCACAATCCAAGCTGCTTGAGGTCTAGTGTGAAGTTTCCACAATCGGTGATGGTTTGGAGAGCGATGTCATCTGGTGGTGTCGGTAACTGTAGCTGTCTACCAGAAAATTTTAGAGCACTTCATGCTTCCCTCTGCCGACAAGCTTCCTTGGCCAGCAAACTAGCCTGACGTTTACCCCATAGAGAATCTATGGGGTATTGTCAAGAGGAAGATGAGAGACATCAGACCCAACAATGCCGACGACTGAAGGCTGCTATCAAAACAACCTGGGCTTCCTTAATCCCTCAGCAGTGCCACAGGCTGATCGCCTCCATGCCACGCTGCATTGATGCACTAATTGCATTTACTGAACATACATTTCAGATTTTCAAATCATTTTTCAAGCTGGTGTAATAAAGTATTCTAATTTACTGAATAATGACTTTTGGGTTTTCATTGGCTGTAAGCGATAATCATAAACATTAACAGAAATAAACACGTGAAATAGATCATTCTGTAATGACTCTATATAATATATGAGTTTCACTTTCGCATTGAAGAACTTAAATAAATTAGCTTTTTGCTGATATTCTAATTTTGTGAGAAGCACCTGTATGTATTCTTGTATGATCCCGTAATTGTAAAGAATAGAAAAATCAACCTGGCTCTTTAAATGGTTAGTCACCAAATAATCAAGTTTTCTCTGATCCATAGGATCCAACCACTGCCCCCCCTCCGAGATTCTGAGAACAGGGGTCTGCGGACTCTTCCTGGATGGAGCAGAATTGTGAATGCTCTGCCTCTGCTCGTCATTATCTATGGAGATGCTGAGCGCTGCGCTCGATTGTTTCCATCAGTTCCATAGACAATTAATAGAAGAATGCACACCTACAATCTATTCATGGCTGAGCTGCAGTCCTGATCTCAGGATTGCTGGGGGTCCCAGTGGTCAGTCCCCCAAAAGTCAGAAAGTAATCCCTTATCATTGGGACTGGGGATAACTTGATTTATTTGGGGAATAACTCTTTATCAGACACAAGATGGTATACATACCGGACATATAATATAATGTATACATGGTTGGGCTCAGCAGAGCCGAATCCTAATGGAGATATAACTCCAGCTCAGTAACAAAATATAAATATTGAATATCTGTTTTTTGAGTTGTGGGGGCCCAAATAGAGTTCCCACGGCACCATAGTAAAAATTCTAAGCACCTCCCTGCTTTCAGGGCAGTAATAATGAGGTGAATCTGGCCTGTTGCTCAGAGCTCGAAGCTCCGAGGGGGTTTCATAGCCAGATTCCCTTCATCATAAGTGACATGCCAGGCAGGGAGGGGGGACCAGATATATTTCTTGCACAGGGGCCCCAAGCTGTCAGTGTCCGCCCCTGGCTACCGCCTAACCCTTCACACTGGTTCTTAAAGGGCTTCATATTGCAAATCCATTGCAGGGTTGTCTACAATATTTTAACAAAATTTGCTGGGGAAATGCATCACCTACTAAAATATTATTACAAGTTCTCCGCTTGTAGTAAGTAGAGCTTTCTTCAGAGATCGCACAAAGCTCCTATTGACACAATTGTAGAAGAACATGTGACCAAACCTGTCCAGCTGCCTTCCCAATTTGGAGGATCACAAATTCAGCATTTCAGTATTAATGCATATTCGGTAACTTTACTGCAATTCTCCTTTAGTAATTGTATATAAGGCAAAACACAGCTTGTTCGCTTGAAAGTGCCACTTTACATTTGCAGGATTCTCCATATTTAGAAATAGCTAAAAATGTCCTTAAAACGGAATGACACATGTACACATTCTAACGCTCCACACCCTCTAAACATAGTATAGAAACCCGAGTACATACGACATGAAAAAGAACTTGTCACTCACCAGAAGGCACTAGGGCTCTCTCTGTGATAAATTACCACGTTGGTGACCAATTTCACACCATCTGCTTTCGAAGCAGCATTACTCATCCATGCAACTACATTATTGAAAGTGAAAAATGAGATGCACATACATTCAGGCACGTTCAAAAGTGTAAAAGACTGCAACCAAAAAAACGCCTAGCTCAGGTACAAGCTCTGCGCTCAGTAATGTAATCCCTGGTACAAATGTAAACCCAGAATCCATGAAATACAACAAAATGACATATTGGGAGATCAAGAAATAATTTGAAATAACTATAAATACAGTTGAACATTATTATTGTTTGGGATTATCAGTTACCCTATTTTTGAATGCCCATTAGATTTATAAGGCATCTGTCAGTAGGATCAACCCTTCTAAGCAATCTATTTGGGCATTCAGGTAAAAGCTGAACAAAATGATACTTTGATATCTGCGATCTGATGTCTTATTCTAGAGAAATTCACATTTTTCTTTTTATGCAAATGAGCGGTTAGGATCTATGGGCTGGACATAGATCTCCCCATGTGATGACAATGAGACTTGCATCTAACTAATAAATAGGGCACTGATGCACGATATTCAGAATTGAGATGTGGCCACACACGCTTTCTATTGGAGATACAAATATTGCTCTTGTTGGCATTACACTTCCTTTTTTACATGAGCCCTCTCATACAGAAATACACAAAGGTTCTATTGGTTATGTACAAATCCAACTGAAAAAATGGTTGCATACACCATTGGACTCTGTATGTACAGTGGTATTGTATCTTGGGTAGACCATTTTCCTACATATTGGAGTCCTATGAAACCTATTTGGCTGCACGTGCAGGGTATTCAGGTGAATAGTGTCATGCATCCCAGGAAAAAATAATTACATATTTATGGCAAGTCATAGGTTCACATTAAGAGGTTTAAAGGGGGTCTGTCACCACAAAATGCAAATGAAGCCATTTATACATTCAAAGAGGAGACCTTGCCCCTATAAAATCATACCTGTAATGTAGACTTACGGTAATCTATTTGTTACATAAGACCATTTTATTGGTTATACAAATGGGGTTCTCTGCACCCTCTTGCTTTGGCCAAGAGTTTAATTCACTGTTCCACCCTCTCAATTACAATCCTCCATACCTCCTCTTATAATAACCAACAGTGCTTGTTTTGGAGTGCTGCTGTAAGGGAGTGGGTCCCCTCTGTGTGCCCGGGCCGGAACCAAGGGGGCTGTCACATAAGTTCCTAGGGAGAAGGTGCCTGGGGGAAGGAACTGGAGGGGGAGACAGAGACTGTTCTGGAAGGTGCAGGGGCGGGGCTAATATAAGGAGCACAGGAGACCAGCATGAGTGAGTTACCGCAGAGACAGACATGAGGAAGGAAGGTATCACGCTGTTCTGTCGGTACTTGGTGGTCGGCGTGACAATACATGTCTGTGCTTTAACCCTTTGCTCCTTTTCCCCCTAATTGAGCTGGGATACTGTTATCCGTTACCTGTATGGATGATGCTCGGTTCCCAGCTCCGCTGCGTAGCCGTGCATGCGTGGGTGTCTCCACTGCGCTGCATGACCACCCGCATGTGCGATCCCTGGCTATTGCTGTGGAAGCTAACCGTAGGTCAAGGTCCTCTGCAGTGGTGCATGGCTTTCTACGTGTTTAGGCTGCAGCCATTTCCAGGTGCCCTTGCTGTGCTGAATTGTGTTTGGCTGCATAGGGTGCGTGGGCCACACTGCCCTGCTTTTATCAAGGTTAGTGTGTGTACTTGAAATGCTGTCCCCAGCCAATTGCTGAGGGACAGCTCATATATAAAGGCTCCCTGCCCTATGGGCGGGGCCTTAGCTACTCACATATCTTCTGAATCTTGCCATGTGTGTTGTGTGATCCTGTACCTGTCCCTGCGCCTATCCTGGAGGCGGTAATTCTAGGCTTGAATCCTTAATCCTGTACCCGTCCCTGCGCCTATCCTGGAGGTGGTAATTCTAGGTTTGAATTCCCGATCCTGTACCCGTCCCTGCACCTGTCCTGCAGGCGGTAATTCCAGGCTCGCCTATCCTGGAGGCGGTAATTCCAGGCTTGAATCATCCTTGATCCTGTACCTGTCCTGTACCTGACTGTCTGAACTGTGTCTGCTGTGTTATGTTCCTGAATCCTTCTGTGTCCTGAACCCTGTGCCCAGTGACTGTGATCTTTTGCTAACTGACTTCCTTTGATACAACCTGGGTTCATCTTGGATGGAGGAGTCCGGTGTGGGTGTGCTGTGTTTCTGTTACTCTGTGCTCAGCTTGTTTTTGGTGCAATCACCGGCCGGCTGCAGTTGAGCCTGGCGGGGTTTGCACCAGACCGCTTGGGTTCCTTTTTAGATCGCTTCCAGATGTCCGGATCCGATCCTTCCCTGCCTGAAGTCCGGAGCCTGCCGATCGTTGCCAGATGTCCTGAGCCTGATACTGCGACCTCATGTCTGGAGCCTGATGTCCACAGGCCGATGTCCGGAACCTGTCGATCGTTGCCAGATGTCCGGAGTCCGATGCCAGTGTTCTGATGTTCCTGAGATCCAGTCCGTGTTCCGGTGTCCGTGTTCCTGATGTCCAGTCCATGTTCCTGATGTCCTGTCCGTGTTCCTGATTCCGTGTTCCTGATGTCCGGTCCGTGTTCCTGTGTCCAGTCCGTGTTCCTGATGTCTGGTCCGTGTTCCTGATTCCATGTTCCTGAGTCCATGTTCCTGAGATCCAGTAGATGTTCCTGATTCCATGTTCCTGATTCCATGTTCCTGAGATCCAGGCTGTGTTCCTGATGTCCAGTTTCCTGATGTCCGGTCTCCGTGTTCCTGATTCCATGTTCCTGAGTCCGTGTTCCTGAGATCCAGTCCATGTTCCTGATTCCATGTTCCTGAGATCCAGTCCATGTTCCTGAGATCCAGGCTGTGTTCCTGATGTCCAGTTTCCTGATGTCCGGTCCGTGTTCCTGAGATCCGGTCCATGTTCCTGAGATCCAGTTCATGTTCCTGAGTTCGTGATTCTGATGTCCTCATGTGTCCTGTCTACGTTCTGATGACCTCGTGTACCCTGATGTCATGCCTGTGTCCTGATGTCCCACCTATGTGTGCCGCGGTGATCCATTGGTACCTTGGAGTCCTCTGGATGATACCCTTCTGGAAGGTGTGGAATCGGGAGCCTTGCATAGTCATGTTTGATTTACGTACTATGTGTCTTCACTTATTTACTTTAGTAAACTTTACTTCCTCTATACCTGAAGTTGTGCGGTGTAATCAAGTTCTACGTGTCTCTTCCTTGTCCACATGCTCAGCTGCCACAGAACCAGGGTCTCTGCCCTTCCCTAGTTTGGGTAGGCCCGGGTCCCCCTCTGCAGTATGGAGGGTCCATATTGCGTCCCTGGGGGACGCCCGCCCCACGCCATGGTGGTCGGTCAGCGTGGAGGCGATTATGGGCTGGGCCACTTCTCGGCGGCTGCAGCCAAACGTAACAGAAGGAGAGACCTGCTGAGGAGTGGAGAGGACGCCCAGGCCAGCTGCCACATGTGAGCAGACTGAGAGACCCACGTGACTCGGGGAGAGGATGTACCTGAGCGGAGCGCAGAAGGGGGAGAACTGTGAGGAACTCACTTGACACTGCCTCACTCCAGCCCGTGGTTGCGGCCTTTCCGCCTCCAGCCGCGACCGCCGCTGCCTCACCCCAGCCCGCTGTTGCGGACTGTCCTCCTCCAGCCGCGACCGCCACTGTCCCACTACAGCCCACGGCTGCGGCCTACCCAGTAGAGCTCTCAGCTGTCGCCATCTCGCCCCTGGGAGGGGCGGACTCTACGCCAGTGTGCTTCTCCAGGGCCTGTTGCGCCCCATCTACACCTGGGTGTAAGAACGCCCGAAGTCTGCGGCAACTCCTCGTCAGCTGGGCCCAGCGGCTGAGACGTTAAACGGACATCCATCGGACCATGACTGTGCAGGACGTCAGAGCCGATAAGTGACACTGTTTATTGTTAAATCTAGTTCTAGGACATCTAGTCAGCCCTATCGTGGCCATATAGATATCGGCACTTGCCTAATAGCTGTTCGCTTATGTTAATGTGTATTGGTGTATAGCTTCCCTGTGAGGAGAATCCCTATTAGCCACTCAGTTATTTCCATAATCAGCATATTAAGGTTCAATTTAAGGTTGCTCCATCTCTGTCTCGTCACTGCATCCCGCTTACCTGCGAATACCACACTGCCTGAAATTAATCCTCAGGGCAGAGAAAAAGCATGGCATATTTTGTGTGCAGATGCGCTCTAATCCCTCTCCTGTATGTGGCGACCATTCTAATACCCCTTTTTCTGTCCACACAGCCTGCTCGCTGCACACAGGCAGCTGTTGTTGACAATAGAGGGGATCAGACCACTCTTTGACACTGTGTGACTGCACTCCATGGACTCCTATAGCGTCTGTGCTCACACGCTCAACTCTTTCTCATGTCAACATCGGCCTCCTGCTATCGTGTGATCCTATGTGCAGCGAGCTGTCTTTGCAGGCAGGAAATGGGATAGGAGAAAGCACCTGCACACACTAAACATGCGTATGCACTTGGCACCTGCAATGTGTGTGCAAGGCTGAGGAATTAATTCAGGCAGCAGCACTCTTAAGCAAGTGCTGCCAATCAACATAAGGTGAGGTGTGGCAGATTGTAATTGAGAGGGAAGAACAATGCACTGAGCAATTGGCCACGCTACGGCTATGTTCACATGCATTTTTGCTGCATTTTCCTTTTTTTGCATCTGTGTTTGCAATGTTTTTTGGGTTTTCACAACATGTGCCCACAAAATACAATTAAACTAATTTTATACTACACCAACCAATGAAAACACTTTTAGTGGTAGTCAGAATATTGAAGACCCCACAAAGTAGTATAAAAATACAAAATACTTTATTAACAATAATATCATTACATGAAATGCATAAAATATGATAGCAAGGTACAGAAAAACACACAAAAAGAGGGACACTTTACCATTGTGGAGTAATAACTACAGCAACTCAGAAATAATGTCTTTTATCCCTAAGATAAGTCTACTGGTTTGTATGTGGTTCACCGACCGCTAGGAGGCTTAATAATAACAATATACAATTGGAATATCAATACCAAATGAGAAAAAAGCCATCTCTGCGGTTCGGGAAATCAAAAACAACCAGTGCTGTTATCGCTAACATACACTGCTGCAATAAGTATGCCCAACCACATAATTAGTAAGCAAGACAGCCTGAAAGGAATTTGAAAGAATATCGGTGGTCAAAAACAACCTACCACTGAACTGCTGAGGCTCCACACGGACGTCCCTCTGCCCCAGGTTGTTTTTGATTTCCCGAACCGCAGAGATGGCTTTTTTCTCATTTGGTATTGATATTCCAATTGTATATTGTTATTATTAAGCCTCCTAGCGGTCGTGAACCACATACAAACCAGTAGACTTATCTTAGGGATAAAAGACATTATTTCTGAGTTGCTGTAGTTATTACTCCACAATGGTAAAGTGTCCCTCTTTTTGTGTGTTTTTCTGTACCTTGCTATCATATTTTATGCATTTCATGTAATGATATTATTGTTAATAAAGTATTTTGTATTTTTATACTACTTTGTGGGGTCTTCAATATTCTGACTACCACTAAAAATGTTTTTTGGGTGTGGATTACATATTTGCTTTGTCTACAGTATATGTTTACTAAAGTTAGCTTTATTCACCCAAAACGCTAAAAAAAAAAGCTGTGAAAACGCTGCAAAAACCTTTGTTTAGTTTTTTGCAGCTTTGTTTTCACTTTTTTCATTGCTATATATGGTTGAAAAAAACTGCTGCAAAAAAGCTGAATAAATTGACATGCAACAGCTTTAAAAACAGTGCAGTTCTCAAATTCAGTCAGGAAATAGAAGCAAATATGTGTATGAGATTTTTGAAATCCCATAGCCTTTGCTGATACTGTAAAACGCAGCTCTTAATTTGCATTAAAATAACGCTGAAAAAATGCTGCATGTGAAAATAGCATAAAAGTATGCCCAGGGTGCCTCATTTACATATTACTAACGCAGGAAACGTTAATGCAGGATCGTTAACGCAGGAAATGTTTACATATTACTAACGCAGGAAAATAAATATGATGTCATTGGAATCACTGAAACTTGGTGGGACAATACACATGATTGGAATACAAGGCTAGAACGATACAACTTATTTGTAGAAAACAGACTTGATAAACGAGGAGGAGGTGTTGCATTGTATGTTAGAAAAGCGTATATCTGCACAGAGATTGACGCTTCAGAGACTGGGAGTTCTGTGGAAACTGTTTGGGTAAGAATACAAGGACAGAACAATGGAAAGGACACCATTGTAGGCATTTACTACAGGCCACCTATACAAGCTGAAGATATGGATGAACTCTTCATGCATCAAATGGCCAAGTTCTCCAAAAAATATGACATACTGGTCATGGGAGATTTCAACTATCCAGACATTTGTTGGGAATCTCTCTCAGGCAACACTAACAGGTCAAGCAAATTCCTATCCTCTCTTGCTGACAAATTTATTTTCCAAAAGGTAGGGGAGAAAACTAGGGGACCTGCTACCTTGGATCTAATCCTTATAAACAGGGAGGAAATGGTTGAGGAGGTAAGAGTGGCTGGGAACCTAGGAGGAAGCGACTATGCTTTTTTAGAATTTTGGATAACTAGAAGAGGAAGAACTGTGGAGACTCAGACTTCAAGGTTAGATTTCAGAAAGGCAGATTTTAAGGGACTCAGAATGAGAATTGGAGGGATCCAATGGCTTGATATCCTTAAGGACAAAAAATGTCCAGGTTGGATGAGAAATTTTGAAAAATGAGATTCTCAAAGCACAATCATTAACAATTACGAAAAGAGGGAAGAATAGGAAGCATTTAAGGAAACCAGGATGGATGAACACAGAACTTAAACTCATGCTAAAAAGGAAGAAAGAAATGCTTATCAAATGGAAAGAGATAGGCATATCTAAAGAAGAATATAATGATGTCTGCAGAACCTGCAGGGCGCAAATCAGATTATCTAAAGCTGACAATGAATTAAGGCTTGCAAGAGATGTCAAAAGCTATAAAACAGGGTTTGGGGGATATGTCAAAAGTAAAAGAAAAGTCAAAGATGCTATAGGATTTTTACAGGATGAAAATGATGAAATGGTAAGTCAGGATGTTGAGAAGGCTGAACTTTTAAATTCCTATTTTGCATCTGTTTTCTCTCAGAAAGGAAATGTAACATCAACTGATCTTCACTGTCCTATTAAAGGAATAGAAGATTTCAGGCTATCTATAAACAGAAAGATAGTGAGGGAATGCTTAGCTAACATAAATTAATTCAAGTCTCAAGGTCCAGATGAGTTACACCCCAGAGTACTGAAGGAGATAGCAGAAGAAATTTTTGAACCACTCTCCAAAATCTTTAAAAATTCTTGAAGAACAGGAGAAGTCCTAGAAGACTGGGGAAGAGCAAATGTTGTTCCTATCTTCAAAAAAGGGAAGAAGGTGGACCCAGGGAACTATAGGCTGGTATATCTGACTTCTATAGCAGGAAAGACCTTTGAACAAATTATTAAACAATATGTATGTAAGTACCTGGATAAGAATGAAGTGATTAACCAGAGTCAGCATGGGTTTGTAACTAATAAGTCATGTCAGACTAACAATTTCCTTCTATGACAGAATCATTGACTGGGTGGATCAGGGAAATGCTGTACATATAGTATATTTTGACTTCAGCAAAGCATTTGACAAAAGTATCTCACACCATCCTTATTGAAAATATGACTAAGTATGGAATGGACAAGGCAACTGTTAGGTGGATTCATAACTGGCTTAGTGATTGGACCCAAAGAGTGGTAGTAAAAGGCTGCACATCCAGTTGGAAGAATGTCTCAAGTTGGGTACAACATGGCTCTGTCCTGTGCCCTGTATTGTTCAACATCTTTATCAAAGATTTAGATGAAGGAATTGAGGGTAAACTGATTAAATTTTGCTGATGACACAAAGCTAGGAGGGATAGCTAATACTAGAGAAGAGAGAGAAGATTCAAAAAGGAGCAGTGGGCAGCAGCTATCAGAATGGTTTTTAACAGGGAAAAATGCAAAGTACTACATCTGGGCAATAAAAATGAAAAAAACATATCCAGAATGGGAGTAATAGGGATAAGCAACAGCACATGTGAAAAAGACCTGGGTATACTAATAGACCATAAACTGAACATAAGTCAACAGTGTGATGCAGCAGCAAAAAAGGCAAATACAATTCTGGGATGTATTAACAGAAGAATACAGTCTAGATCAGGGGTCTCAAATTGCATTCCTCGAGGGCCGCAAACCTTACGTATTTCAAGATTTCCTTAGCATTGCACTAGGTGCTGGAATCATTATCTGTGCAGGTGATTAAATTATCTCCTGTGCAATACAAGGAAATCCTGAAAACATGACCTGTTTGCGGCCCTTGAGGAATGCAGTTTGAGACCTCTGGTCTAGATCATGTGAAGTCATTATTGCCCTCTACTCCTCTTTGGTCAGACCATCTGGAATACTGTGTCCAGTTTTGGGCACCACATTTTAAAAAAGACATCATCAAACTGGAGCAAGTTCAGAGAAGAGTGACCAGAATGGTGACTGGTCTGCAAACCATGTCCTATGAGGAACAGTTACAGGATTTGGTATTGTTTAGTTTGCAAAAAAGAAGACTGAGAGGAGACTTAATAGCTGTCTACAAATAGCTCAAGGGCTGTAACATTGTAGAAGGATTATCTTTATTCTCATTTGCACAAGGAAAGACTAGAAGCAATGGGATGAAACTGAATGGGATGAGACACAGATTAGATATTAGAAAAAACTTTTTGACAGGGTGATCAATGAGTGGAACAGGCTGCCAGGAGATGTGGTGAGTTCTACTTCAATGGAAGTCTTCAAACAGAGGCTGGACAGACATCTGTCTGGTAGGATTTAGTGAATCCAGTTTTGAGCAGGGGGTTGGACCAGATAACCCAGGAGGTCCCTTCCAACTCTACCATTCTATGATTCTATATCTAATTACATTTTTTAATGTAAAACAAAGTATGTAAAATCTACATTACAAGTATGATTTTATAAGGGTCAAGTCCCCTCTATGAATAAATAAATTGTTTAGTTTGAGTTTGGGGGTGACAGACTCCTGTTAAGGTTTTCCTAGCAATATGTTTAAATATATTTATGAAAACAATTCATGGGTAATTGGTCTAGGGGATTGTTTTGATTAAAACTTTGGATTGGGGAAGAATTTTTCCCAAATATAAGTTTATTTAAAGTGAACCTGTCACCAGGTTTGACCTATATGTTACGGTCATCACCTTTCAGGGCTGATATACAGCATTTTATAATGCTGTATATCGGCCCACAACCCGACCTGCAAGAGAAGAAAAATAACTTTTATTATACTCACCTGCGGGGCGGTCTGGTCTGAGGGGTCTCGCTAGTCCTGGTCCGGCGCCTCGCATCTTCATGCAATGCCGCCCTCCTGCTTGCTTCGTGTGGACTCGGCACCGCGCTCCAGCGCAGGCGTACTTCTCTGCCCTTTTGAGGTCAGGGCAAAGTACTGCAGTGCGCAGGCGCCGAAAAACATCAGAGAGCCCCAGCACCTGTGCACTGCAGTGCTTTGCTCTACCCTCAACAGGACAGAGAAGTACGCCTGCGCAAGAGCACGATGCTGGGAGACTTCTGTGGATGATGCAGGGTCACATCATCCACACGAATCAAGAAGGAGGACGGCATCGCATGAAGATGGGAGGCACCGGACCAGTACCAGCGACACCCATCGGAACGGACTGCCCTGCAGGTGAGAATAATAAAAGTTATTTTTCTATTCTTGCAGGTCGGGTTGGGGGCCGATATACAGCATTATAGAATGCTGTATATCAGCCAGAAAGGTGCTGTCCATAACTTATATTGGCCAAACCTAGCTACAGATTCCCTATAATAACAAACCCATAACTGTCAATTCAGCTTTCTGAGAGTAGCATGAGCATGAGAGTAGGCTGAACTAGATGTTTTTCAACCTAGCTTATTCTGTAAAAACATGATGAAGGAGCTTTGACCCAAAATAGTCCTGATTATGATATTACCTCCTAAGCTAAGTGGAAACTACCTAAACAATTTATAAGTGACACAGTTTGTTAGTGCTGAAGCCACAAACTGGGATCCTATGATATGCATGTCATAAGATAATTGACGTTGTAAAAAATATCAGTGGTATTTGATGTATTATTTATACTGAGAGTTTTAGTATGAAGTGACCTATATAAGAAGATTTATAAAAATGTTAGGAAATTTATAAAGAAATGGTGCCACTTTAAATGCATGTTCTACTTTTATAATGCAATGCTAGAACTCTAAAATATGATATAACATTATGATCAATGATCTACAAACTTTAGGTCAAACAGAAGCTAATCAACATCATTCAAAATATACCGTAAATATATAGGAAATAATTTTTTGTATACTCTGCATTTCAGCACAAAACTGGTGTCTTCTTCAGTATCTTCCTTCATACATATGGATGCTGCATATACATGTGACATGCACTTTTGGCTGCCTCTACTATTAATTTGTTGGACACAGAGCTCATGCAGTTCTGAAGAGCATTGATGGGTTTCCAATTGTCGCAACGGTCTACCTATTGCTTAATCTCACAAAGTGAGAAGATCATCCTTCAAACTTTGTGATACATACAAAATGTACACTGTGGAGCACCATGCTCTGTTTGTTTCCATTTTCCATTTTTTTCCTACACACCCTAACATTATCAGTTGACTGAAAAATTAATTGTAGATCAAGGGTAAATTAAGAATTGGAAGAAAATACACAAGGAGCAAAACAGAACAAAATAGGATTTAATTAAAAATGTTATACTTTTTGATCTCTACAGATTTGATGTATCATAGTACTGTACATCACAGACTGCAGAATGGGTTAACAGTGAAATCAGTCGGTGACCTGATCTGTTGACTGGATCTATAATGCTATCTCTCATCTTCAAAACTGTTTTCTAATCTGATTTATGACCAAAGTTGAACCTTCAACTACAGATCTGTGCTCAGCTGTGTGCACAGAACATTTCCTTCAAGTTGAACCTTCAACCAGTCATACATCATTTTACAGGACTGGTTAGTAGAGGAGTGATAAGGGGGGCTCCAGCACTTTTAAAGTTCCTTTCATAGCTGGCCATACATATTATATGGCTGTCATCCAAACGAGGCTTCGGCAGATAGTTTGGCTGACAGCCATCTTAGCTGACTCTCCCATTCAAAGGAGAACTCACTTAGCCAATCAACCGTTTTCTCTGTGAGAAAGCTAAAGACTGACACGTCGACCAGTGGCTAATCTCAAAGAGTACAATGCAATCATAAGTCTGAAATCGCGATCAACATCTCTCCCGACCATCATTAGACTGTTGGCTGAATCCGTCGATATCGGCGGGTTCAGCCAACTTTAGTCTAATGTGTATTTCGGCATTAAGACCTGATCATATGGTGCAGCTAAAACTCTCCACGTCGACGGGTCAATGGCTGCATAAATTAGTTTCAAAATTGTATGACTAATAGACATTGCACTGGGCAGAGTTTCAGGCTTGTGCGGTTAGCCAATAGAACATTTGGTATTAGCCTTAAAGGGGTTTCCCTACAAAGTACATGTTAATCAATAGATCTTGCAATAAAAATAACTACCACAATTGGATGTGTCAAATGTTCCTGTGCTTAGATAATCTTATAAATGTGCTCCTGCTGTGTACCATGTAAAGGCCGTGTCTGACCGTACAGGAACATGTTCTACACATACCTAGTCTCCTGGACAGGGGAGCAAACAAAAGAGTATACAGACAGGACTGCATGGGATTGCAACTGCTGCTTTCTGTGAGTTAAAACATGTTGGGGAAATGCTTTACCTCACAGAAAGAATCAGTGATCTTGTGCTGTAATGTCTGTATACTCTTTTGCTTATTCCCCTGCCCAAGAGCTGTGTATGATCAGACCATGTTCCTGCATGGTCAGACACAGCCATTACACACTACAAAGCAGGGGAACATGTATAAGATTATCTAAGCACAGGAACTTTTTTAAACACATTTAATTGTAAAATGTATTTTTATTCCAAGATCTATTGATTAAAATGTACTTTGCTCATGGGAAAACCCCGTTAAACCAAATTCAGATGTATGTGAATCATGGTCTGTGTACTGACAGTGATATACGGACTGGCTGCAAGTTTCCTGACCATAGCTCAATTGTCTCCTATTTGCCTATGAGTCTTTTGATGAGAAACCCAGGTGATTGGCGCTCCCACAGTCAGGAAATGATAAAAATGGAATAGTGACAAAAATATCTCCAAATGTTGTTTTTTTTTTTAGTAAAAGCAGAGACAAAAACAACGCATTTCAGCTGCTGACAGCCTTCCTGTAGCACATCAATTTTATCATTTCCCTACCGCGGGAGGAGCACCATTCACCTGGGTCTTTCATCGCAATCACGCACTGTCGGAACGCCACTGGTAAAACTTCCCACAGCATACCAGGTTGACTGCACCCAATTGCATCTTGTAAAAACCACTCCTAGTGATGCGCCTCAGTTGGCAGAACCCATTCAGGTGAGCACACATTCTACTACATCTCATATACTACACTCATATAGCGCCACATTTTCTCTCATTTTCCCCCAAGGGATTTCCAACATTTTTGTGTTTTTTTGGTTTAAGAGACTTTTGAGTTTGGGTCAGGAGACCCATGGACAATTTGTACAGTACAGACCAAAAGTTTGGACACACCTTCTCATTCAAAGATTTTTCTGTATTTTCATGACTATGAAAATTGTAGAATCACACTGAAGGCATCAAAACTATGAATTAACACATGAGGAAATTATACATTAGACTTTACAAAAAAGTGTGAAACAGCTGAAAATATGTCTTATATTCTAGGTTCTTCAAAGTAGCCACCTTTTGCTTTGATTACTGCTTTGCACGCAGAAAAGGTGAGCGGCTGGACTCTACATGCCTGGTTCCCACCGTGAAGCATGGAGGAGGTGGTGTGATGGTGTGGGGGTACTTTGCTGGTGACAATGTTGGGGATTTATTCAAAATTGAAGCAGTGAGAGGTCCAGCTCACCCCAAACCATCTCGATTGGGTTCAGGTCTGGTGACTGTGGAGGCCTGGTCATCTGGCATAGCACCCCAACACTCTCCTTCTTGGTCAAATAGCCCTTACACAGCCTGGAGGTGTGTTTGGGGTCATTGCCCTGTTGAAAAATAAATGATGGTCCAACTAAACGCAAACCGGATGGAATAGCATGCTGCTGCAAGATGCTGTGGTAGCCATGCTGGTTCAGTATGCCTTCAATTTTGAATAAATCCCCAACAGTGTCACCAGCAAAGCACCCCCACACCATCACACCTCCTCCTCCATGCTTCACGGTGGGAACCAGGCATGTAGAGTCCATCCATTCACCTTTTCTGCGTGCAAAGCAGTAATCAAAGCAAAAGGTGGCTACTTTGAAGAACCTAGAATTTAAGACATATTTTCAGTTGTTTCACACTTTTTTGTTAAGTATATATTCCACATGTGTTAATTCATAGTTTTGATGCCTTCAGTGTGATTCTACAATTTTCATAGTCATGAAAATACAGAAAAATCCTTGAATGAGAAGGTGTGTCCAAACTTTTGGTCTGTACTGTATATCATGGTCCGTACACAGACTGTTTCACAAACATCTGCATTTGGCCTTAGAAAGGCAAATTTTATACCCCAAATGAGTGCCACAGAAAAATAAGTGGAGGAAAACACAGAAATATATCTGGATTTTACTTATCAGAACCCAGTATTCCCTGTTTTATCGAATATATTTTGAATGCAATAGAGCAAGTTAAACACGCATTTGTGGTTGGAGCCGTGGAACTACAAGATGCAGAAGACCCAAGTAGTCAAGTCACCTACACGAATCAATGTGCGTCTTAAGATCTGGACTGTTAACCTTGGCATATTGAGGATATATAAAGCATAATTTAGTGTTTTATATGCCCAACATTTGGAAGCTGTAAAGTAACTAATGGATCAGGAACTGAGATTAGAATTGTAGACCACAGTATCGTACTGTATCGTGTAATAAAACTGCAAGAGCTTTGATGGTTAAATGTAATTATTTGTGGACTGTGTTACTTAGTGTCTCCTTAATAATGCAAAATCACAGTATTATCAGTGTTTAATCTGAATTACCAGTGGACTGAATTACCATTGCACTGCTCATATTAGTGCTTTCAATTACATCCTACATTTACAATACATCAGCTGGGATTTATCTTATATTTTAGTATTACAAGGGCCCACAATTGAAGCATATTAATAGTAACTGCTCCGCTTAGATTGGTACTTTATTTAATTTGCTGTACACCAATAGAAGTATAAGGGCTAAAAATGAAATATAATAAATAATAATTTTATACTAATTGAAAATTGAAGTACTTTGTTACACAAAAAAGGCCACAATAATAAAACACATCCAAAAAAAAGTGTTACAAAGAAAGGTGTTGGTTAGAGCAGATGAGTAATTTAGTTAGGGTAAATGATGTTTTTTCATTTATTATATATTTTTATGTGTATTTTTGATGCACTGCTAGTGTATATTTTTTACTCATTTATTAGTGCTTGTTTCGCCAATAGTTTACCATATATACATATTGAGATATGGCGAGAACAATGGTGTTAATATTGGTGATATAATCCATATTTGGCTGAATTATTTTCCTTTTATGTTTGTTTCTGTTGGACATTTTAATATATTGATTTGCCCTGTACTAAATAGGTTTTTTTTTATAACACTTTGAGAGTCGACAGTTAGTCTCTCCAACTAATTAACGACATAGCAATAATTTTAATAGATGGCAAGAAAAAGCATGGCCTATTTATCAACAATAGTACTCAAAAATAAGAAAAAACTGTTGAACTTCCATTTCAACTAATATTTGTGAACTGTTGATTGTCAGCTTTATATGGTTTGACATGAAGCCTGTAAGTGTCTCATGGTATACTGCGGCTGTCCAAGCAAAAGGTGTAGTTTTAACGTAAGTGTCACAGAGATGGAGATGATTGACAGATGAACAGGAAAAGGTATCCACTCAAGGGAGACAATGAAAGAATTCTGTGCAAGCCGCTCTAATGCCACTGTTATAACATCTTCTGACATCGGCTTCTGTAATGATAAGACTCCTTTTCAGTAGACACTACCTTTATAGAACGTATCATAAAGAAAAGAGAAAGACGTTGCTGCGTACTAGTGACTGCTTAAACACTGCAGTGCATATAATTAACTCTAAAAGCACTCATGATTTCTTAAAAGAAACCGGTCATCAGGTTTTCCCAATATTAAGTACAGCCATTACCTTGAAGGCCTCTTTTAATATTATTCCAGTAAGCTGTATGTATGTCCCAAAAACCCTCTGCAGATCCCAAAAAAGACCTTGGTATTATAACCACAGATGGTGCAGTCCAGTGGGATGGGTGTCTCTGGTCTTGATCCGACGCCTCCTCTCTCCTTATGATTGCTGTCCTCCTTCCCTGCTTCACATGGATGATGCATTCAAAGTCATCCTTGTAGTGTCCTCCATCGCACTCCAGCGCAGGCGCATTTCTCTATGCAAAGTATAATGCGCATGCGCAGAGTTTACTTTTGGGTCATTACCACTTTTTGGCCTTTTTTGGGGTATGCACACAACAGTACTTTACTTTGCTCTCAGCATAGGAGCATGATTGTGGATACACTTTGAGGATGACTTAGGATGCATCATTCACATGAAACAGGGGAGGAGGACAGCAATAGTAGGAAGAGAGGAGGCGTTGAATCAAGACTAGAAACGCTCAGAGGACCGCACCGTCTGTGGGTAAAATAAAAGATCTGTTTGGGATGTGCAGAGGGGTTTGGGGACATACATACAACTTACTAGAATGCTGTAGAAGAGGCCTTAAAGGTGATGGCTGTACTGTATGTTGGAAAAACCCAATGACAGGTTCCCTCGAAATCCTGATGAATTTGAGGACTAGGTTGTGGTGAGTGAAGATGCACTTTAGAACTATGAAACGTCCTATGCACACAGCTGAGCACAGATCTGTAGTACACGTCTCGTACAGTTATACGGCCAGGATACTTCTAATATTCTGCAGAGGAAGGTATTGTTTCTCACAAGTTTATTTACCGGGTCCTATAGCATGCCATGTTAGAAAGACATTATCCCTAGATGAAATGTTGAGGTCCCACTACACATTGTCCATGCATATGGCTTTACTTTGTGCATGTGTCCTTACTAATATATCATGGAAACGCAATCGTAAGTGATTTCCTAATTTCAGTGTATTATGTAAATTGCTCACTTTATGAGTGGGAGCAATTCAAATAATAAGGAAAAGCAGCTCTAGGGAAATTCATAAGCATTCCTCCAAGTCAAAATAATGGATCGGTTACTGCATCCCCTCTCATCATGAAATAGAACAGTGAAAGGGGCTAAAACAATGGCCACCAGCATACTGAGATATCCTCTCACCTCTATCCATTAAAGGCTACAACCAACATAAATGGAGGATGTGGAGACATTGCACAGTAAAAAGGCCTAGCAAAGAAATTGAATTTAGGAGAATGAGTGCACTCTTTGTTGGAGACAGCTCATAATACAATCTTTTGTATATTAAAAGTGCTTCACCTACTGTAAATGGGGTACGTCATCCCTTTATGTAGGACCAGTTATTAAATGTTCTATATGCAAGACCTTTGGTGCTAGCACATACTGAACGGCACTACAATGCCACACTGTGAAGTCACTTGATGGCACGTCACATTTTTCCTATAAACCGACTGAGGGCTTTTATTATACATTAATTCAAGACAATCGCCATGAAACTCCTGTCGGTATATGAAACCAGGTCCATGGCCGCCATCTGCCTGTCTAGCTGCCACAGATTTGCAGTGGATTTCACCTTTTTACATTGAAAGGGGTGGAAATCCTCAATATAAAATAAAATCCAAAACATAAAAATAACTTTTGTCAGCATCATCCCCAAAACAAATGATTTATTGGAGACGCACCATCACAATGCAATTGGTCATCACAGGTGCTTTGAACAGGTCGATATATAGAGTGGTAGTGGATCTACCATGGGGGTGCAACAGCAGCACAGAGGCTCAAGAGATAAGTGAGACCACGCTTCCTCAAATGATGAAATATTGAACTCCAAAGGGCCCACATCTAGTTCTTGTACAGGAACGATCTCCTGACCGCCTCTGGATTTTTTGGATATTCTAGTCTGGAAGGGGAATCGGGACTTTCTTTCCAAACAATTTTACAATACACAACAGTATTAGTGGCAGTAACGAACATTCTGCATTCTCTTTATATTCTGTGGGTAATAAAACATTGAGGTGGCAAGATTTTTCGCAGTAATCCAAATAAAGGGGAAAAAGGAAAGTGAAGTATCATGCCAGTAATGCTCTTTAGGAATTTTATCATGAAAAGACAAAGTAAAGGTTAGTGTAACGCCAGAGGGAATTCTCCAGGTTTCCAGTAGCAATGTGCTCGACAAGAAGTATTTGGAACATAGCAAATTGTAATTTATCATTCTAACCTACTTTGTCAATGTGTTTTTCTCAAAAGACTTCAGCAAATGAATATGTGATAAAAGGAGTATCAAAAACAACAAAAGAATGACATTAGTTGAGAAACATTAGATTAGCATTTTCAATTTTTAAACATATATATTTTTAATTTAATTTAAAGGGAATCTGTCACCAGACTTGCCACATAATCTGAGCGCAGAATAATGTGAAGAGACAGAGACCCTGATTCCTGTGACGTGTCTGATTGCTGTAAGTTTGATAAAATCAGTTTTATCAACAGGAGGTTATCACTAGAAGGCTATTAAACCTACTGCCTCATAGCCCTCCATATTCATGACATCTTTATAAACCAGGCCCCAATTCTGATTGGCATATTTCTGCCTATGCACAGTGCACACAGAAACCTGCCCATCAGTGGTGTGGGTGGGGATATAAAGAGCTCAGCATTCAGAGAACCATGAATTCTGCAGCAGATAAAGCAGTAATTTTATAAAAACTGCAGCAAGCAGCCCAGTAAAGATAGGTTCACAAATGGTGTTTTTGCAGTGATTTTGCTGCAGTTTTTATGCAGCATATTTGTGTAAAATGCAAAGCATTTTACAGTATCAGCATAACAAATGAGATTCCTGAAATCTCACGGACATTAGGCGGTTTTACTCACCCCAACATATTTTGGGCTCTGCTGTGTTTTCCCAAGATGCAACATGTCAATTCTTCCAGCATTTTTGCAGTGCTTTTACCCATTCAAATTAATATGCAAAAAATGCACATAAAAACGCAACAAAAAAGCGCATATTGCATGCGCTGTTTTTCCTGGCTCCACTCTGATTTTTAGTGACAAAAACGTTGCAAAACTGCAATGTGTGAATATACCCTTAGTCATACAACGCTGGAATCAGGGTCTCTGTCCCAGAATCATACTGCTTCAGATGGGAAAAACCTTGTGACAGCTTCCTTTTAAGGTGGACCTGATGTCTCTCCAGGCCTATTCACACTGGGGTCTATGTAGAAGCCTTGAGTCTTTTATAGGCAACATTTACCCGTTCAATATTTTACGTCAGTATTTGTAAGCCAAAATAAGGAGTGGAACAGAGTAAAAGTATAATAGGAACACGTCACCACTTCTACATTTTTCACCCAGTCCTCCTAGTCACGCTTACAAATACTGATATAAAATACTGACCAAATACTGAACGAGTGAACGTAGCTGTAAAATGTACTTTTATGGAGTGGCAGAACAAGGCTCCATAGGCTTATACTGTAAAAGCCACTTCCGGCTCACATGCAGACCCCAGTGAGAGTGGGAATAGAGGATACAAAGTCCAGAAAAGGATCAAAGCAGCGCTGGAAGCCGGATAAGGTAGCGATTGGTGGGTATAATAACATACTTGCACTAAATTACACACATCTATACAGGTTTAGTAAATAAAAAAATTATTGTGAGTGCTTCTTTAAGTCAGGCAGCAAAGGAGATGTCAGTCAAGCAGGAGGCTGGCAGCGCTGGAAGGTATTAGAGCTGTAGTAATAGAAACTTGGGAAGAGCTTCCCCGAGCCGAAAGCACTTCAGCTACATTGCATATTAAGTCACACCTTCAATTCTCAGTAATGGACCAACTGGCATGTAAAGGTGTTGCTGGACTTGTCTCTGAAAAAGGTGCATGTACATATAAATAGTTTGGAAATCCTGCTGAAAGATTCCCTTTAACAAAGAGCTCCAAGCAAGCCCTAAGAATTGTTATTTCATGGGCATTTACTAAAACATACTGTATATATAATATATATATATATATATATATATATATATAAATATATAATATATATATATATATATATATATGAGTAAAGCTGATGTGTCTTATTTAAAATTGGTTTGTTGCAATAGAGAGATATATCACTATCAATCACTGTCTACATGTTCTTAAACTAAGAACGTTAAGTATCTATAACTATTTAAAGGGGCTATTCCATAGACAACATAAATCCCCTATACACATGATAGGTGATAAATGTAATACTGGTGGAGGACTAACTTCAAAATCCTCACCAATTATTAGAATGAGGTTCTCATATTCTTGAGAGTGAATGAATTTCTATTGCGCATTTGCAATCACGTCCACAGTATCATTCTGCAGGAGGCTGGACAGTTAATGGAACAGTGGTTGCAGACGCTCACTCACTCTCGGTACGTGGAAAGCCACTTCTATTGCACGGTGTGGTCTGGTACCAGAATTCCAACCCCCAGTAATTATACATTTATCATCTATCCCAGACCAGGGCAAAATCAATTGCCCACCACTGATCTATCCTGTGGAAAGGTAATTAATGTGTTTCATTGGATATCACTTTTAAAACTCTATATTAGATTCTAGGTGGTGAAAATCAGTATTAGCTAACAGACCCCATTATTACTTTCTGACACTTATTTATGACGAGTTAGAAAATAAATTAGGATGGAGCTTCCTATTCACATGTTTATGAAATACTTAAAGTTTTTAGAATGTATTAGAAGACAATACTAAAGCCTATTTAGTACTTGTGACTTTCTGTTAAGCCTCCCTGAAATTAGCAAAAGAACAATTTGCCATATCCGAAGCCATTAACTTGAGGGCTATGCCATGATAATAATAATGTTCGTCCAGTGGCAGATATCCAAACTGCTAAAAATATGAATGTAGAATGGAGAATTGTTTGTATCATGAAAACGCATGTTGGCAATGGAAATTGTACAACTGGAGCCGTTAGATGTATTAAATAAGTGATCGAACCACAGAACAGACTTTTTTTTAATTGTAGTCAACTATTTTATTAGAATGGACTAAATGATTATTTTTAAAGGGATTGCCTATAAAGGCAGAACACAAAATGACCCTAGTGGGTGGCAAAAACTGGTGCTCAAGGCTCTATTTACACTGCACAATTGCCATGAACAGGACTTCTGATGCCAAACAGCAGCCTGAACGCACTGATCAATCTATTACTGACTGTTCATTGAGCATCCGTGAGGTCGGCCTTTGTAAACGGTTAGTAAAGGATCGTCAACTGATAAATATTTACCAAACAGCGGTTGTTTAAGGCCACAATATCAACTGTTGTAAATGCATTTTTAGTGTATGTTCACACAGTGGGTTTTTTCGGAGGTCAAAAACCATGAGTGTCCTAGTGGAAACTGCTTCAAGAAACTCTTTTGTACAGTTAGTTTAAACTTTTTGAAGCTTTTTTTACTATGCAGGGAGGGAATGGGAAAGGAGAGTCAGCTCTCCAAAGTCAGATGCACCTTGTTTGGATGAAAATCACTGAGCGGAGCTGCCCTAGTCTGGGACATTTCAGGAATGCAGAGAAGAAAGAAGAATTTATCCAGCGATGACAGGTAAGTTGTTAAATAAAACTTCACATTGATTTATTCCATCACTAAAAACAGCATACTAGCAGACCACAGAGTAGCCATAAGGAAACCAACGCATTTCAGCTAAGAAATCTTAATCATGGTCTCTTTTAATGTGATTTTTTTACAGCCTTTTGATAGGACAGTGCCTAGTTTGGGGCATTTTGCATCAAGAGAAACTTCAAAAATGTGACATCCATTTTTTTCTCCAACTAGATGTTTTTGAAAGCCTGAAGCCTTTAAAATCATCTTTAAAACCTGAACATATGAAGAGCAAATCATTTTTCTATAAAAATTAATAGTAGCTTTTTTCTGCTTAAATGATGGCAAGAAATAATGCAATGTGAACATACCCTTAGACTCAATGATGTATTTACCTATTAACTATTGGTTAATAATACATCAGTTTTCTACGCAACAGTCTAAAACTTAACTTCTTGTGTGTTATGTATTACACAATAGCATATTCAGTGAATAGAGTAATATTACTGGATAAGTTTTAGATTGCTGAGTAGAAACTATGGGAATTATTAACCAACAAGCAAAAGGGAAATGCTGAATGATTGCTTTTTATGAAAACATCTTGTCTCTATGAGAAATTAGGGCATATGACTGTCACAGAAGGGGAATCATCAATCAGGACCCCTTGGTGAACAAAACAGAGAGATGTTCTGTAAGAGTTGCTGTCATGTAATACAACATTTTTACTCTGCATTAGTTATTTGTTGTATTTGATGGTGACAATTCCTTACCAGTTTGTAAACGTCTTGAATTTTTAGGTATACGGTAGGATTTTGTGGACCATCTCCGCGCTGCTGCATACTTCCCATGGTGAAGAAAACCGCTTTCACAAGCGGAGAAATTCCGAGTCTGGGGGGTACTAATCCCTTATTTCTCAGCGCTGTTAAAATGCGGTGCTGTGGCATAAGTACCCATAACTGCAGCCATTAAAAGGTGTATCTGTGGTCGTTAAGGGGTTAAAGAAGTTAGCCCATTTCTGGAAAAGTATTCTTTGGACAGATGAAACTAAGATCAACATGTACCAGAATGATGGGAAAAAAAGCATGGAGAAGGCTTCGAATGGCTCATGATCTAAAGCACACCACATCCCCTGTAAAAAATGGTGGAGGCAGTGTGATGGCATGGGCATACATGGCTTCCAGTGGCGCTGGATGACTATTGTTTATTGATGATGTGACTGAAGACAGAAGGTGCCAGATTAATTCTGTAGTGTACAGAGCTATAGTTTCTGCTCAGATTCAACCATATGCAGCAAGGTTGATCACGTCAATCACCAGGTCTAAACCCCATCGATCATGCATTTCACATGCTTAACCCCTTAACGACAACCGATATGCCTTTTAACGGCGGAAGTTAAAGTGTCCCCCAGTGTCGGAAAATCTCCGGGGTCTCAGCTACCGGGGTTAGCTGAGACTCTGGAGAACATGATTTGGGTTAGTATTTACCGACCCCAGTATTGCAATCACCGTTATTCACAGAATAATGACGACCGCAAAAAAAGAAGTCTGATTTCCTATTTATTTCTCTCTCCTCTGATATGATCTAGCACATCAGAAGAGAGAGAAATGGGGTCCCCAAGCCCTCCAACACCTCCTGTGTCCGAAATAAAAAAATTGTAAATAAAACACCCCTTTATCACCTCCTTAGGTAAAAACAGTAAAATAAAAAAAAAATCCATCTTTCCATTTTTCCATTAGGGTTAGGGTTGGGGCTAGAGTTAGGGTTTGGGCTAAATTAGGGTTGGGGTTAGAGGAAGGGTTATGGTTGGGCTAGGGTTGAGGCTAGGGTCAGGGTTGGGCATAGGGTTGCGGTTAGAGGAAGGGTTAGGATTGGGCTGTGGTTAGAGCTAGGGTTAGGGTTGGGGCTAGGGTTAGGGTTAGAGCTAGGGTAAGGGTAGGGCTAGGGTTGGGGCTAGGGCTAGGGTTGGGGCTAAACTTGGGGATAGGTTGTGGTTTGGGTTATGGTTAGGGTTGGGATTAGGGGTGTGTTGGGGTTAGGGTTGGAGTTAGAATTGGGGTGTTTCCACTATTTAGGTACATCAGGGGAACTCTAAACACGACATGGTGCCCGCCATTGATTCCAGCCAATATTGCATTCAAAAAGTCAATTGGCGCTCCCTCCCTTTTGAGCCCTGCGATACGCCAAAACAGTGGCTTTCCCCCACATACACGGTATCGGTGTAGTCACGAGAAATTGCACAACAAATTTTGTGGTTCATTTTCTCCTGATACCCTTGAGAAAATAAAGTTTGGTTCCAAAGTAAATTTTTTGTGAAAAAAGTAAAATATTCATTTTTTCCTTCCACATTGCTTTTGTTCTCGTAAAGCACCTGCAGGGTTAATAAACTTCTTGAATGTGGTTTTGCGCACCCTCAGGGGTGCAGTTTTTGGAAAGGTGACACTTTTGGTAGTTTCTGTTATATTGACCTCTCAAACTCACTTCAAATGAGAAGTGGTCCTTAACCCCTTACTGCCATCAGACGTACTATCCTGTCCATGGTACCTGGGCCCGTATGACCATGGACGGGATAGTACGTCCCGTGCGATCAGACGCGCTCCATAGTGCTGACATCCAGCACTATGTGTCAGGAGCGGTCACGGACCGCTCCCGGCACATTAACCCCTGGCACACCGCGATCAAACATGATCGCGCTGTACCAGGGGGCACAGGGGAGGATCGCGCTGGCAGGGGGCTCCCTGCGCGCTCCCCTGAGACCCTCAGAGCAGCACGATGTGTCGCGCTGTTCCGAGGGTCCGTCCTCCCTTCAGGTCCCCGGATCCAAGATGGCGCCGGGGTCCTGCAGGGAGGCGGCTTCCTCAGTGCCTGCTGAGAGCAGGCACTGAGAAGCCTGCAGCACTGCCAGAGCGATCGCTGGTGTGACAGAGTGCTGTGCACACTGTCACACCAGCGATCTGCTAAAATACTGTGATGTCCCACCCTGGGACAAAGTAAAAAAGTTAAAAAAATGAAAATAAAAAGTAGTAAAAAAAATCATAAAAAAAAAAAAAAAATTCCCCAATAAATTCATTTCTTCCTGTAAATAAAAAAAACAAAACAATAAAAGTACACATATTTGGTTTCACCGCGTCCGTAACGACCCCCCCTATAAAACTATCCCACTAGTTAACCCCTTTAGTGAACCCCTTAAAAAAAAAAAAAAAAACTAAGCAAAAAATCAATGCTTTATCATCATACCGCCGAACAAAAAGTGGAATAACACGCGATCAAAAAGACCGATATAAATAAACATGGTACCGCTGAAAACGTCATCTTGTCCCGCAAAAAACGAGCTGTCATACAGCATCATCAGCGAAAAAATAAAAAAGTTATAGCTCGCAGAATAAAGCGATGCAAAAATAATAATTTTTTAGATAAAATTGCTTTTATTCTATAAAAGCCCCAAAACATAAAAAAATGATATAAATGAGGTATCACCGTAATCGTACTGTCCTGAAGAATAAAACTGCTTTATCAATTTTACCACACGCGAAACGGTATAAATGCCTCCCCAAAAGAAATTCATGAATTGCTGATTTTTGTTCATTCTAACCTCCCAAAAATCGAAATAAAAAGCGATCAAAAAACGTCACATGCTCAAAAATGGTACCAATAAAAACGTCACCTCGTCCCGCAAAAAATAAGACCTCACATGACTCTGTGGGCCAAAATATTCAAAAATTATAGCTCTCAAAATGTGGTGATGCAAAAAACTACTTTTTGCAATAAAAAGCGTCTTTTAGCGTGACAGCTGCCAATCACAAAAACCCGCTATAAATAGTAAATCAAACCCCCTTTATCACCCCCTTAGTTAGGGAAAAATAATAAAATTAAAAAAATTTATTTATTTCCATTTTTCCATTAGGGTTAGGGTTGCGGCTAATGTTAGGGTTAGGGTTGGCGCTAACGTTAGGATTAGGGTTAGGGTTGGGATTAGGGTTAGGGGTGTGTTAGGGTTAGGTTTTGGTAGGGTTGGGCTAGGGTTAGGGTGTGTTGGGGTTAGGGTTGGAGATAGAATTGGGGGGTTTCTGCTGTTTAGGCACATCAGGGGCTCTCCAAATGTGACATGGCGTCTGATCTCAATTCCAGTCAATTCTGCGTTGAAAAAGTCAAACGGTGCTCCTTCACTTCTGAGCTCTGCCATGCGCCCAAACAGTAGTTTACCCCCACATATGGGGTATCAGCGTACTCTGTACCCCAAGAGTTATTGTGCAATTTGTCCTATTTCTTCTGTTACCCTTGGGAAAATAAAAAACTGGGGGCGAAAATATCATTTTTGTAAAAAAAAAAATGATTTTTTTTGTTTTTACGGCTGTATGTTATAAACTTCTGTGAAGCACTTGGGGCTTCATAGCGCTCACCACACATCTAGATAAGTTCCTTGTGGGGTCTATTTTCCAAAATGGGGTCACTTGTGGGGGGTTTCCACTGTTTAGGCGCATCAGGGGCTCTCCAAATGCGACATGACGCCCCCAGATCAATCCATCAAAGTCTGCAATCCAAAACGTCACTACTTCCCTTCCGAGCCCCGACGTGCGTGTCTTGACCCGCACCACAATTGTGGTTTACCAGAGCAATGGGGTACTCAGAGCCGAGCCCATGGAAGTCTATGGGGTTGTCACAGGTAGCGCTGGCTCGGTCTGTGGCCCTGGCGGTCAGGCGTATGTTGGGGGGAATATTTACAGGGGATAGGTATATATACAGTTCGTGACGCAAACCCGTAGTTCTCTGATCACTAAGACCAGCGCTGCTGTAGATCTCTGAGGGGATGGTGAGGCAGCTAGATGTCGGGTCCCCCACAGGTGGGACTCTTCCCTCAGGTCGACAGTTATGGTGGGGTTGTGCAGGGATGCAATCAAATAACTCAGTCTCACACATAGAAGCTTCTTCCCATACCTTTTACTTGTCAGATGGTAAGGCAGGTCCCAGGGAGGCTGGTCGGGTGGAGGATGTGCTTTGAGGCAACAGCTGAACAGGTTATGGGCCTCCTTGACTTTCAAAATTATGAGTTCAACCAGCATAAAGCGTAGTTCACTCCAGAATCTCCAGCTTCTCCAAGCTGTACTGCCCGGTCAGTTTTGTGGTCGGAGTCTTCCTTTGAGAGAGCTGGGTTCCTAATGTTGTCCTGCAGTGACTCAAAGTTCCCACTCTCCCTGACCCCAGTTACGTACCGACACTCCAAGGGCTGCTTTCTGTAACCTAAGGTCCAGTAAGCCTCTGGTTTTTCTATCACTATGCCTGGAGCTATAGTGACGCTTCGGTCCCCAGTGACCGGTGACAATGTGCAGGATAATCCAATCCTAAGGCACTTCTGAATTCCTTCCACTGCCTTTCGCCCTGTCCGCGCTTGTAGCATAAGCACTCCACACTTCCAAAGGCTATGCAGACTAGTCCCTTCTCGCTTCTTTCCAGAGCTTGCTAACAGGTGCTCAGTAATCTTCTAGTTCAGGAGCACGTCTCTGAACTCCACTGTCCTTGGGACAGGAGACTGAAGGTCCTGATGCTCACTCCTCTCTCTTCCTGAACAGACTTCAGACTGGTGGGATGACTCACTCAGGAGCCACCCGGGCTAGACTGACCTCCTCCCTACAAGTCCAGACTAGACTGACTGAAAACTCCCTGACTGGCTGTATCTGACTACTCTTATAACCTATGGGTGTGTCTAAGTGTGTGATGGAGTGAATGTTTATTGAGCATTAAACTGTTACCTCGCCACACATCCTCCAGGGTACTGCGTGTGCCTTCACACCAGGGCTACACATTCCCCCATGGTAAAATACAGCACTCCCGGGCTGTGAAATACAAGAGGAAAGACATTTTGTTTTCCATTTAAACAAGTAACATTTTAAACTCTTCCCATCAGGGAGGTACGGATTTCTTGAACGTTGCATTATAACAATAGGCATAGAAAAATACAAAATACTAAATAGACATTTTCATATAAATAGATGACAATATTCTTGTGAAGGACCCGCACCAAACCTTCAACGTGGGTCCTGGGTGGGCTGCAGGACATCTGAATGCAGACCTCACTCAGTGCCACACCACACGGGTTTTATATTCAGAGGTAGTTTAGGTGGTTTCATGTAAAACCAATATTATGCACCGAAGCGCAACTATGTACAGGATACAGTTTTTGGGCTGGCTCAGTCCTCAGCCACGCAGTCCATTATAAAACACATTTTCAAATAATTCACATTATATCAGATTCTATTTACTCAACTAGAGTATTCCTATAAAACTTGGTGCAAATATGCGACCACTTATCACATAAATACCATAAAGTGCAAAACTCTCTTTATCTGCTTACCCAGCCGGGCATTCTATTCTTGGCAAAATATGCAAACACTATATACTTGTATTAACGGTGCAAACTATTTTCACTTGTATAAAAACTTATATACATCTTCTCAGCTGCGGTAAACCCTGTCTGGGTCCTACCGTTCTTCACATTTTCTTGCAGGCTTCCATTATACTTTCCATCCCGGGGGCTGGAACAATACGATGATCCTTAGATCCCATGACCAACAAGTCGTGACCTGCTATCAGAGTTTGGGTCGCTACAGTCCTTGTGCGAGCCACTAGGGGCGCGCCGGGCGCCTCCGCTTTGTGAGACGCTGTCTGCGTCACTGTAATAGCCACTTTCTCTTGCGATGCAGAAATAGTCGCCGTGCGTGACGTTGTGTAGACTGCGGATTGCGATGTGGAATGGGTCGCAGATTGCGATGTAGTAGGACAAGGTAGTGAAGAGTACGCAGGGGCACTTCCAACTGTGATATACTCTCCTGGGGCGATGCCGGGGCACGGCCTGATGCAGCGGAAGATTGGGACTGGGATGCGCTGGCAATGGTGACGTTACCTGCGTCAGGGACGGGGTCACGGACGATTGTGACATTAAGGGCATACCATCCCTTCATACCCCAGTGCCGTGTATAGGTGACTATGTCCCCATTAATTAGGTCCCCCGGGATGGCCGATGGGCAGGTGGGATTCTACGTCCCTGCGACTGACAAAGACCCCTGGGTAGAGGCCCGGTTCTCTGATGAAGCCCCAGCCCTTCCGGAGCTGGAACTCTGTCACACACCCCTGCCGCCGCGGTTCCCTTAGAGTACCTTTTTCTCGGCGGACACTTTCCTTGTCCGCGATCAGCTGCTCGTACTGCCGCTGCCGGTTCCGCTGCGCTTCCCGCTCTTCCTCCTGCCGGCGTCGCTGTTCCTCTTCGCAACGCTGCCACTCACGTTCCCACTGGGCGGCGTAGGCGACGTCATCCAGGCGCGCCATCTCATCCCAGTCGACGTCTGGTAATGATGGACAGGACCCCTCCGGTGTCCCTGCCGGGGATCGATCATCTGCTGCGGCCTCCTGGCCGGGCGGGCGTTCCGGAACTGGCGGTACCTCCTCAACCTCCCTCGCTTCCACCGCTTCCTCGGTAGGTTCAGGGTCGGTCCTTTTGGGGGTAGCCTCCGGTTGCTCCTTAGCCTTGGGCAGCAGAAGTTTCGGTAACTCGAACCGTGGGGGATCGTCGAGGGGAGAGAACACCGCGTCCCACAGCCGCCGCTGCATCTGGGTACGCCGGCGTCTCTCGATCTCCTCCTTGCCAGGTTGTTGCAAAACCATCTTCTTCAATCTGGCATTTTCCTCTTTAATCTCCAGCAATGCTTGCTGCAGGTGCAGGACCACGGATGGTTCCGGTTCTAGTGGCAGCTTGGCTGGGGAACGGGGCCTGCCTTTCACCGCTTCCCTGCTCGGCTGCACACGTCCTGCTTCCATGATGTTCCAGAACCGTCTCCCTTCTTCTTTAGAGCCGTCCGGTCTCTTCCGTGGAGGCGGGGTTTGCGTCTCCTCCTCCTCGCAGGGAAGGTGAAGAGGAGGCGGACCTCTTTTGCTGTAGGGCAGGATCGCATATTGTAGTAGCACTTTGAGAGGGCAGGCATTCTCTTCGCGCCACAGGGGGCACACGCCCACGAATCCACGCCCACCTTCTTCTCCAGCGCCTGAGGGCGCGAATTTGGCGGCAAAATGGCGGATTTTAGCGCCAAAAATAGCAAACAGTCCTTTTCCACAAAAACACCTCCACAGGCACACAGGGCTCGCAATTTTGAGAGTTTCGCATCCAATTCGTGACGCCAAGTTTGTCTTGACCCGCACCACAATTGTGGTTTACCAGAGCAATGGGGTACTCAGAGCCGAGCCCATGGAAGTCTATGGGGTTGTCACAGGTAGCGCTGGCTCGGTCTGTGGCCCTGGCGGTCAGGCGTATGTTGGGGGGAATATTTACAGGGGATAGGTATATATACAGTTCGTGACGCCACCTGTAGTTCTCTGATCACTAAGACCAGCGCTGCTGTAGATCTCTGAGGGGATGGTGAGGCAGCTAGATGTCGGGTCCCCTACAGGTGGGACTCTTCCCTCAGGTCGATAGTTATGGTGGGGTTGTGCAGGGATGCAATCAAATAACTCAGTCTCACACATAGAAGCTTCTTCCCATACCTTTTACTTGTCAGATGGTAAGGCAGGTCCCAGGGAGGCTGGTCGGGTGGAGGATGTGCTTTGAGGCAACAGCTGAACAGGTTATGGGCCTCCTTGACTTTCAAAATTATGAGTTCAACCAGCATAAAGCGTAGTTCACTCCAGAATCTCCAGCTTCTCCAAGCTGTACTGCCCGGTCAGTTTTGTGGTCGGAGTCTTCCTTTGAGAGAGCTGGGTTCCTAATGTTGTCCTGCAGTGACTCAAAGTTCCCACTCTCCCTGACCCCAGTTACGTACCGACACTCCAAGGGCTGCTTTCTGTAACCTAAGGTCCAGTAAGCCTCTGGTTTTTCTATCACTATGCCTGGAGCTATAGTGACGCTTCGGTCCCCAGTGACCGGTGACAATGTGCAGGATAATCCAATCCTAAGGCACTTCTGAATTCCTTCCACTGCCTTTCGCCCTGTCCGCGCTTGTAGCATAAGCACTCCACACTTCCAAAGGCTATGCAGACTAGTCCCTTCTCGCTTCTTTCCAGAGCTTGCTAACAGGTGCTCAGTAATCTTCCAGTTCAGGAGCACGTCTCTGAACTCCACTGTCCTTGGGACAGGAGACTGAAGGTCCTGATGCTCACTCCTCTCTCTTCCTGAACAGACTTCAGACTGGTGGGATGACTCACTCAGGAGCCACCCGGGCTAGACTGACCTCCTCCCTACAAGTCCAGACTAGACTGACTGAAAACTCCCTGACTGGCTGTATCTGACTACTCTTATAACCTATGGTGTGTCTAAGTGTGTGATGGAGTGAATGTTTATTGAGCATTAAACTGTTACCTCGCCACACATCCTCCAGGGTACTGCGTGTGCCTTCACACCAGGGCTACACATGCGCCCATACAGTAGTTTACTCCCACATATTGGGTATCAGCGTACTCAGGACAAATTGGAAAACAACTTTTTGGGTCCAATTTCTCCTGTTATCCTTGGGAAAATAAAATATTGGGGGCAAAAAAAATCATTTTTGTAAAAAAAAAAAAAAGATTTTTTATTTTACGGCTGTACGTTATAAACTTCTGTGAAGCACTTTCGGGTTCAAAGTGCTCACCACACATCTAGATAAGTTCCTTGTGGGATCTATTTTCCAAAATGGGGTCACTTGTGGGGGTTTCCACTGTTTAGGCACATCAGGGGCTCTCCAAATGCAACATGACGCCCCCAGACCAATCCATCAAAGTCTGCAATCCAAAACGTCACTACTTCCCTTCCAAGCCCCGACGTGCGTCCATACAGTAGTTTACTCCCACATATTGGGTATCAGCGTACTCAGGAAAAATTGGACAACAACTTTTGGGGTCCAATTTCTCCTGTTACCCTTGTGAAAATAAAATATTGGGGGCAAAAAAATCATTTTTGTAAAAAAAAAAAAAAGATTTTTTATTTTACGGCTGTACGTTATAAACTTCTGTGAAGCACTTGGGGGTTCAAAGTGCTCACCACACATCTAGATAAGTTCCTTGAGGGGTCTAGTTTCCAAAATGGTGTCATTTGTGGGGGGTTTCCACTGTTTAGGCAGATCAGGAGCTCTCCAAACACGACATGGCATCAAGCCAATTCTGCGTTGAAAAAGTCAAACGGCGCTCCTTCCCTTCCAAACTCTGCCATGCACCCAAACAGTGGTTTACCCCCACATATGGGTATCAGCGTACTCAGGACAAATTGCACAATAACTTTTGGAGTCTTGTTACCCTTGGGAAAATAAAAATTGGGATGAAAAGATCAATTTTGTGGAAAAAATATGATTTTTTAATTTTACGGCTCTACGTTATAAACTTGTGTGAAGCACTTGGGGGTTCAAATTGCTCACCAAAGATCTAGATAAGTTCCTTAGGGGGTCTAGTTTCCCAAATGGGTCACTTGTGGGGGGTTTCCACTGTTTAGGCACATCAGGGACTCTCCAAATGCAACATGGCGTCTAATCTCAATTCCAGCCAATTTTGGTTGGAAAAAGTCAAATGGTGCTCCTTCCCTTCCGAGCTCGCCGTGCGCCCAAACAGTGATTCCCCCCCACATATGGGGTATCAGCGTACTCAGGACAAATTGGACAACAACTTTTGAGGTCCAATTTCTCCTGTTACCTATGGGAAAATAAAAAATTAGTGACTAAGAGATAATTTTTGTGGGAAAAAAATAGGATTTTTTATTTTCATGCCCGGGCATTATAAACTTGTGTGAAGCACTTGGGGGTTCAAAGTGCTCACCAAAGATCTAGATAAGTTCCTTAGGGGGTCTAGCTTCCAAAATGGGGTCACTTGTTGGGGGTTTCCACTGTTTAGGCTCATCTGGGGCACTACAAGTGGAACATGACCCCCATCAATGTTTGCATTCCAAAACGTTACTGCTTCCTTTCCAAGCCCTGCCATGCGCCCAAACAGTTCCCCCCCCACATATGGGGTATCAGCGTACTCAGGACAAATTGGACAACAACTTTTGGGGTCCAATTTCCTTGGGAAAAATCAAAAATTTGGGACTAAAAAATCATTTTTGTGGAAATTTTTTTTTTTTTTTTTCACACCCAGGCATTATAAACTTTTGTGAAACACTTTGGGGTTCAAAGTGCTCACAACAGATCTAGATAAGTTCCTTAGGGGGTCTAGTTTCCAAAATGGTGTCACTTGTGGGGGGTTTCCACTGTTTAGGTGCATCAGGGGCTCTCCAAACACGACATGGCGTCCAATCTCAACTCCAGCCAATTTTAGTTTGAAAAAGTCAAACGGCGCTCCTTCCCTTACGAGCTCTGCCGTGTGCCCAAACAGTGGTTTTCCCCCACATATGGGGTATTGGCGTACTCAGGAGAAATTTCACAACAACTTTATCTGTCCATTTTCTCCTTTTACCCTTGTGAAAATAAAAAAAAGTTTGTAAAAGATCATTTTTGTGGCTAAAAAGTTAAATATTCATTTTTTCGTTCCACGTTGCTTCAGCTCCTGTGAAGCACCTGAAGGGTTAATACAATTCTTGAATGTGGTTTTGAGTACCTTGAGGGGTGCAGTTTTTAGAATGGTGTCACTTTTGGGTATTTTCTGCTATATAGACCCGTCAAAGTGACTTCAAACGTGAGGTGGTCCCTAAAAAAATGGCTTTGTAAATTTTGTTGTAAAAATGAGAAATCACTGGTCAACTTTTAACCCTTATAATTTCCTAACAAAAAAAAATTTTGGTTCCAAAATTGTGCTGATGTAAAGGAGACATGTGGGAAATGTTATTTCTTAACTATTTTGTATGACATATTTCTCTGTTTTAAGGGAAAAAAAATTCAAAGTTTGAAAATTGCAAAATTTTCAAAATTTTCGCCATATTTGCATTTTTTCAAAAATAAACGCAAGGTATATCGAAGAAATTTTACCACTAACGTGAAGTACAATATGTCACGAGAAAACAATCTCAGAATCGCGAAGATCCATTGAAGCGTTCCAGAGTTATAACCTCATAAAGAGACAGTGGTCAGAATTGTAAAAATTGGCCCGGTCATTAAAGTGCAAACCACCCTTGGGGGTGAAGGGGTTAAAAAATGGTTTTGTAAATGTTGGAAAAATGAGAACTCGCTGGTCTACTTTTAACCCTTATAACGTCCTAACAAAAAAATTATGTTTCCAAAATTGGCTTATGTAAAGTAGACATGTAGTAAATGTTATTTATTCACTATTTTGTGCGATATGACTCTCTGATTTAAGGGCACAAAAATTAAGTTTAAAAATTGCAAAATTTTGAAAATTTTTAACAAATTTCCGTTTTTTTCATAAATAAACGCAAGTCATATCGAAATAAACGCAAGTCATATCGAAGAAATTTTACCACTAACATGAAGTAAATATGAAGAATCAGTGGGATCCGTTGAAGCGTTCCAGAGCTATAACCTCAAAGTGACAATGGACTGCACCACATTCAGGAATACTATACACAATACAATAATTCTTCTGATGTAACATTCAATCATCATAAAAGGGTCCATATAAGAGTCTTAAAATTAGATTAGGTAGGCACTGTCTAAAGTGGTCAGAGCCCCTTCTATCAGATATGGAAGGGCTGAAAGTAGACAGAGTCCTTTCTATAAAATGGCTTGTGAATGTATTCACCCCCTTGGCATTTTTTGTGTTTTGCTTCCTCACAACCTGATTTTTTTTAATAGTTTGCATCAATTCATGTAAAGAACATGCTTACAACTGTGAATATGTGGTTTTCTTTTTATTGTGAGGCAAACAATTATTCACCTCCCCTAAAGTCAGGACATTGTAGAGCCTCTTTTGCAGCAATCACAGCTGCAAGTTTCTTTGGGTAAGTCTTTATGAACTTTCTACATCTTGCCATTGGGATTTTTGCCCATTCCTCAAGGCAAAACTGCTCTTGCTCCTATCTTAGTGAACAGCAAACTTCAAGTCTGTCCACAGATTCTCAATCAGATTATGGTATAGGCTTTGACTAGGCCACTCCAAAACATTTACATCTTTCCACTTAAACCATTGAAGTGTTGCATTAGCAGTATGCTATGGGTCATTGTCTTGTCGGAAGGTGAACCTCCATCCCAATCTTAAATCACTGACAGAATGAAACAGGTTTTGCTTAAGAATATCTTTGTATGAACCATTTTCCCCTCAACTCAGACCATTTTCCCTGTCCCTGCAGCAGGAAAACCTCCCCCCATCATGATGCTGCCACCACGGTTGACTATAGGTATGGTGTTCTTGGGGTGATGAGCTGTGTTGGTTTGGTGTCAAAGAGTTTACCTTAATGGCCAAAAAGTTCAATTTTGGTCTCATCTGACCACAGCACCTTGCTCCATACATTTGGAGAGTCTTTTGGCAAACTCAAAACGAGCCTTCCAATTTTAGGATGCAAGTAAAGGCTTTTTTCTGCCTACTCTTCCTTAAAGGCCACCTCTATCGAGTGTACAGCTTATTGTGGTCGTATGGACAGATAAGCCAGTCTTAGATTGGGTTCTCTGCAGTTCCTTCAGGGTTATCTTTCGTCTCTGTGCTGCTTCTCTGATTAATGCCTTCCTTGCCTGAGCTGAGAGTTTTGGTGGACAGCCTTCTCAGCAGGTTTGCTGTGGTACTATGTTCTTTCCATTTGATGATAGATTTGATGATGATAGATTTGATGGTGCTCTGGGGGATTGTCAGAGATTCAAACAATAAAAGTTATAGCTAGCTCACCCAGTCTGTCGTCTTTAGAAGATCCACTTACTGCCAGGAAGCCACACGGAGTTGAAATGGGAAAGGCACACCCATGATACAATAGCCACAGGAAACAACAAATAATTCCAGCAGATTCTTCCTACTTGGCAATTAAAATCCATTTTATTATTTCATCTTTAAAAAATATTCCATTTAGCAAAAATCCTTGTTATATATAGGGGGATCAGAAAAAAAAGGCACACTGCTGCTTTATGCGTGCAGACAACGCGTTTCAACCTTCTTAGGTCTTCTTCTAGGACCAGGGGACACTTACCGATGATGTACTATTCCTTGGTAAGGAAGGGGTTAAGCCACTCTTAGTGTCTGACCCCAAGTGGACAGATCACTTCTGAGATCGTGACTACACAAATGCATTAAACACCAGAATATTGTAATTTTCTGGCTACAATCACCAAGATGACAACTAAGAAATTGATTATTATAAACACGAGGGCTGAAAAACACTCTGCATATCAAGATTTTGTAATTTATCCTAGTTCTTGCAAGAAAAGGTATATGCAATTTGAAAAGTGACCAAGACACATTAGTAGATATTAAAGCAAGTTGTATTTCAAGCAAGACCAGGACAGCAGCAGATGCTACATCAGAAAGGCTATGTACTACTCATCGTTACATCATTCCTTCAACTGTTACAGTTTGGTATGTTACATTACATACTGTAACAATAGGAATAATAGCAAATAATAGCAAAATTAATTTAGGTTTTGATAGGTACACATTTGAAAGTGGAATGTACAAAATACTGATCAACATAGAAAACTAGATCTGAACTGAAAAAGTA
Organism: Oophaga sylvatica; assembly: GCA_033576555.1. NCBI lineage: Eukaryota > Metazoa > Chordata > Amphibia > Anura > Dendrobatidae > Oophaga > Oophaga sylvatica. Next base: position 471,879,063 of record JARQOD010000001.1, read on the forward strand.
AGTTAATGTGTATGCAAAATGTAAATGCATATTAACACATGACCATTACACAGAAAAACAGGCACAAAAAAAACAAATATCCAAAAATGAAATAAAAAATATTTTTGCAAAAATGCATGAAGGTAGTAATAATAATAAGGGTATTTAGTAAACATAATTTTGATCAAAATAATGTACAAGCCATCCCGCCACGTCAAGGCAACCCTCTGTGGGACAGTCCTACTCTAATATTGAAAACCTTTCCACTTGTCAAGTGACTTAAATGTGAACAAGGGCAGAGGGACTGAACCCACCAGTTGAAGCTCCGGCCAGACAGGATGGATTTTCTCAACTCAGAAAACAGGGCGGTCACACCCTTATATGCACGGAATGCACATGACCATGGTCATGTGTTAATATGCATTTACATTTTGCATACACATTAACTTACTTTTTCAGTTCAGATCTAGTTTTCTATGTAGTTCATAGTGCATTCCGTGCATATAAGGACCGCCCTGTTTTCTGAGAGGGTTCAGTCCCTCTGCCCTTGTTCACATTTAAGTCACTTGACAAGTGGAAAGGTTTTCAATATTAGAGTAGGACTGTCCACAGAGGGTTGCCTTGACGTGGCGGGATGGCTTGTACATTATTTTGATCAAAATTATGTTTACTAAATACCCTTATTATTATTACTACCTTCATGCATTTTTGCAAAAATATTTTTTATTTCATTTTTGGATATTTGTTTTTTTTGTGCCTGTTTTTAAAATACTGATCAAGCACAGACAATGTTCAGGATTTGTATGTGGGCTTAGAGCTTTCATATTGCAGCGTCATTACTGAGCAAATTGTTTTTTTCTGCAGATCAACTTGACCCATTTCTAAAACATAGTGATCTTAGGAAAAATCAAAAAAATAAAGTACATTTAGAGCGATCCTAGCAAATATCACAGAATCTGGCATTGCAGACAAGTTCACTTACAGATAACCACATTTTTCATAAATGTGTGGGGGGTACCGCTGTGCCACAACTTTTTCCTTACACCAGCTGGGAAAGCATCCCAACCAGCGTTGGACTGGAACACCTTGGGCCCACCAGAGAAAATCATTCTTGGGGCCCACTATGTAGCTACATAGAAATAAATACAAGACCACCAATTGTGCAGTAAAACACACTAATATCAGGGTATAATATAAGGTAGTACATGTCTTAATTATGTAGCAGGAGTTGGGGTAGCCTCCCTCATAGATTATAAAGCAGCCCCCCTCATAGGGGATAATGCTGCCCCCTCATAGAGGATAATGCTGCCCCCCTCATAGGGTATAATGCTATATATATAATATATATATATATATATATATATATACTAGCTGTAGTACCTGGCTTCGCCGGGTTAATTAATAACTGCTGTTAGCTGTAACAAAATTGACTATGTTAACAAAAATTTATTCTGCACATAAAAATCACACACCAAAACGTGCGGGGGTTAAAATTTCCATTCAACACATAGCCTATGATGCTCCTGGGGTTGAGATGTGCGGGCATGCAAAATTTCATGCCCGCAAGTACAACGGTGCAGATTCCTATCCCGGGCCAAAATTATTTGCCGATTTGGAATGCGCGGGGTTAAAATTTCGACTCAAAACCTAGCCTATGACGCTCCCGGGGTCGAGACGTGCGGGTGTGCAAAATTTCATGCCCGTAAATGCAGATTCCTATGCCGGACATACACACAAGCATTCAGCTTTCTCCCATTATGTACATAGGGCCAAAATTGTTTGGCGATTTGGAACGTGCGGGGGTTAAAATTTCCATTCAACACATAGCCTATGATGCTCCTGGGGTTGAGATGTGCGGGCATGCAAAATTTCATGCCCGTAAGTACAACGGTGCAGATTCCTTTCCCGGGCCAAAATTATTTGCCGATTTGGAATGCGCGGGGTTAAAATTTCGACTCAAAACCTAGCCTATGACGCTCCCGGGGTCGAGACGTGCGGGTGTGCAAAATTTCATGCCCGTAAATGCAGATTCCTATGCCGGACATACACACAAGCATTCAGCTTTCTCCCATTATGTAGATAGGGCCAAAATTGTTTGGCGATTTGGAACGCGCGGGGTTAAAATTTCGATTCAAAACATAACCTAGGACGCTTTTGGGGTCGAGACGTGCGGGCGTGCAAAATTTCATGCCCGTAAGTGCGACGGTGCGGATTCCAATCCCGGACAAACATACCCACATACATACACACATACATACATTCAGCTTTATATATTAGATATATATATATATATTAGATAATAGATAGATACCATATATACTCGAGTATAAGCCGACCCCACTAATTTTGCCACAAAAAACTGGGAAAACTTATTGACTCGAGTATAAGCCTAGGGTGGAAAATGAGATTATGCCCCATATGCTGCCCCATGTATTATGCCCCACAAGATGCTCCATAGATTGTGCCCCATATGATGCCCATGTATTATGCCCCATAGATGCTCCATAGATTGTGCCCCCATAGATGGTCCATAGATTATGCCCCATAGATGCTCCATAGATTATGCCCCCATAGATTAAGCCCCCATAGATTGTGCCCCCATAGATTGTGCCCCCATAGATTATGCCCCCATAGATGCTCCTTAGATTATGCCCCATAGAAGCTCCATAGATTATGCCCCCATAGATGCTCCATAGATTATGCCCCCATAGATTATGCCCCCATAGATGCTCCTTAGATTATGCCCCCATAGATGCTCCTTAATTATGCCCCCATAGATTATGCCCCCATAGATGCTCCACAGATTATGCCCCCATAGATTATGCCCCCATAGATTATGCCCCCCTAGATGCTCCACAGATTATGCCCCCATAGATTATGCCCACATAGATGCTCCACAGATTATGCCCCCATATATTATGCCCCCATAAATGCTCCACAGATTATGCCCCCATAGATTATGCCCCATAAATGCTCCACAGATTATGCCCCATAGATTATGCCCCCATAGATTATGCCCCCATAAATGCTCCACAGATTATGCACCCATAGATTATGCCCCCATAGATGCTCCACAGACTGTGCCCCCATAGATGCTGCATTTTATAGGCCCCTTTATGCTGCCGCAGCTGCTGCAAAAAAGACATACTCACCTCTCGTCGCTGGGGGCCAGGTGCTGGTGTCCTGAGCAGGTGGGGACACCGGCTCGCTATGGGGGACAGGTGCCGATGTCACCGCTGGCTCAGGGCCCCGGCACCTGAGAGATTTACCTGTCACCCGCTCCAACCTCTGAGCGCCGCTGTCTTCGGGTCCTCCGGCAGTCAATGAACAGGCAGAGGGCGCGGCGCGGCGCCCACTAATGACGTCATCGCCCCCTCTGCCTGAACATCGCAGCAAGAGGACCCGAGGACAGCGGCGCTCAGCGGTTGGAGCGGGTGACAGGTAAGTAATGATATTCACTGCTTCCCATGCCCATGTGGGCGTGGGAACCAGTGAATATTAATTTCTCTTTAGCAGCGGGGACAGGGGCTCCTGCCTCCTGTCACCCACTGCTGCTCCGCTGGCACGGGGCCCCCATGGTAGCTGCGTGGTGTGCTGCTATTAGCGACACGCCACCGGCTGGGGGCCCCTGGAGCAGCGGGGGCCCTAGGCAACTGGCCCCTGTATGCCAGCAGGTGCCAGGGCCCCCCAGATGCTAGGGCCCACCGGAGAATCCTCCGGTTCTCCGGTGGGCCAGTCCGACCCTGATCCCAGCTACTGCAATTCTGGTTGCTCTTTGAGCCATTTTTGTAAAACTCAGTTTATTTAAGACAGGTAGTTAAAAGGGATGCGCTCAAATGTAAAATCATGCCTAGGATGATTGATAATTTTCAGATTGCAGGGGATCCAACCAACTTGACCTCCAGCGATCCCCAGAACTGGGACTGAAGCTCCCTGGTTGAACAGAGTAGAGGTCGATTATGAGCACTAACACTCAATTCTTTCTAGTAGGAGTGCTGAAAATCATTCAAACACTGCGCTTGGCAATCTCCAGCGCCCCCATCTTAGGCTATGTGCGCACAGCGTCTTAAGTGCATTGCTCCAGGAATCTGTCTGAAAAATGTTGACTAGAATGAAAATAATGCACAACAAACTTAAAACAATATTGCTGTGCACATATTCTGCTTTATGTCACTATACCCCGCAGAGACTAATGATGTCACTTGTGGTGGCGGCGCTCAACTCCTGTATGCTAGGTATAGTGACACTGCTCTGCTGCAGGGTTGTTATTATTATTCATCTATACAGACAACTGACTAGACACTGTGCTCATCGTATAGGTGGAGACACTGCACAAGGGAGATACTCAGGGACAAAGCAGGAACAGTGTCGACTCTGAAATGAGAGTCACTGATGATGCTTTGTTTCAAGGAGGGGACAGGGGCTGTGACAGTGACCACAGACTCTGCACCCCAATAATGCTTTGAGTATGCCAGCATGCACTGGTGATGCTCAAAAGAACTGTAATAAGATAGGAAATAGGAAAAAATTATGAAAGAAGTCAGATAGTGAAGTTAGTCAACGGTAGGGAATTGTTAAAGCAAGTATAAGATAAAACAGCTCAGATAATGGGACTAAATAGATAGGGAGTTATGACAAAACTGCTTTGCCTTTGGACCACCCCACCCCCTTAACCCCTTTTACCCCAAGGGTGGTTTTGCACGTTAATGACTGGGCCAATTTTTACAATTATGACCACTGTCTCTTTATGAGGTTATAACTGGAACGCTTCAACGGATCTTCGCGATTCTGAGAATGTTTTCTGGTGACATATTGTACTTCACGTTAGTGGTAAAATTTCTTCGATATACAGTACAGACCAAAAGTTTGGACACACCTTCTCATTTAAAGATTTTTCTGTATTTTCATGACTATGAAAATTGTACATTCACACTGTAGGCATCAAAACTATGAATTAACACATGTGGAATTATATACCTAACAAAAAAGTGTGAAACAACTGAAAATATGTCATATATTCTAGGTTCTTCAAAGTAGCCACCTTTTGCTTTGATGACTGCTTTGCACACTCTTGGCATTCTCTTGATGAGCTTCAAGAGGTAGTCACCGGAAATGGTCTTCCAACAATCTTGAAGGAGTTCCCAGAGATGCTTAGCACTTGTTGGCCCTTTTGCCTTCACTCTGTGGTCCAGCTCACCCAAACCATCTCGATTGGGTTCAGGTCTGGTGACTGTGGAGGCCAGGTCATCTGATGTAGCACCCCATCACTCTCCTTCTTGGTCAAACAGCCCTTACACAGCCTGGAGGTGTGTTTGGGGTTATTGTCCTGTTGAAAAATAAATGATGGTCCAACTAAACACAAACCGGATGGAATATCATGCCGCTGCAAGATGCTGTGGTAGCCATGCTGGTTCAGTATGCCTTCAATTTTGAACAAATCCCCAACAGTGTCACCAGCAAAGCACCCCACACCATCACACCTCCTCTTCCATGCTTCACGGTGGGAACCAGGCATGTAGAGTCCATCCGTTCACCTTTTCTGCGTCGCACAAAGACACGGTGGTTGGAACCAAAGATCTCAAATTTGGACTCATCAGACCAAAGCACAGATTTCCACTAGTCTAATGTCCATTCCTTGTGTTCTTTAGCCCAAACAAGTCTCTTCTGCTTGTTGCCTGTCCTTATCAGTGGTTTCCTAACAGCTATTTTACCATAAAGGCCTGCTGCACAAAGTCTCCTCTTAACAGTTGTTGTAGAGATGTGTCTGCTGCTAGAACTCTGTGTGGCATTGACCTGGTCTCTAACCTGAGCTGCTGTAAACCTGCGATTTCTGAGGCTGGTGACTCGGATAAACTTATCCTCAGAAGCAGAGGTGACTCTTGCTCGTCCTTTCCTGGGGCGGTCCTCATGTGTGCCAGTTTCTTTGTAGCGCTTGATGGTTTTTGCAACTTCACTTGGGGATACTTTCAAAGTTTTCCCAATTTTTCAGACTGACTGACCTTCATTTCTTAAAGTAATGATGGCCACTCATTTTTCTTTACTTAGCTGCGTTATTCTTGCCATAATACACATTCTAACAGTCTGTTCAGTAGGACTATCAGCTGTGTATCCACTAGACTTCTGCACAACACAAATGATGGTCCCAACTCCATTTATAAGGCCAGAAATCCCACTTATTAAACCTGACATGGCACACCTATGAGGTGAAAACCATTTCCGGTGACTACCTCGTGAAGCTCATCAAGAAAATGCCAAGAGTGCGCAAAGCAGTCATCAAAGCAAAAGGTGGCTACTTTGAAGAACCTAGAATATAAGACATATTTTCAGTTGTTACACACTTTTTTGTTAAGTATATAATTCCACATGTGTTAATTCATAGTTTTGATGCCTTCAGTGTGAATTTACAATATTCATAGTCATGAAAATACAGAAAAATCTTTAAATGAGAAGGTGTGTCCAAACTTTTGGTCTGTACTGTAACTTGAGTTTATTTTTGAAAAAAATGCAAATATGGCGAAAATTTTGAAACTTTTGCAATTTTCAAACTTTGAATTTTATTCCCTTAAAACAGCTTAAAACAGAGAAATACTGTATGTCACACAACATAGTTAATAAATAACATTTCCCACATGTCTACTTTACATCAGCACAATTTTGGAAACAAAATTTTTTTTTGTTAGGAAGTTATAAGGGTTAAAAGTTGAACAGCGATTTCTCATTTTTACAACAAAATTTACAAAGCCATTTTTTTTAGGGACCACCTCACATTTGAAGTCACTTTGAGGGGTCTATATGGCAGAAAATACCCAAAAGTGACACCATTCTTAAAACTGAACCCCTCAAGGTACTCAAAACCACATTCAAGAAGTTTATTAACCCTTCAGGTGCTTCACAGGAGCTGAAGCAACATGGAAGGAAAAAATGAACATTTAACTTTTTAGTCACAAAAATTATCTTTTACAAACTTTTTTTTTTATTTTCACAAGAGTAAAAGGAGAAAATGGACAGATAAAGTTGTTGTACAATTTCTCCTGAGTATGCCAATACCCCATATGTGGGGGGAAAACCACTGTTTGGGTGCATGACAGAGCTCGTAAGGGAAGGAGAGCCGTTTGACTTTTTCAAACCAAAATTGGCTGGAATTGAGATTGGACGCCATGTCGCGTTTGGAGAGCCCCTGATGGATGTGCCTAAACAGTGGAAACCCCCCAATTCTAACTACAACCCTGACCCCAAACACCCCTAACCCTAATCCCAACCTAATCATAACCCTAACCAAAAACCTAACACTAACACACCCCTAACCCTAATCCCAACCCTAACCCTAACTTTAGCCCCAACCCTAACTTTAGCTCCAACCCTAACCCTAACCCTAATGGGAAAATGGAAATAAATACATTTTTTAAATTTTATTATTTTTCCCTTGGGGGGTGGTAAAGGGGGGTTTAGTTTACTATTTATAGCGGGTTTTTATGCTTGGCAGCTGTCACATGCTAAAAGATGCTTTTTATTGCAAAAAATAGTTTTTGCATCACCACATTTTGAGAGCTATAATTTTTGCATATTTTGACCCACAGAGTCATGTGAGGTCTTATTTTTTGCAGGACGAGTTGACGTTTTTATTGATACCATTTTTGGGCATGTGACATTTTTTGATCGCTTTTTATTACGATTTTTGTGAGGTTAGAATGAACAAAAATCAGCACTTCATGAATTTCTTTTGGGGGGGGCATTTATACCGTTCCGCTTGTGGTAAAATTGATAAAGTAGTTTTATTCTTCGGGTCAGTATGATTACGGCAATACCACATTTATATAATTTTTTTATGTTTTGGCGCTTTTATACAATAAAAACGATTATATAAAAAATTATTATTTTTGCATCGCTTTATTCGGCGAGCTATAACTTTTTTATTTTTTTGCTGATGATGCTGTATTGCAGCTTGTTTTTTGCGGGACAAGATGACGTTTTCAGCGGTACCATGTTTATTTATATCAGTCTTTTTGATCGCGTGTTATTCCAATTTTTGTTCGGCGGTATGATGATAAAGCATTGTTTTTTTTTTGTTTTTTTTTAAGGGGTTCACTAAAGGGGTTAACTAGTGGGACAGTTTTATAGGGCGGGTCGTTACGGACGCAGCGATACTAAATATGTGTACTTTTATTGTTTTTTTTTATTTACATGAAGAAATGAATTTATTGGGGAATATTTTTTTTTTTTTTATTTGGGAATTTTTTTTTACACATGTGATTTTTTTTTACTTTGTCCCAGGGTGGGACATCACTGTATAAGGTCAGATCGCCGATCTGACACTGTGTACAGCACTCTGTCAGACCAGCGATCTCGCAGGCAGTGCTGAAGGCTTTCTCAATGCCTGCTCTCAGCAGGCACTGAGGAAGCCGCCTCCCTGCAGGACCCGGAAGGACCCCGCGGCCATCTTGGATCCGGGGTCCTGCAGGTAAAGAAGTCCTCAGAACAGCGCTGTTCTGAGGGTCTCAGGGAAGCATGCAGGGAGCCCCCTCCCTGTGCAATGCTTCCCTGTGCCCCCGGTACACTGCGATCATGTTTGATCGCAGTGTGCCAGGGGTTAATATGCTGGGAGCTGTCCCTGACCGTTCCTGGCATATTATCACAGCTGACACCCGGGACTATCAGCTGACACCCGGCCGCAATCGGCCGATCGCTGAGACGTACTATGCGGTCCATGGTCATACGGGCCCAGGTACCATGGACGGGATAGTACGTCTGATGGTAGAAAGGGGTTAATGAAACTAAAAGGCACTGTGATTGGCTGCTGCAAAGATTTACTTGTGACAGCTTTTTAAAATGTGACATTCTAAGGAAATAGCATTTTATAATCAATGCATTCTAATATACAATTTAATTAACATAATCTTTGAGCTATGTCTCTTATTGTCCATTTAAAGTACACTCAGTTTCATCTTCCACTTGGAGGACAGTTTATTATTATTGATCTTCTGACAAATTATGTAAAGCAGTGATCCAAATAAACATGGTAGGCATTTTTGCCGAAAACATAAACAATGGCTTGCAAAAGTATAAGCCGCCTTTGCTTTTCACCCATTTTGTTACATTACAACCTGTGTTTAAATATTTTTTGTAATCCGATTTGTGTGTGATGCATCAGCACTAAATAGTCTAAGTTAATGAAGAGAGAAAGATATAGGCAGAAATTAAATTTATAGGATCAAATAACTAAAATTTCTGAAGCGCTTACCATCATAAATCACATGCTTAGTGAGAGGAAGTCCCCCTGTGTGCAATCTAAGGGTCACATGGTTGGTCAGTATATATACACCTTTAATGAAAGGCCACAGAGGCTGCAACACCATTAACCCTTAGTGACAGAGCCAATTTGGTACTTAATAACAAAGCCAATTTTTACAATTCTGACCACTGTCAATTCATAAGGTTATAGCTCTGGAACGCTTCAATGGATCCCATTGATTCTGAGAATGTTTTTTCGTGACATAGTGTTCTTCATGATAGCGGTAAAATTTCTTCGATATGACTTGGGTTTATTTAAGAAAAAAATAGAAATTTGGCAAAAATGTTGAAAATTTTGCAATTTTCAAACTTTTAATTTTTGTGCCCTTAAGTCAAAGAGACATATCACACAAAATAGTTAATAAATAACATTTCCCACATGTCTACTTTACATCATCACTATTTTGGAAACAATTTTTTTTGTTAGGACGTTATAAGGTTTAAAAGTAGACCAGCGATTTCTCATTTTTACAACAAAATTTACAAAACCACTTTTTTTAATGACCACCTCACATTTGAAGTGAGTTTGGGGGCCAATATGACAGAAAATACCCAAAAGCTACACCATTCTAAAAACTGCACCCCTCAAGTTTATTAACCCTTCACGAGAACTAAAGCAATGTGGAAGGAAAAAATGAACATTTTACTTTTTTCACAAAAAATTTACTTTGGAACCAAACTTTTTTATTTTCACAAGAGTATCAGGAGAAAATGGACCACAAAACTTGTTGTGCAATTTCTCCTGAGTACACCAATACCCCGCATTTGGGGGAAATGCACTGTTTGGGCACATGGTAGGGCTCAGAAAGGAGGGAGCACCGTTTGACTTTTCAAAAATTGGCTGGAATCAATGGCAGGCGCCATGTCGCGTTTGGAGACCCCCTGATGTACCTAAACAGTGGAAACCCTACCAATTCTAACTCCAAACCTAACACAACCCTAACCCCAAAACACCCTAACCCTAATCCGAACCCTAACCCCAACACCAACCTAACCCCAACATCACTCTAACTCCAACCCAACCCCAAACCTAACCCTAGCCCCAATATTAACCCTAGACCCAACCCTAACCCTAGCCCAACCCCAGCTATAATCCCAACTATAAGCCCAACCATAACCCTAATGGAAAAATGGAAATAAATACATTTTTTTATTTTATTATTTTTACCTAACTAAGGGGTTGATAAAGGGGGTTTGATTTACAATTTTTTTTTATTTTGATCACTGTGATAGGATATATCACAGTGATCAAAATGAACCAATAGGAGAAATTTCCTATTGTTGCCAGATGCCAGCTGCCATTTTTTCCCGAGGGACATCGCAGATACCAAGGGTACTCGGGAGCCCCATTTCTCTCTCCTCTGCTGTCCTAGATCACATCAGAGGAGAGATAATAAATGGGAAATCTGACTTTTTTTGTGGTCGCCGTTATTCTGTGAATAATGTCGATCGCAACACCAAGGTCGGTAAAAACCGACTCGAATCATCTTCTCTGGGGTCTCAGCTACCCCCGGAAATTCTGATGCTGGGGGGCGCTATACCCTTATTTCTCAGAGCAGTTAAAAAGAGGCACTGAATAATAAGTACCCTTAACTGCCGCCGTTAAAAGACGCATCGGCGGTCGTTAAGGGGTTAACCAAGAGGCACCACCATCCAAACACCACCATGAAGACAAAGGAGTTCTCCAAACAACTTAGGGACAAAGTTGTTGAGAAGTACAAGTCAGGGTTGGGTAAGAAATATCCCAACCTCTGATGATTCCCCAGAGCACCATCAAATCCATTATCATAAAATGGAAAGAACAAGGTACCACAACAAACCTGCCAAGAGAGGGCTGCTCACAAAGGAGGGAATTAATTTCGGCCGCAGGGACAGGGAAAATGGACTAAGTCGAGGGGAAGATGGATGGCGTGAAATATAAGAATATTTTTGAGCAAAACGTGTTTCATTCTGTCGGTGATTTGAGACTGAGATGGAGGTTCACATTCCAACAAGACAATGACCCAAAGCATACTGCTAAAGCAACATTCGAGTGGTATGTAAATGTTTTGGAGTGGCCTAGTCAAGGCCCAGACCTTAATCCAACTGAGAATCTGTCGTCAGATTTGAAGATTGCTGATGACCAGAGGAAACAATCTAAGTTAAAGGAGGTGGAACAGTTTTGCCTTGAGGAATGGGCAAAAATCCCAGTGGCAAGATGTAGTAAGCCCGCAAAGACTTATCCAAAGCACTTTGAGCTGTAATTGCTGCAAAAGGAGGCTCTATAAAGTACTGATTTTAGAGAGGTGAATACATATGCACATGACAATTTTTAGTTATTTCATCACATAAATTTAATTCACGCCTATATTTTTCTCACTTCACTAACTTAGACTGTTTAGTGCTGATGCATCACACGCAAATTGGATTACAAAAATATTTAAAACACAGGTTTTAATGTAAGAAGATAGGTAAAAAGCCAAGGGGTGTGAATATTTTTGCAAGACACTGTATGTAGCTGTGCAATCAAATTAGAACAATGTGGTATTTGAGACATGAACTTACTCTGCAGCTCAACATTTTATATCTATACCTGCTTTAACTATGACTGTACCCAATATGAACTACAAAGACATGAGACATTTACAAATACAAGCAGCTTCATAAAGAAGCAGAACACAGAAATGCCTTGAATGTTTTTATATAAATTCCTCCATTCCATAGAAAATTTCATAGTAAGAAAATAAAAGTAATCATCATGATATTCAAATGTGATAGATCCAATCTTTAGGAGTCCATAAAATGCAGTAGACATTAGCTTAAATCCACATGGGTGAGGTAGTCATAGACACGACAGTGTCAGAGATTATTTTAATGAGTACCTATAATTTAAAGCTGCCTTTTTAACTTTATAAAAAACAGCCCCATATTCGTGATTTTGTAAATATGATAGGTCGACCTGACTTTCTAGCAAAGTAGGGCCTGAACCAGGGGCGGAACTATCGTGGAAGCAGGGGAAGCAGCTGCCATAGGGCCCGGGCTAGCAGGGGGCCCATCCCTGCTGCAGCTGTCTCCCTGCGGCTGTGTTCCGCCGCCCATGGCCTGAGAGTCGGCAGTTCCCTGTGCTGGCTGTCATGCTGACAGCCGGCGCAGAGAAGCTGCTGCGTGCCGTCTCCCAGGAATCAATTGCACTGGTGTCTATACAGACGCCAGTACAATTGAAGCTCTGACCGCCGGGTCAGAGCGACGTCTGCAGCGTGATCATGTCATGTGATCACGCTGCTGACGTCACTCGTCGGCGGCGCCCAGAAGGGTGAAGACTGGTGGTGAGTGTGCTCCACTGTGGAGCTGAAGATACCACCGAAGATTAACGGGGGCACATACTGTGTGAGTGATAACTCTGCATTCTTGGCTGCATTACTACTTGAGGGGCACATTACTACTGATGGGAGAATAAGAGGGCTTATTACTAGTTATGGGGGCATAATGTGCCTGCATTAATAGTTATGCGGGACATGGTTACTAGTAATGGTAGCATAAGGGGGCTGCATTGCTACCAGTCCATTATATTATATTGTGTTTCCATAATGTCTGCTTTAAATACAGCTCTGATTTGGGCAAAAAGCTGGCCGTTATGAGACTGAAGAGTATTTTTTGGGCCTAGAGAATTGCTGTGATTTGCTCCGCCCATGCTATTGGCTCCGCCCACTATCAGAACCCCGCCCCCCCGCGCCGTTTGGGAGAGGGGGCCCCGTTCAAAATTTTGCTGTGGGGCCCCGCCATTTCTAGTTACGCCACTGGCCTGAACTTATGGGTTGTGGGATCCCGGCATACAGAGCAAGGTCCCATAACGCTATGTGGCCTCTCTTAGTGAAAGATCTTGCTTTTACCACAAACCCCATTGTGCCGCTTACTTTAGTATGCATCATCCAGAAGTACACACCCAACTTTTGCTAGAAAGTCAGGCCCTTTTGGATAGAAATTAAAAACCCTTCTGAGCACTTTTGTTAAGAGATGATATTCAGAAAAATCACCAATCTGGGTTGCCAGCTCTTACATTAAACAAAAAGAGCAGTCCCATATTGGTGATAGGTACTCTAAGTCCATAATGGTGAGACGTGATGGCTTCTACACCTACACGTCTTGGCTATGGTAGCCTCATAACTGTGAATTTAAGATTATCTCTGCTGGAAGTATAATAAGAAAAATAAAGCAAAGAAGCATCGCTCATATACTGAGAAAGTATATCAATGCAGCGTCTCTCACCATCAATAAAATCTTTTGTTTATTAACCTGCAACATCATTGATATTAATTATCCCTTAAAAATTGAATAGGCAAATTGGGGGCTTGCAGGACACATTGCTGAGACAGTTGTTTCATGAATCAGTACGTGTCTGCATTATTCTAAAGGATACTGACACCTAAAACGGTCAGCCTCCAAGCACCACGAGAGCCCCACTTTGCTTGTTAAATTTTAAAGGAAAGAATAATAAACGGATGATTTTATGGTTGGTGTCTGCTGTTGTGAATGTGTTAGAAATGAATTCTGAGCAGAAGCTCCCTCTGGTGGTTACAAACAGTACTGAACCATTCAATGAGGATTGGCAATCAGGAGTTACAGACTGGTCTTATATAAGGGAGGTTTCCTCCCATCATGGTTGCCGGTGATCAATTGTTCTTGTCTCAACTGTGGTTCCTGGTTCACTTGGAAGCTTGCTGAGTCTTGCCTCTTCTCCTGCTCTCAGATAAGATATTTTCTGTTTTTTGTTTTTGTGCTTACCATGTGCATATTTCTCTGCATTTCTGTGAGGTTAGCCAGGTCTCCACCCCTCCCGGGGGCTTGGGCTCCTCTCTGTTCATCTGGAGCCACTGTTATTTGTTCATTTGCCTTTTCCAGGTTTTTTTCAGTTGCTGCGGCTTAGTTTTGTTACACCAGAGAACTAATTTAGGTGGTAGAGGTCGTGTGATCTCAGGTGTTTTTGCAATTAGTAGAGTTGGTATTTTTTAGGGTTTTTTGGATTGCAGTAAGTGTCCTTCCTATCCTTTTCTGTCTAGGAAGATTGGGCCCCAACGTTTGCTCATACTATTTTCTGTCTGTGTCTGTATTTCTTCTTGTCTAACCGCCATTACATGTTTGGGGGCTTCCTATGTTCTTTGGGGATCTGCTCCGGGGCAGATAGCTTTCCTCTTTCTATCTTTAGGTGTAGTTAACCTCTCAGGCTGTGACGAGGTGTATAGGACCAACGTAGGAACGCTCCACAGCTGCCTTTAGTTGTGGTGGTTAGTCAGGGTACTGCAATCCAGTAGATTCCAACCTCTCTGGTGTATTGCCGTTTTTGCCTGCTCTCCTCAGCTACCAAATCATAACAGTCTGCCTTTTAATTGCTATAATTTTCTCATTATACTTGTACTTCAAACTGCTAACAGTAGAGTACCACAAGATCCACAATGTTGAAAAGTGTTGGACAGCGATAGTCCTAAGATAACTTTCTATTATATTGGACTAATCTTTGCTGAAGTTTACGGACACCTGAAGTTTGGATCTACAGTGGGAACAGAAAGTATTCAGACACTTTTACATTTTTCACTCTGTTTCATTGAAGCCAATTGGTAACTTCAAAAAAGTTAATTTTTTTCTCATTAATGTACACGCTGCACCCCATCTTGACTGAATCCCCCCCAGAAATATAGGAATTTTTGCTAATTTATTAAAAAAGAAAAAAATGAAATATCACATGGTCATAAGTGTTGTGAATGTGCTAGAAATGAATTCTGAGCAGAAGCTCCCTCTGGTGGTTACAAACAGTACTGAACTATTCAATGAAGATTGTGAAGATTGGCGATCAGGTGTTACTGACTGGTCTTATATAAGGGAGGTTCCCTCCCATCAGGGTTGCCGGTGATCAATTGTTCTGGTCTCAACTTTTGTTCCTGGTTCACTTTGAAGCCTGCTGTTTCGTGCCTGCATCTTCTGCTAACAGATAAGACATTTTCTTCTTTAGTTTTTTGTGCTTGCTTTTTGCATTTTGTCCTGCACTTCTGTGGGGGTCTGCCAGGTCCCCTCCGGGGGCTTGTGCTCCTCTCAGTTTAGTTCAGCCAGTTGTTTGTTCATTTGCCTTTTCCAGTTTTTTCTGTGGCTGCGGCTTAGTTTTGTTACACCAGAGAACTAATTTAGGTGGTAGAGGTCGTGTGATCTCAGGTGTTTTTCAATTAGTGTGTTGGTATTTTTTTTAGGGTTTTTTGGATTGCAGTAAGTGACCTTCCTATCCTTTTCTTTCTAGGAAGATTGGGCCCCAACGTTTACTCATACTATTTTCTGTCTGTGTCTGTATTTCTTCTTGTCTAACCGCCATTACATGTTTGGGGGCTTCCTATGTTCTTTGGGGATCTGCTCCGGGGCAGATAGCTTTCCTCTTTCTATCTTTAGGTGAAGTTAGCTTCTCAGGCTGTGATGAGGCGTCTAGGACCAACGTAGGTACGCTCCACGGCTGCCTTTAGTTGTGGTGGTTAGTCAGGGTACTGCAATCCAATAGATTCCAACCTCTCTGGTGTATTGCCTTTTTTGCCTGCTCTCCTCAGCTACCAAATCATAACAGTATCCCCGGCCTAAAACTGATAATTATATGGTACTCACAGAAGGGAAAAATAGTGTGAAAGAAAGAAGATTGTCAGAGATTTTTTTTTTTTTTTTCCCTCTGTATCTCTGGGTGCTGAGGAGGATTTTTTTTTCTCTCAATGGAGTTTGCACAGGTGTCTGGCCGTGTGGATCAGCTTGCCACTGAAGTTCGGAGTATTGCTACCTATCTTGCAGGGTTGCCTGTTGTGGAACCTAGGATTCCCATGCCAGATTTGTTTTTGGGGGATCGAGCTAAATTTCTGAATTTCAAAAATAACTGTAAGTTGTTTTTTGCCTTAAAATCTAAGTCCTCAGGGAACGCAGCACAGCAGGTTCAAATTGTCATCTCTCTCCTGCGCGGCGATCCTCAGGATTGGGCTTTTTCCCTGACACCTGGGGACCCTGTTTTGAGTAATGTTGATGCATTTTTTCAGGCTCTGGGGTTATTGTACGATGAGCCTAATGTCACTGATCAAGCTGAAAAAGCCTTGTTGGCATTAAATCAGGGGCTTGAGGACGCTGAGTTATACTGTCAGAGATTCCGAAGGTGGGCAGTCCTGACCAAATGGAATGATGATGCTTTGGCAGCCCTTTTTCGGAAGGGTCTGTCAGAGAATGTAAAGGATGTTATGGTGGGATTCCCTGTCCCCTCTGGTCTCAGTGATTCTATGTCATTAGCGATTCAAATTGACAGACGTTTGCGTGAGCGTAGAGGTATGCGTGGAATAGTGCTGCCTTGTGAACCAGCTTCTGAACCCATGCAGTGTGATAGAGTGGCTTCTGGGGCACAGCGTCATGAGTTTCGAAAACGCAATGGGTTATGTTTCTACTGTGGTGATGCCTCTCATGCTATTTCAGTCTGCCCTAAGCGGGGAAGACGTTTTGCACGTTCTGTTGTCTTGGGTAGTGTTCAGACTAAATTTTTGTTGACTGTTACCCTGATTTGCTCCCTGTCCACATTTTCTGCTCAGGCTTTTGTTGATTCAGGAGCAGCTATTAACCTGATGGATTTTGATTTTGCTAAACGTTGTGGGTTTCCCTTGATACCCCTACGGAAGTCTATTCCCCTACTGGGGATCGATTCTACCCCTTTAGCTGAGAATAAACCCCAGTTCTTTACTCAGGTGATAATGAGGGTTGAACCTGATCATCAGGAGAGTTGCAAATTTTTGGTGCTATATAATCTGCATGACATTATTGTACTGGGTTTCCCTTGGTTACAGTCTCATAATCCTGTTTTGGATTGGAAATCTGTGGCTGTAACCAGTTGGGGCTGCCAATGTGTTAATGCCAACACTCCTGTTTTTTCTGCCTTCCCCCAGGCTCAGGATGTTCCTGACTTTTTGACTGATTTTTCTGATGTGTTTAGCGAAAGTAAATCTGCATCCTTGCCCCCCATAGGAGCTATGACTATGCTATTGAATTAGTGCCTGGTAGTAAATTCCCTAAAGGTCGCCTTTTTAACTTGTCTGTACCTGAACATGACACTATGCGGTCTTATATCAAGGAGTCATTGGAGAAGGGTCATATCAGACCATCCTCTTCACCCTTGGGTGCCGTTTTTTTCTTTGTGGCCAAAAAGGATGGTTCATTAAGGCCGTGTATTGATTATCGTCTCTTGAACAATATCACTGTGAAATATCAGTATCCGTTACCCTTGATTTCTGACCTGTTTTCCAGGGTGAAAAGTGCTACTTGGTTTACCAAGCTTGAACTCAGGGGGGCATATAACCTTATTCACCTTAAGCACGGGGATGAATGGAAGACGGCATTTAATACCCCAGAGGGGCATTTTGAGTACCTAGTGATGCCCTTTGGGCTCACTAATGCTCCTTCCGTCTTCCAGTCCTTCATGAATGACATTTTCAGGGATTTTGTGGATAAATTTCTGATTGTTTATTTGGATGATATCTTGATTTTTTCCAATGATTGGAACTCTCATGTGAAACATGTTCGAACTGTGTTCCAGATTTTGAGAGAGAATGCTCTGTATGTGAAGGGATCAAAGTGTCTTTTTGGCGTACAGAGGATCTCATTTCTGGGATTCATTTTGTCCCCATCTGTTATTGAAATGGACCCGGTCAAGGTTCAGACCATCTGTGATTGGGTCCAACCTACTTCATTGAAGGCTCTTCAGAGATTCTTGGGTTTTGCCAATTTTTATCGTAAATTTATTGGTAATTTCTCTGTTATTGTTAAACCATTGACTGATTTGACCAAGAAGGGTCCTGATGTGGTGAATTGGCCTCCTGAGGCAGTTTCTGCGTTTCAGGAACTTAAGCAGAGATTCACTTCTGCTCCTGTTCTATGGCAGCCTGATGTTTCTCTGCCATTTCAGGTGGAGGTTGATGCCTCTGAAATTGGGGCAGGTGCCGTTTTGTCCCAAAGAGATCCAGAGACCTCTAAAAGTAACCCTTGTGCCTTTTTCTCTCGAAAATTTTCTCCAACTGAACGTAATTATGACGTGGGTAATCAGGAGTTATTGGCCATGAAGTGGGCTTTTGAAGAGTGGAGACATTGGCTGGAGGGAGCCAAACATCAGGTGGTGGTCCTCACGGACCATAAGAATCTGGTTTATCTGGAATCAGCCAAGCGACTTAATCCTAGACAGGCCAGGTGGGCCTTGTTTTTCACACGTTTTAATTTTGTGGTTTCCTTTCTTCCTGGCACTAAGAATGTTAAAGCGGATGCCCTCTCGAGGAGTTTCCTTGCTGACTCTCCCGAGTTATCTGATCCTACTGTTATTTTGAAAGAGGGTGTAGTTCTTTCCGCCATCTCGCCCAATTTGAGACTGGCTCTGGAAGGGTGTCAGGAGGATAAACCCGAACTCTGCCCTATTGGGAAATTGTTTGTCCCAGACCGTGGAAAAAGAGTGTGATGTCTGAGATTCATTGTTCCGCATTGGCCGGTCATCCCGGAATTTTTGGTACCAGAGACTTGGTTAGTCGGTCCTTTTGGTGGCCTACTTTGTCTCGTGACGTCAGGGAATTTGTGCAGTCCTGCGGGACTTGCTCTCGCTCCAAGCCTTGCTCTCGCCCTAGTGGTTTGTTGATGCCATTGCCTGTGCCCAAGAGACCATGGACCCATATCTCTATGGATTTCATTTCCGACCTCCCTGTTTCTCAGAGAATGACCGTTATCTGGGTTTTCCAAAATTATACATCTTGTGCCATTACCTAAGTTGCCTTCCTCTCCGAATTGGTGCCTTTGTTCCTTCAGCACGTGGTTCGGTTACACGGTATTCCTGAGAACATTGTGTCTGACAGAGGAGTCCAGTTTGTTTCCAGATTTTGGAGGACTTCTTGTTCTAAACTTGGTGTTTAATTGTCTTTCTCCTCAGCTTTTCATCCTCAGACCAATGGACAAACTGAGAGAACAAACCAGACATTGGAGACTTATCTGAGATGCTTTGTGTCTGCTGATCAGGATGACTGGGTCTCTTTTTTGCCTTTGGCTGAGTTTGCCCTTAATAATAGGGCTAGCTCTGCAACCTTGATGTCTCCATTTTTCTGCAATTTTGGGTTTCACCCTCGATTTTCTTCAGGACAGACAGAGGCTTCTGTCTGTCCAGGTGTTGACTCTGTTGTGGAGCGTATGCAGCAGATTTGGGACCAGGTAGTGGAGAGGTTGTCCCTCTCTTAGGAGAGGGCCCAGCGGTTTGCCAACCGGCATAGGACTGATGGTCCTCGGTTTGAAGTGGGGGACTTGGTCTGGTTGTCCTCAAGAAATATCCCTATGAGAGTTGCATCTCCTAAGTTTAAGCCTAGGTTCATTGGACCTTATAAGATCATGGAGATTCTTAATCCTGTTTCCTTTCGTTTACTTCTTCCAGGGACATTTAAGATCCATAACGTGTTCCACAAGTCCTTATTGAAGAGGTTTGTCGAGCCAGTGGTTCCTATGGCTGTGCCTCCTGACCCTGTTTTGGTTGAGGGCAATCTGGAGTATGTGGTTGAGAAAATATTGGATTCTCGTTTTTCTAGACGGAAACTCCAGTATTTGGTTAAGTGGAGAGGTTATGGTCAGGAGGACAATTCTTGGGTGTTTGCTTCGGACATCCATGCTAGAAGACTCATCCGTGCTATCACAGAGCTCATCCTGACCGACCTGGTTGCCCAAATGAGGGTTCGGTGACCCCTCCTCAAGGGGGGGGTACTGTTGTAAATGTGCTAGAAATGAATTCTGAGCAGAAGCTCCCTCTGGTGGTTACAAACAGTACTGAACTATTCAATGAAGATTGTGAAGATTGGCGATCAGGTGTTACTGACTGGTCTTATATAAGGGAGGTTCCCTCCCATCAGGGTTGCCGGTGATCAATTGTTCTGGTCTCAACTTTTGTTCCTGGTTCACTTTGAAGCCTGCTGTTTCGTGCCTGCATCTTCTGCTAACAGATAAGACATTTTCTTCTTTTAGTTTTTTGTGCTTGCTTTTTGCATTTTGTCCTGCACTTCTGTGGGGGTCTGCCAGGTCCCCTCCGGGGGCTTGTGCTCCTCTCAGTTTAGTTCAGCCAGTTGTTTGTTCATTTGCCTTTTCCAGTTTTTTCTGTGGCTGCGGCTTAGTTTTGTTACACCAGAGAACTAATTTAGGTGGTAGAGGTTGTGTGATCTCAGGTGTTTTTGCAATTAGTGTGTTGGTATTTTTTTAGGGTTTTTTGGATTGCAGTAAGTGACCTTCCTATCCTTTTCTTTCTAGGAAGATTGGGCCCCAATGTTTGCTCATACTATTTTCTGTCTGTGTCTGTATTTCTTCTTGTCTAACCACCATTACATGTTTGGGGGCTTCCTATGTTCTTTGGGGATCTGCTCCGGGGCAGATAGCTTTCCTCTTTCTATCTTTAGGTGAAGTTAGCTTCTCAGGCTGTGACGAGACGTCTAGGACCAACGTAGGTACGCTCCACGGCTGCCTTTAGTTGTGGTGGTTAGTCAGGGTACTGCAATCCAATAGATTCCAACCTCTCTGGTGTATTGCCTTTTTTGCCTGCTCTCCTCAGCTACCAAATCATAACACATAAGTATTCAGGCCCTTTGCTCAGACACTCGTATTTAAGTCACATGCTGTCTAGTTCCTTGTGATCCTCCTTGAGATGGTTCTACCCTTTCATTGGAGTCAAGCTGTGTTTAATTAAATTGATAGGATAAAGGCACACACCTTTCTATGTAAGATCTCACAGCTCACAGTGCATGTCAGACCAAATGAGAATCATGAGGTCAAAGGAACTGGCCAAGGAGCTCAGAGATAGAATTGTGGCAAGGCACAGATCTGGCCAAGGTTACAAAAGAATTTCGGCAGTACTCAAGGTTCCTAAGAGCACAGTGGCCTCCATAATCCTTAAATGGAAAAAGTTTGGGACCACCAGAAGTCTTCCTAGGCCTGGCTATGCAGCCAAACTGAGCAATAGTGGGAGAAGAGCCTTGGTGAGAGAAGTAAAGAAGAACCCCAATATCACTGTGGCTGAGCTCCACAGATGCAGTAGGGAGATGGGAGAAAGTTCCAAAAACTCAACTATCACTGCAGCCCTCCGCCAGTTGGGCCTTTATGTCAGAGTGGCTCGACAGAAGCCTCTCCTCAGTTCCAAAGGCTTAAGCACTCAACTTAAAAGGTTTATTAGTAGTATCTCCAAACGTTTCGGTCAGAAAAGACCTTCATCAGTGACTACTTATTTTTATATAGAAGATTGTCTCCTAAAAACCGCTATGTAGACTGGAGCTCTGCCAGGACGCTGTCTGAGCCTGCTGGGGCCCACATACTCATGGAAACCAAATCAGCAGGCTCAGACAGCGTCCTGGCAGAGCTCCAGTCTACATAGCGGTGGATACCGCAAGCTTAGTCACTGGATATTTCTACTGAGCATTCTTATAAGCTACGTTTGTCTTTAAGCAGCACACTTTCCTTGGGGCACGCACCTCTCCTCCCCTTTTTAGGAGACAATCTTCTATATAAAAATAAGTAGTCACTGATGAAGGTCTTTTCCGACCGAAACGTTTGGAGATACTACTAATAAACCTTTTAAGTTGAGTGCTTAAGCCTTTTTTCATTATTAGTACCCGGTGTGGGAACCTAGACTTTAAAGCACCAGTCTCATTCAGGTTGTGCTCACGGTTTTCTTTCATAGTATCTCCTCAGTTCCAGACATATGAAAGCCCGCATAGAGTTTGCTAAAAAACACATGAAGGACTCCCACACTATGAGAAATAAGATTCTCTGGTCTGGTGAGACGAAGATAGAACTTTTTGGTGATAATTCTAAGCAGTATGTGTGGAGAAAACCAGGCACTGCTCATCACCTGACCAACACAATCCCAACAGTGAAACATGGTGGCAGCATCATGCTAGGGGGGTGTTTTTCAGTTGCAGGGACAGGACTACTGGTTGCAATTGAAGCACTAGGGTTACATATAGTAAAATGTATTTTTATGGTGGATTTGTGTTAGCAGTGTAGCATACGTTTTAATCCTATACTGTTGTACAAAAGTCGATATGTAGCACTCCGGCAAAAAGGACATTGTTCTGACCTTTTTTACGTAAATGACTGTGTAAACGGCTGTGGCATAGAGCACAGCAGCTGATCTATCATCAGCTACGACTATTGCCCTATTATTAGCATTGTAGGTAACCATCATTGTTTAAAATGAATGAACAGCATAGTATTTCTTTAAAAATGATGGCTGACATAACAGCAACATCTTAAAACATTTAGCAGAAATACATGCAAATAAACAGCGGCTGTATGTAATTGTCTATTTGTTTACAGCATACAGAAGGATTTATGGATACTTTGTGTACTTTTGATACTGTAGCTACAAAAATAAGTATTAACCCCTTCACGCCGCAGCCCTTTTTCATTTTTGCGTTTCTGTTTATCACTTCCCCTCTTCCCAGAGACATAACTTGTTTATTTTTCCATCAATATGGCCATGTGAGGTCTTGTTCTTTGCAGGACGAGTTGTGTTTTTGAACGACACCATTGGTTTTACCATATCGTGTATTGGAAAATGGGAACAAAATTTCCAAATGCAGTGAAATTCAGAGACAGAATAATTTAGCAATGGGGTGGTCAAAATACAAGTTGAGGTAAAAAAAAAAAAAAAAAGATTATCAAAATATTGCTTACAGGAGCAAGAGATGTGCACCAAGTCTAGCTGAACCAAATAACTGGCAATAGGCAAGAGGAATATAGAATCTTCAATGGCCAGTAGCCCGACCAGGATAACAACGGGAATCCAAGACAAAAGTCAACCATCAAGCTACCGATTACGAGGTACCACAAGTCTCAAAATCACACAGGACCAATGCGTTATTGCTTCACTTCAACTGAGGTGGGATGCAACCAGGTGATAGAAGAAGAAATAGAGGAGCAGGGCACCAACATGGATGTCACACCCAGAGACACATACAGTTGTAGGTTAAAATGGCTCCTGCATGCAGCTTGGTTACACCGACTATGTGTAGAAGTGAAGAGGGAGGTAATGAGTGGTGGCCTGATTATGGGAGGCAGTGATTTGAGACTGGAGTTTAAAGAAGGCTGTAGTGGGTGGGTGCTGGTGGTCAATAAGGGTGGGTGAGTTAGGCAAACCACCGCTCTAGGAATGAACAGTGAGGGTATTGTGAGTGGGCACAGAATGCTGGCGTTAAGAGAGGCGGTAAATGTTTCTTGTGAGGCAGGCGCTAGTGATCATGGAAAATATAGTACTTCTAGACCATTCAAGAAGACTATGTAAGTAGACCAATTGTGTATCGGTGGGTTTGAGGCCATAAAAAGGTGACTGAGGAGAATAATCAAAAGGTAAGGGGTAGTTTAGTAGGTAGAATAAAATATCATCCATACAGTATGTTTTTTTTTTTTCATAAGTGAAAATGACATAGGAAAATGTCCCTTTAGCATCTCATATTTTGTATAGAAATAAAAAAAAACCTCTAAACTGATAATGACATGATACGAAAAGGTCAATTTTTCCTTATAAACCTATTTTACAAAAGGTTGTAGCCTGTTTCGCAGCCCACTTGTGGAAGCTCTTCACATTATGATCTGTACTTTTGACTCTTTAGAACTGAACATATCATAATTATAGAGCTGGCAGCACTAGACCACAGCAATTTTGCAGCTGTCTATGCTCCTTCATGGGTCCTTAGCCAAGAACCAGGAAAGATAGGAATAATTAGATATTTTAATTGTAAAATAACGCCACCTATGCATATATCACATGGATATTACATGTGCTCCACTGACCCTTAAAATGACTTGTACAAGAGTGAAAAAATAATTTCTGAAAATTAATGTAAAATTACTATATATTAGCTAACTTCTGTTAAAAGTGAAATAAATAAATTTCAAAGCATTTGTCCCTAAAATTGAAAAATCCATAATAAATTTGTCTCTTTTCAATATTTCAAAATTATGTTCAGCACTTGCGTAGTTAGTACCATATATCTGGTGGGAAAACATTCTGAGAACAAATATAACCCCTATCACAGCACTTACAAAGTTTGGTCTCCAGCGTTCCTAGATTATTTAAAAGACTATGGGAACTTTCAGGAGCATTACTTAAAACAGGGTTCCCCAACTCCAGTCCTCAAGGCCCACCAACAGGTCATGTTTTCAGGATTTCCTTAGTATTGCCCAAGTGATAATTGCATCATCTGTGCAATACAAAAGAAATCCTGAAAACATGACCTGTTGGTGGGCCTTGAGGACTGGAGTTGGGGAACCCTGACTTAAAAGCATACCTGTCATTTCAAGTAGGAATAACACCATATCTGGTCATTATGATTTGTATTCTGCATTTTTCACCAGTTTTCACCTCTGCTGGATCCATGTCTAATTTTAAGTTCTTTCACCTAATGGATAGAGACTATTTGCTATGAGGTCTCCTATACATAGCACGTACAGATAGGTGGATTCCTGTTCTTCTGTCTATGCAGGATACTCAGAGCAGAAAGGGCAGTCAGTAGGTAGGACATTACACAGCAGTACTGAGCTGTGTGGCTGTGAATCTAGCACTGACATTAGGTAAAACAGATGTTTGAAGCTGCAGATCCATCTTCTGGCCTCCCACTTTGATGAGTGTTTCTCACTCCTCTTCCCTCTTTCACCTCTCCATACAGTACAATAAGAGGTGTAATCTAACCACTAACTGTGCTGCCAGTTCTTCTTGCGTTCAGCAAGACAGATTTGATATTTTTTTTCCCACAATGATGGTAAGTTCAGAAGGCACAAGAGGAAGTAGATCATTGCTGGAAAAAAAAGAGCAGATCTTGCTGATAAGGTACATTACACAGCTTACGGTAATATTTCTTACTACTAATATATGCAAAGTTTGAAGAAACAACAGAGAACGATTATTTAAATGCATGCATTTTTGGTTACAAATCATTTTTTAAATGGATGTCATTAAAAATGTTTAGCCGTTTAGCTTCTACAGCTGTGTGATTTATTGTACAAAGCAGACTACAGAATGGTTTAACAGTGAATCCACTAGTGAACTTGTTCAGATAGCAGGGTTTGTAACTCCTTATCTTTCTTGTCCTGAATTCCTCCAAGAAGAACTATGATCATGTCACCAGTCATCTTCTAACTAGTCATAAATCATCAGAGAGAAATTCAGGAGAAGAAAGAGAAGGGTTACAATAAACCCTGCCATCTGAACATGTACACACACAAAAAATGCTAAAAAAAATACAAGACATTTTTCATAGCAACTATTCTAAGGGGCATTTTAGGAAATGTTTAGCACAGATATTGATATTTTTTTTATTATAACAGCTATAAGAAAAATTGCATACTCTCAACAAGCCCATAATGCGCAAGGTGAACTTCCAAGTTTCAGATTTTCTTGCAGATTTAAAATCAGTTCTGTACCATTTATATATGTGTTGTTTTATCGGTTTGTGGCAAGCATATGCCTCACTGCAAGTCCATTCAGATGAATGGGACTGTTGATGTCATTTCTGCAACAAAATCTGCAACATGTAAGAATCCACGCTACGACTGCCAAGCTGACAAAGATAGAGGGTATCCCGACATTTCTCACCATCACTTAAACCCATTGATGACAGGAGAAAGAATATCATGAAAATTCACAGAGCTACACCCGATAAGCCTCTGACGGACCTGGAAATAGAGTGGGTTTCCGCTGTCAGTTACCTGCCTTCAAACCAGTAACAGGATCAGTTCCCAGTCTAAAATATGACACATATACTCATATCTTGTATCACCGCAACTGCAGTGGTGTAAGCGCTCCTACCTACTACCATACTGTACTATGGCCTTTAGAGATGCACAAAGCCAATAAAAAGGCAAAAAATACAAATAAAAACTGAATATGACAAACTAACCTGCTAATTCACAAGTGTCTGCAGCTGCCATGTTTTATGTCTCATTTCCCAAGACTGCTTTTAAATGGCAGAAACAGGTGCAAGAGAAGTGCAAGGAATACAAATCTGATACATACATTACTAGTAACTGGAGACATCTCCGCAGACCGCCCTGCCAAATTATTTCCTGACACATATTCGCTTCTAAGGTTGTCCTGAACACATACAGTATGTAACACACTCGCACACAGGTAAAACCTAAAAATAAGAACTTGCATTTGAATGTACATTGGGCAATGTATGTAGTTGCTGTTGTGGTGCAATACAAAGACAGCAACCAATTCAGAGTATGTCTAAGACAAGTCGCTTTAGATGAAAATGTTAATTAATTTTCAAACAAACTAACAAGTAATAACTGTGTTCCATGTTTCTATGATGAAGTTCTGTCATGGGAATGTAGCACAGCTGACAAAGATCAAGCGGCAGCACACAAACCTCAAAGGCTCAGTGCTAAATGGAAATGATTAGGGATTTCCATGCATGTCAAAAGGCATCGTAGTCGTGCTGCACAGCTACATCCCATGTTTTTTACTTTTATGGTTTTGCAATATGATTTTTAGATGCAAAAAATCATGATACACACGTGCAGTTATTTTCCACGCAAATAAATCTGTAGATTTCAGCACCTGTGACAGCACCTTGAGGATAACGTTACCTCCTTTTTTTTTGCAACTTTGTTTAGCTTCTAAAAACTAGAGAAGAGCGAATTTGTTCAGATTTTGTCCCCGAATCTGATTTTGACATATTTGGGCCATATTCGAACACTATTCGGGCCGAATGTATATCTTATGATCGGTTCCGAACATATTCGGTAATTTCTACTCCCATTGACTTTAATGACGTTTGGCTGTGTTCAACAAATAGTGCAAAAACAATATTTGATACTGATCGTATTTGGACCGAATCTGAACAAATTCGCTCATCTCTACTAAAAACCACCAAAAATTTCAATACTTCTTTTTAAACAAGCAATGTAAGCATAAACTGTGGATTTATGTAGCTTTTTTATTATTCGCCTAAGTTGTTTTTTAAATATG
This sequence comes from Oophaga sylvatica, assembly GCA_033576555.1. Classification (NCBI taxonomy): domain Eukaryota; kingdom Metazoa; phylum Chordata; class Amphibia; order Anura; family Dendrobatidae; genus Oophaga; species Oophaga sylvatica. The sequence continues at coordinate 471,906,334 of JARQOD010000001.1, forward strand.
ATTTTTCCATAAACAAAAGGAAGGCTATGGGAAAATATGAAAAAAAAGCCACAAAAACGGTTCTCTGTAAATAAAAAAAAAAAAAGGATGAAGGCATAAATAAAAGTCCTAAATAAAATACAGCATTTGTATGATTTTTAGTTTTCTTCTATACTTTTAGCTAATATTTAGCAGTGTTTTTCTGCAAGAAAAAAAACAGCAAAAAAGGCAAGAAAAATAAAGGCAAACCATCTCTAATGACAGTATTGACTGACTAGTATGTAAAGCATATTTTGTTAGCTTGTAAAGTGCCAGGTCTTCATAAGATTTCTGATCACAGCGGAGTGAAGTAGATGAGCAGACAGACAATGCTGAAGGATGTCACTGGCTTCTGTCTGCCCATCCACTTCAAATGAAACTGGCCACATGATTAATTTCAAGTGTTTCTCTCATGTCTGCTTGTTCAGGAGCTTGTTATGACAGTTGTCTAAACCCGGGTTCCCCAACTCCAGTCCTCAAGGCCCACCAACAGGTCATGTTTTCAGGATTTCCTTTGTATTGCACAGGTGATGCAATTATCACCTGGGCAATACTAAGGAAAACCTGAAAACATGACCTGTTGGTGTGCCTTGAGGACTGGAGTTGGGGAACACTGGTCTAAACTGTGTGCTCCCCCATGACGCAAGAACAGCTAGCGATCCGATCAGCTTCAAAAGCGACTCTTGCAAGCCCTAAAGCATGAGTAGGAAATCGGCCACCACTAATAGACTGTACAGGTGGATGGTAACCTAAGCAATGTGCAGTACAAAATAAAATTAAATATCTTTCCTCTCATTCTTAAGAACAGATGGGATTTTTAATAAGAGGTAAAATGCTAAGGTGCTAGTTTTACAAACATTTTGCTGTTTTACCAATATATGATTTTAAAAAATACATAGCACAGTCTCTGGAAGTGTTTTGTGAGTGAAAATAGTTGATGCAGTACAGGACAAGTTCCATTATATCAAGCACATTATAACCTAACAGATGAACTGCATATCAACAAACAAACATTATGGCTATAATATGGTGGTGAGGTGATGTTGGCTGCTTCAGAGACCGAGCACTGTGACATAATTTACACAACCATGAAGATTCCTCTGCAAGGAGTGAAATAAGTGTCAGGTTTGCAGCAAAATTCTCACCAAAATGCACATTGTTAGCCACCTCTGTACATAAAAATATCTCCTGGTAAAAGAAGTCTTTTTAAATATTGGGGGATTCTCAATTTAAAAAAAAAATGATTTTTTTTTTCCTATTGATACAGAGTAAGATTTTATCCTGCCAGTTTAGATTGCAATGTGCATGTTTGTGATAGCAATAAGTCACAATCACAATGCATATCTGCTGTGTTGCTGAAAAAGAACTTCTAGCTTTGCAATTTTCGCATGTTGTGTAATATCAATACATAATCATGATAAATGGACTTTTTATATTAATTTATAAGAGTACAGCTATATGTATTTGCCAGAGCAACCCGCAATGCAGGCAAACACCGAGCCAACAGGTGGTTTTATCAAAAGTGAAGCGACAGGATGTTAAAAGGGAATCTATCACCAGGTTTTCCCAATATAAAATATCCCTACTACCTTTAATGTCTCTTTTAAAGCAGTCTTGCAATATGTATATTATTCCCCACCTCCCTGCAGATCCCAAATAATTATTTTCATAATTCTCCCCCTATACGGTGCATTTCGGTTCGATGGCCATCGCTCATCTTGCTTCGACGCCTTCTCTCTCCCTGCAACCGCTGTCCGTCTACTTGCTTTATGTGGATGACGCCGCTTATGTCATTCACATAGTGCCCCCCATACACTCCTGCGCAAGTGCCCTTCTTTCTGCCCTGTCAGGGGCAGAGCAAAGTACTGTAATGCGCATGCACGGGAAGGGGCCAAAGAGCGCCGATGACACAGGACTGAAGCCGGTGCATGCGCATTACAGTACTTTGCTCTTCCCGTGACAGGGCAGAAAGAAGGGCACTTGTGCAGGAGTGTAAGGGGGGACCTGTGTCGATGACATAAGCCACGTTATTCACATGAAACAAGATGGAGGACAGCGATTGCAGAAGTTAAGAGGCGCTGAAGCAAGACAAGTGAAGCCTATTGTACTGAACAGCACAATATGAGGGGATTATAAAAGGTACCGTATTTTGCAGAGAAGCTGCAGAGAAGTTGGTGACCTGTCTACAACTTGCTAGACTGCAGTAACAGAGGCATTAAAGGTGGTGGCCGTAGCTTACAGGTTCCCTTTATCATTTAAAAATTACTCTACCTACAAAACCGTTAAGACATTACCAATCATTCGAAAACATTGCCAATTTGTGATTGAGGCCGGCGTCACACTTGCGAGTTTGATGCGAGTAAGTCGCACGACTTTCTCGCATCAACACCCGGCACGGCCGCCCGCTCTCGGACCCGAGTGTGCGGCTGCATAGAAATACATGCAGCCGCACACTCGTGTCCGAGAGCGGGCGGCCGTGCCAGGTGTTGATGCGAGTTAGTCATGCGACTTACTCGCATCAAACTCGCAAGTGTGACGCCGGCCTAAAACTGCAGGTTGAGTAGAGCTGAGGCTGGATTCACACATACCTGTTTCTCAGTCCAAGTTTGGACTGCAATGCATGGACTGGCTGCGGGCCGACATACTCATGTATGGATCATGACACTACATTGGCTGCTATGTGTGTCTGTGCCTACAGTACAAGAACAAAGCTTCAAATAAAAAATTCTAATTTTAGTGAATTTCTATTTCTTTCATTGTTTTGCCATTTAATTTTTTACTACAGATTTTGGTTTATTTCAATGCAGATTAACCTCATTGTGGACCATAACTCATACTTAACAGCCAGGCTACATCAGATAAATCTTAAGCTGTGATGCTGGAAACTCTACACTTCACATTTTTAAAAAGACAGTTCCAAAAAAAAGAAGACAAAAGTTTGATGGTTATAGGGTGAATGATTAGCAAATGTAGCTTTCATTGGAATATTAAAAGCTGTTCTAAGATACAGAAATACTCTGCTTGGTAAAATTGCAATGGGTCAAAGGCTGAAAGGGCGCCATGAACCCTGTATTTTAGTGATCTAATTCCTTGGATGGAAGAAGAAATTAAAAGAGAATTTGTCTTCAGATTAAAGCTTCCTGAACCATCAAAAGCATGATCAGACACTGGCTGCACGATTGCAGCTACCATATATATATTTTACTATGAAGCACTGCAGCTGGGACGAGCTGAAGCCAGAAATGTTACTCCAGGCGAGAAATGGAGTAAGATTTCTGGTGTGGCACATGAAAGTACACGCCACTGATCAGATGCTACAAATTCATTAAGGCTACTTTCACACATCAGTTTTTTGCTGTCCGGCGGGATCCGTCCAATATGTAAAAAGACGGATCCGGCGCAGATGGGGAAAAAACTGATGGAACGGATCCAATTTTTAGTCGGACCTGACCTGAACTTTTGAACCTGAAAATGCCGTCTGCGCATGCCTGGAACGTGGAGAGAGAGAGAGAGAGAGAAAGAGAGAGAGAGAGACCAGAAAAGCAAATGTTCTGGGCATGCTCACAGGAGAAAAACGGAATGCAGTGGCCGGATCAGGCACAAGAGTGATCCGGTCGCCGGATTCTCCCATTGACTTTCATTGTAACCCAGAGCCGGTTGGACCGCATCCGCTGCCATCCGTTTTTTTCGCCGGACACAAAAAACGTTACAGCATGCGCTGTGTCCGGCAGCCAGAAACAAAATTTTAGACTGGATCCGGCAAAAACCGGACAAAACGCAAGCACATGCGGCGCTAATGCAACTCAATTAGGAAAAAATGGATCCGTCGGAAAAAAAACGGATCCGTTTTTTGCAAAACATGCAAACACCGAACACCTAATCCCCGATGCCCACGACTCCTGTAAGCAATCAAAAATAAAAAAACAACATATACTCCCTGTCCGCCGTAGTCCATTTAATACCAAGTGTCCCACGACGGGAAGCAAAGAAGAGGACGTCTTCGCTAGAAGATGGGAGGCCCCGGACCAGACCACGACACCCATCGGACCGGACTGGAACCCGGACCGCCCCTGAGTGAGTATAATCTAACTCGTTTTTCTTCTCTTTCAGGTTACAATGGGAGCTTATCTACAGCATTACAGAATGATGTAGATAAGCCCCTGATGGCCGTGGCCGCAGCTTATAGTCGAAAAAATAGCTGACAGATTCCCTTTAAAAGCAGTTAGGGACCAAGACGTTTGGGGGACTAGTTGGAATGGTGGATCCCCGATGGCTTCTCCCCATCCACTGCCATTGTGTGACAGGTCTAACTCAATGTGTATAGCAAGTGTGCTGTCAGTCATTGGCTGTGAGTTGGGAGAAGGTCAGTCCCAGGCGACTTTTACGTATGTTTTCTCCATAACGCTGCAGCATTTCAGAGTAAAACATACATGGCTGAGATTATGCAGCCAGTCAGGGCTGCCACTAGGAATTTCGGGGCCCAATACTGGCAAAATTTATGGAGCCCCCCTTGAGACTCCGCCCAGGCTCCACCCCTCAGTTCCACATCCATCCTCGTTCCTCCTCCACCATGCAAACCTTCCAAAATACCTCCGCCCTTTCATGGAAAAACTTCACTTCTGTACCATGCCATCACCAATGACACATTAACACCAATCACTCGATGAATATGCAGCATTTTGCTTGTTTAGTATAATACACCCCATAGTCCTCCATATATTATAATGTGTGCCACAGTCCTCCATATTGTAAAGTGCACACCCCATAGTCCTCCATATAATATACTGTATCCATAGTCCTCCATATAGTATAATACACTCCTAATAGCCCTCCATATATTAAAATATACTCAGTCATTCATATAGTATAATACACTCCTCATAGTGCTCCATATAGTATAATGCACCGCCATAGTCATCCATGTAGTACAAGTCACTTCCCATAGTATAATGCACCCATATTCTTCATATGGTATAATGTAATCCCCATAGTCCTCGATACAGTATAATGCAGCCACATATAGTATAATGCAGTCACCCTATAGAGCATAATACAGCCACCCACAGAGCATAATGCAGCCACCCCACAGAGTATAATGCAACCACCCCACAGAGTATAATGTAAACCCCCCATAGAATATAATTGAGCCCCCTTATATAGTAAATGTAGCCCTCATAAAATACAATGTAGCCCTCCTCATATAGTATAATGCAGCCCCATACAATATAATCTAGCCCCCATAGAATACAATGTAGCCACCTCATACAGTATAATGTAGCCCCCTCATAAGAGTATGATGCAATCACCCCTCATAGAATATAATAAATATAATACAGCCCCCATAAAATATAATGTATCCCTGAATAGAATATCATACAGCCCGCCTCCCCAAAGGAATATAACGTAGCCCCCATAGTATATAACACAGCCACAAAGTATATAACACAGCCACATATAAAATATAATATATCTACTAATAGTATATAACACAGCCAACATAGTATATAGCACGGCCCACATAGTATATTGCGCAAACCACATAGTATATAGCGTGGCCCACATAGTATACAGCAGTACCCACATAGTATACAGCAGGGTCCACATAGTATATAGCAGGGCCCACATAGTATATAGCGCGGCCGCACAGTATATAGCGCGGCCCGCATAGTATATAGCATGGCCCAAATAGTATATTGCAGGGCCCACATAGTATACAGCAGGGCCCAAATAGCATATTGCAGGGCCCACATAGTATATAGCAGGGCCCACATTGTACAGCAGGGCCCACATAGTATACAGCAGGGCCCACGTAGTATATAGCAGGGCCCACAATGTACAGCAGAGCCCACATAGTATACAGCAGGGCCCACATAGTATATAGCAGGGCCCACATAGTATATAGCAGGGCCCACATTGTACAGCAGAGCCCACATAGTATATAGCAGGGCCCACATAGTGTACAGCGTGGCCCACATAGTATATAGCAGGGCCCACATAGTGTACAGCGTGGCCCACATAGTATATAGTAGGGCCCACATTGTACAGCCCTCATCTCTCCCCCCCACCCCCAGGAATGGCCCCACAGCAGTACGCACTGACAGCTTTATAAAAAAAAAAAAAAAACACTCCTCACCTTCTCCTCGTGCCAGCGCTGCTCCCTGCTCCTGTCTCCTGCTCTGCCTGGCACACAGTGTGTGCGCGATGACATCATCGTGCATGCGCTGTGTCAGAGACAGAGCGGGGAATGATGGGAGAGGGAGCGTCAGCTGACGCTCTCTCCTCCATCATTGCTTTGAACTGTACCGGCAGACGCCGGTATAGTTCAAAGCAGCGCGGGGGGAGTCGGCGCTGGGGGCAGGCGGGCCCCCTGCCTTACAGGGGCCCCATAGCATAGGGCTGCGTGATGTGCCGCTAGCTGGGGGCCCCTTGGGAAGCAGGGAGAGCCTCAAAATGTTGGGGGCCCCGGGCCCGAGCGCGGACCGGCATGCTCGGGCAGCGGGCCCCCCTAATCACCAGGCCCCATACCGCAGTAAGGGTTATCATGCCCTGATGGCGGCCCTGCAGCCAGTGCTTGATATATGGTGCCTGAATAACAGGCAAAATGTATCAGCTGTCAGGTTCTCTTGTAATCAAATTACAGAACAAAGATGCCCAGATAGATGATTAAAAAAAAAAAAATTGTATTCGTATATTTATCAGTCAAGGTTTTGCTAAATTTCTAACCTACACTCCAACATCTCATAGATTACAAATTTCACATAACATCCAATTTTGACACAACTTATCCTTTGCTTGGTCCATCCATTATCTCATGTCACTATATTTTTATGCATTTTCCTTCACTATCATTAGTCAACAATTATTGTAACCTCCTCCGCTCTGTAATTGTGAGCAGAGCTCCATGGGGGATGCGAGACATTGTGAGATTAATAACTCCAATACAGAGTGCAATTTATGTCACAATGAAGTAGTTACCATCTGTAAAGTACCAGTAGCTGCTGACAACCATTCCCAGATAAGACAGAAGACAAGTATGTGAACATGGATGCCTTTCATTGCTGACTACAGAACACTAGAAATAGAAACAAAATCGCAGAGAGGGCCCATTCACTGGATAAATCCAGTCGAAGCATACAAATAATGTGCACATTTTTAAATTGTGACTAATTAGTAGAGCTATTATCATGCTAGTTTTCCCTGCATGACAGATCTGTAAATCAGAATGTGAAATGAGCAAGAAAACTACAACCTTCAGAATGTTTTAGGCATTCAATCAAAATGAATAGGAGGATATCAAGGAAAAAGCAGCATTCTGTATGCTGAAACTTGAAATTTGTGGTGTTGTGTACAGTTTTGTGCATTTGTTACAGTGCTGTGCAAATTAATTGGGACAAAGCATTTTTTAAGTAAAATCGTAGGTTGGTTACCAGTCAGTGATTCAAACCAGTTTTAACTGCTTTGAACAGGTGTGAGTGTACAACCTTGAGTAACAAAATGTGGTTTGACTGGTTTTAGTCAGAAAATAACAGCTAGCTGCCCCCTCAGCTTCAGTTGAGGGCTTGTTTCTGTGAGGAGTGGTTTAGTGTACTTTTTCTCTCAGTGTGATTCGTGCCTGTAAAAATGGATGTTACGCCACAGAAGAGGTCTAGAATTATTAGGCTGTGGTTCCACGATCCGCTCTGCCCAAAGCCCCACCCCCTAGTGAACGTGCGGTCAATCCGGATGTGTTCATGGAACACATCCGGAACACATCCGGAATGACCGCAGGCTACATAGCCCTGTGTTATTTCCCTTGCGGCGACGCAGCGTCGCCGCAAGGGATTAGGACATGCTGCGATCTAAAAAGACGCGCTGCATGTCCGGAAACGCAGGTCTTCCGCCTGCGTGTTTTTAAGCATAGTGGAGACAGGATTTCTTGAAATCCCCTCCACTATACTGTAACATCTGGACGCTGCGTGTTTGACGCTGCGCCAGCGCACAGCGTCAAACACGCAGCAATTACTGAAGAATTCCGGATCGTGGAAACTCACCCTTACTCTTAATGAACATACAAGTCTGACTGTAAGAGAAATCGCTTCCACCGTTGGTATAGGAAAATCTACAGTTTCAAGAATAATTAGCAGACACAATGAAACTGGATCGTTTTCTCCAAAACGAAAAGGGAAATGTGGAAGAAAAAGGAAAATGACACCAAGAACTGATAAAACACTTATCAGAAATAGTAAAATTAATGCAAGAAAACCAAGTAAAGGCCTGCAAAGAGACTTGTTCGCTGCAGGTATTTATATTAGCGATTCGACTGTTCGGTGCAGGCTTCTAGAAGTTGGTCGGAGGGCAACAAAGCCAGTAAAGAAACAACTTCTGACATCTCCAATGAAGGCAAAACGACTCGCATGGGCAAAAAATATAAATCTTGGACAACTAGCCAGTGGAAAAAGGTAATTTTCAGTGATGAAATCCATCTTTTTGTTCAAGGGTACAGAGCAAGTGTTGTTAGAAGAAGCAAAAATGAACCACTGCGAGCTGATCATATTCAACAAACTGTAAAACACACTCAAACACAGACATTTGGGGCCTTTTTTACAGCTGATGGTACAGGGAGCTTACTTCCTGTTGATGGTATGATGAATTCATCCAAATACATAGTCGTTTTAAAAAGTTTTATTGTGCCATTCATGCGTAAATTTGAAGGGACATTCCAACAAGATTTGGCTCCATGCCACAATTTCAAGTGTGTGAAGAAATTCCTGGAAGAAAATAAAGTAAAAGTGCTGGACTGGACTGGCAATTCACCAGACTTAAATCCTATAGAAAATTTGTGGAGCATTGTGAAGAGACGTCTTGGCAAAATGGACTGTACAACCAAAGAACGCATGATAAACAGTGCCATACAAGTGTGGTTCCATGATGAAGAATTGAAGAATTTATGCAAAAACTTGGTAGAATCAATGCCAAAACGCATTGAAAATCTCACCTGCTAGAGGACATATTTCTTACTAAAATTAGTATGTAACAGTGCATTATAACATTTTATTATTAAATATTCAAAAATATGTGTTTTTTTTGCTTTGTCCCAATTAATTTGCACAACTCTGTATGTGCTCTGTATTATCCATTTGTGAAATTGTCTACTCATTTCATAATGAGTATGCAAATCTGCTCAAGATAACATATGTATCACCATGAGTAACAAATTACATACTTGGATATGCTCTTTGTGGTTTTTGCAAAAGAGATTGAATACCTCAGCAATTGTGATTCAACACTTTTCAGATTGCACTAAAAGGAAAAGCAGTGCAATAGTCAGCTGAACGCATATATGTTACCCCCTCCCCCACAAACATACACACTCAGGTAAGCATGATCTGCTGACAAAATGAAAGTTAATTGTATCCCCCGTTGATATTTTTGCATAAATGGAGAAATGCCAATAGCTATGCAAGAAAAATATACCGGTAAATTGAAAAAAACAAAAACTTTAGCCGCTTATTTGCCTGACTTATCTGATTTAATAATGTATGGCAATTTTTCCATTTGCAGTGGAAATTTTCTGTAAGTGTTAGAAGAGGTGATAAAGCAGTTTGTAACTATGTAGTTAAGTGTCATAAGCATATACCATATTTTTTGGATTATAAAACACTCCGGATTATAAAATGCATCCCAAATTTTGAGGCGAAAAATAGGATTTTTTTTTTTAATAAAATGGTGGTGCTTCTTATAATCCATGCGTCTTATTGCTTACTGGGCGTGGTGGCTGCAGTGAAGCGGGTTCCCATAGTCACTGCTGGAGGAGGCAGGAGTAGGGTGATGCCGCAGGCTGGGATTAGGGGGTGTTCCGTTGTGTGGGGTGCTACTGTGGGTGTCTGGCGCTGCTGCGGGTGTCCGGAGTTGCTGCAGGTGTCCGGCAGGTGTCTCCGGTGCTGTGGGTGCCCGGTGGTGCTACGGGGGTGTCTGGCACTGCTGTCCGATGCTGCAGCGGTGCTGCTGGAGTCTCCGGCACTGCGGGGGGCTCTGCTGACATTTTGCAAAAGGTCAGAGTCCCCCGCAGGTCCATGGTTTCCTGTGCGGTGGACTCCGGGAAAATGGCCGCTGGGGGCGGCGAATGCGCAGATGTAGATCTTGTAAAGATCTTGGGAGATGAGATTTCAGCGCTTATGGTTAGACAGAGACCTGGAGAGGAGTACAAGCCACAATGTCTTGCACCCACTGTGATATTTATTGGAGGATCGGTGATGATCTGGGGATGCTTCAGCAAGGCTGGAATTGGGCAGGTTAATCTTTGCGAAGGATGTATGAATCAAGCCACATACCTGGAAAAACAGTTGATTCCTTCTGCTCAGGCAATTTTCCCTAACTCTGAGGACTGGTTTTTCCACCAGGATAATGCGCCATGCCACACAGCTAGGTCAATCAATGTGTGGATGAAGGACCACCACATCAAATTCCTGTCATGGCCAACCCAATCTCCAGACCTGAACCCCATTATAAACCTCTGGAATTTAATCAAGAGGAAGATGGATAGTCACAAGCCATCAAACAAAGAAGAACTGCTTAAATTTTTGTACTAGGAGTGGCAATTTGGCAGGCGGTGAAGAGACTGATGGTTGTTCAACAGTGCTGTGGTCCTGAGAGGAGGTGGAAGGTATTGAAGTCGATGCATTGGCTGCCATCCAACCAACAACGGCTTCAATTTGTTCTTCACGCAGCAGGGGGTACGCTGAGCTCCTACAAAAGTGCGCATAAAGGAACGCTCACGGGGAAAACTGGTGGATGCTGTGTCACTGGTGCGGCAGCAGCCACAGAATCCCCACTGTCATGTGTGCATTGCCACGAAGATCGTCGCGGTTGCACATTTTGACTTCTCACAGCTGAGCTGCTGTTTCTTTGTGTTTGGCAGTTAGGGAGTTAATTCTGTCTGTGCTCAGTTCTGGGACTGGGTGCAGTTTCTCCCGGCTGCAATTAATTATTTGTTGATTGGTTTCCTTTAAATCTCTGGTTGTCTGTGTTGGGAGTTGCCAGTGAAATTCTTCATGCAGACCACAGATAGGATTGTATCTGTATAGACTTAAGTTAAAGAGCTCCTTAGTTGTTTTAAGCTCACCTTGCTTAGAGTTTAATATCCCAGATCATTTATGTTCCTTCTGTGTTTGAGTGTGTATGCAAGTCTGTGTTTTCTCCAGTCTGTCTAATATGTCTAATCTGTGTATTTAGCAGAGATCAGCCCATATTCCTTTGGTGGTAATCAGTATCCTTCTTAGGACTGATTACAGGGTTCAGGGACTGATAGGAGACAGGGTTAGGCTGGAGACTTGGACCTCTGAACCATTATCAGTACCTCCAAGGTGAGGGATTAGTTAGGACCCCAGTTTAGGGTCAGGTTAGACCCCCGGTCCTCCTCTTTCCTGTGACAGTGTATCAAGTCCTCAAGATTAACCCTGAGTTCAACGGATATCGTGTCAGGTAAATCTATTCTATATTTACATGCTGATGTTGCTAATCTATATGTTGTATAGAGTGTTGTTCTTTTAAGAATAGTTTACTGACATCGTACACATATCATAAGACCGCGTGACATTTTCACTGGCCAATAAAATTATTCCCAGTTGCCATGGATCCAGTAGCCCAGCTGGCTCTGCAGTTGCAGGGATTATCCATGGAGCTGACGGACATTAAGTCCAAAGTTTTGTCTCCCTCAGAGCAAACCAGATTTGAACCTAAAGTAGCTCTCCCGGACAGGTTCACTGGTGGGCGAGACAAATTTTTTACCTTCAGGGAAGCATGTAAATTGTATTTTCGGCTTCGGCCTCGATCATCAGGGAGTGAAGAGCAGAGAGTGGGAATTGTTATCTCGCTCCTACAAGGGGACCCTCAATCCTGGGCCTTCTCCCTTCCTCCGGGATCCCCGGCTCTACAGTCAGTAGATCGATTTTTTACTGCCCTGGGTTTGGTATATGATGACCCAGATCGGGTCTCTCTTGCTGAGACAAAATTACGTAAGATACAGCAGGGAGATCGTCCGGCGGAGGAATTTGCTTCTGAGTTCCGTAGATGGGCCACAGATACTCAGTGGAATGACCCAGCTCTTAGAAGCCAGTTTTGTCATGGGCTTTCTGACAAATTAAAGGACGTTTTGGCTCAGTATGATTCTCCTCCATCACTGGAGGCTGCTATGGCCCTAGCTATCCGTACTGATAGACGGCTCCGGGAGAGGTGCGAGGTAACTCCGCCCCCTGTTGTTACTCCACCTACTACTAAAGTCCCTTATGTTGAGGTTCCCCTTGTCTGTTCGGATGAGCCTATGCAGTTGGGAGGGACATCATTTCGTAGGAGGGGATTGGCGGTACGCCGCAGGACTAGAAGGTGTTTCTTCTGCGGGAAAGAGGGACATTTTGTTGGGGGATGTCCATCCCGTGCCTTGTTGAGCAAAAAGTCGCCGGAAAACTGTTAATCCCAGGTTGTGTGGTGGACGACAACCTGGGAGTATGTATTTCGTCCGCTAGTTCTTCTCAGTTCCTTGTACCAGTGGAGGTGGTGGTTGGTACGAGAGTGGAGAGATTTTCTGTTCTTCTTGATAGTGGGTCCGGGGCTAATCTGGTTGACGCTCAGTTTGCTCAGGCTCAAGGTATGCATCTGAGTGTATTGGTCAAACCGATCCCTATATTCTCCATTGACGCCAGGCCTCTCGGCCAAGGTAGCTTTGTTCATGAGGTTCATGACATTGACCTTCGGGTGGGGGCAATACATAGGGAACTATTGTCTTGTTATGTGTTGGAGGGTCTACCTACTCCTATTGTGTTGGGACTTCCTTGGTTGGTTAAACATAACCCTGTGATTAATTGGCAGTCCAGAGATATAAGCCAATGGGGGGAGTTTTGCAAAAGTAACTGCATGAACACAGTCATCAGTGCGGTCGTGCCTAGTACTTTGCCTCCTTTTTTGGAGGACTTTCGGGATGTGTTCTCTGAGGAGGGGTGTCAGGAGTTGCCTCCTCATCGCGTGTATGACTGCTCTATTAATTTACTTCCTGATGCTAAGTTACCTAAAGCTAGGTTATATAACCTTTCTGGTCCTGAGAGGCAGGCTATGAAAGATTATATTTCGGAAAGTCTGGCCAAAGGGCATATTAGACCTTCATCTTCCCCAGTGGCCGCGGGGTTCTTCTTTGTGAAGAAAAAAGATGGAGGCCTACGCCCTTGCTTGGATTTCCGCGAACTTAATCGGATTACTGTTCGAGATCCGTATCCACTCCCTCTGATTCCTGATCTCTTCAATCAAATTGTTGGCGCCAAATGGTTCTCTAAATTGGATCTCAGGGGGCGTATAATCTGATTAGGATAAAAGAGGGGGATGAGTGGAAAACGGCGTTTAACACGCCGGAGGGACATTATGAGAACCTTGTCATGCCTTTTGGTCTGACTACTGCACCAGCAGTGTTCCAACATTTTGTTAATGACATTTTTCGTCATCTGGTGGGGCTGTTTGTGGTCGTATATTTGGATGACATTTTAATTTACTCACCAGATCTTGTGTCTCACCAGGAGCATGTGAGACAGGTGTTGCAGATCTTGCGAGACAATAAACTATACGCCAAACTGGAAAAGTGTGTATTCGCCATACAGGAACTTCAGTTTTTGGGTTTCTTGGTGTCAGCCTCCGGTTTCCGTATGGACCCTGAAAAGGTGAGAGCAGTGCTTGAATGGGATCAGCCAGAGGATCTTAAGGCTCTGCAGCGTTTTCTGGGGTTTGCTAACTACTACCGGAAATTTATTTGTAATTTCTCATCTGTTGTCAAACCTCTCACTGACATGACAAGAAAAGGGACGGATTTTTCTAAATGGTCGGACAAAGCTTGCCAAGCTTTTTCCTCTTTGAAGAAATGTTTTGCTTCGGCACCCGTTCTCATCCAACCAGATGCATCACAGCCGTTCGTTGTGGAGGTGGACGCGTCTGACGTAGGGGTGGGTGCAATATTGTCCCAGGGTCCGTCCCCTGGTAAATGGCATCCGTGCGCTTTCTTTTCTAAAAATTGTCGTCCGCCGAAAGGAATTATGATATCGGCAATAGGGAACTTTTGGCCATTAAGTTGGCTTTTGAAGAATGGCGTCACTTTTTGGAGGGGGCAGTCCACCCGGTCACCGTCATTACTGATCACAAGAACCTGCTGTATTTGGAATCTGCTAAGCGTCTGAATTCCAGACAAGCTCGATGGTCGTTGTTTTTTACCAGGTTTAATTTTGTCGTCACTTATCGCCCTGGATCTAAGAATGTTAAGGCGGATGCCTTGTCTCGCAGTTTCCCAGGGGCCGGGAAAATGGATGACCCGATTCCTATCCTTCAGGAGGGGGTGGTAGTGTCGGCTGTATGTTCTGAGCTTGAGGAGGAGGTGTTAGAGGCTCAGGGGGACGCCCCTGCAGGACCTCCAGGGAGACTGTTTGTCCCAAATCAGTTGAGACAAAAGGTTATTGAGGCACATCATAATTCTGCTTTAGCAGGACATCCAGGGAGTAAGGCTACTTTAGATCTCCTTTCTCGCCGGTTTTGGTGGCCTAACGTTAATAAAGATGTTTTAACTTTTGTCGCGTCCTGTGGGGTTTGTGCTCGCTCTAAGACCCCTCATACCCGTCCGTCTGGGACCCTCTTACCCTTGAAACTTCCGGAGCGTCCATGGACTCATTTGTCTATGGACTTCATCACGGACCTTCCTCAGTCGTCAGGGAAGACTGTCATACTGGTGGTTGTTGACAGGTTCAGTAAGATGGCACATTTCATTGCTCTTCCTGCCCTCCCTAATGCTAAAACTCTGGCGCAGGTGTTCATTGGGGAGATTGTGAGACTTCATGGGTTGCCTTCTGATGTGGTGTCAGATAGGGGGTCTCAGTTTGTGTCCAAGTTTTGGAGGGCATTTTGTTTACGTCGGGGGATGCAATTGTCATTTTCCTCGGCCTTTCATCCGCAGACCAATGGTCAGACAGAGCGTCTGAATCAAAGCCTAGAGACTTATCTTCGGTGTTTTGTCTCAGAGAACCAGGAGGACTGGTCTTCTTTCTTGCCTCTGGCAGAGTTCGCTCTTAACAACAGGCGGAGCGAGTCCACTGGTAAGTCCCCGTTTTTTTGGGGCATATGGTTTTCATCCCCAGTTTTGTACATTCAATGGGGGGGTCCCTTCTGGGGTTCCTGAGGAGGAGCGTTTCTCGTCGTCACTTGCTTCAGTGTGGAGAGGTGTATTGAATAATCTGAGTGCTATGGGGAACCGTTATAAACGTATGGCTGATAGGAGGAGAGTTTCTGGTCCAGATCTTAATGTGAACGATCTGGTATGGTTGTCTACCAGGAATATAAAACTTAAAGTTCCCTCCTGGAAGCTGGGCCCCAGATTCATCGGGCCGTACAGGATCAGTTCCATAATTAATCCTGTGGCATTTCGTCTGGACCTCCCTCCTACGTTTAAAATCCACAATGTGTTCCACAAGTCATTACTTAAGAGGTACGTGGCACCAGTCATACCATCACCTCTACCTCCTCCTCCAGTGGTGGTCAATGGTAACTTGGAGTTTCAAGTGTCAAAGATCATTGACTCACGTCTGAATCGCCGGTCCCTTCAGTACTTGGTGCATTGGAAGGGGTATGGTCCAGAGGAGAGGACGTGGGTTCCTGCGTCTGACATTAACGCAGATCGTTTGGTGCGGACCTTCCACAGAACTCACCCGGGCAAACCTGGCCCTGAGGGTCCGGAGGCCCCTCGTAGAAGGGGGGGTACTGTCATGTGTGCATTGCCACGAAGATCGTCGCGGTTGCACATTTTGACTTCTCACAGCTGAGCTGCTGTTTCTTTGTGTTTGGCAGTTAGGGAGTTAATTCTGTCTGTGCTCAGTTCTGGGACTGGGTGCAGTTTCTCCCGGCTGCAATTAATTATTTGTTGATTGGTTTCCTTTAAATCTCTGGTTGTCTGTGTTGGGAGTTGCCAGTGAAATTCTTCATGCAGACCACAGATAGGATTGTATCTGTATAGACTTAAGTTAAAGAGCTCCTTAGTTGTTTTAAGCTCACCTTGCTTAGAGTTTAATATCCCAGATCATTTATGTTCCTTCTGTGTTTGAGTGTGTATGCAAGTCTGTGTTTTCTCCAGTCTGTCTAATATGTCTAATCTGTGTATTTAGCAGAGATCAGCCCATATTCCTTTGGTGGTAATCAGTATCCTTCTTAGGACTGATTACAGGGTTCAGGGACTGATAGGAGACAGGGTTAGGCTGGAGACTTGGACCTCTGAACCATTATCAGTACCTCCAAGGTGAGGGATTAGTTAGGACCCCAGTTTAGGGTCAGGTTAGACCCCCGGTCCTCCTCTTTCCTGTGACAGTGTATCAAGTCCTCAAGATTAACCCTGAGTTCAACGGATATCGTGTCAGGTAAATCTATTCTATATTTACATGCTGATGTTGCTAATCTATATGTTGTATAGAGTGTTGTTCTTTTAAGAATAGTTTACTGACATCGTACACATATCATAAGACCGCGTGACACCCACGTCCTCTCCCTGCTGCAAATCCACGGCCTCGACCACGACCACGTGCCTTACTCACTGACTTCTTCATCTTGGTAGATTGATAAAGAAAGTCAGAAAAGTTAAGGCCTAAGTGTGGTTATTCCTCACAGACTACAGTGAACCCTGCAGACAACTGTTCAGTATCTGTGAAAGGCCCCTTTGTGTAGTTCTATAGTGTTTGCAACCAATGTATTGTATACGGATGGAAGCGCGTCACACTAATAGATTAGATTTTTTTCCACTAAAATGGAGCAGCACCAATTAGAGAAAAATGTGAAGGATGAGGCAGTGACACACGCTCAGCAGACTACAACCGGCAGTGGTTGAAGTACAAACTGGAGCGTAATCTGCACTCACAAAATGAAAAGCTCACAGACTACAGTGAACACTGAAACACAACTATTCACTATCTGTGAAAAGCTCCTTTGTGTAGTTCTATAGTGTTTGCAACCAATGTATTGTATACGGATGGAAGCGCGTCACACTAATAGATTAGTTTTTTTTCCACTAAAATGGAGCAGCACCAATTAGAGAAAAATGTGAAGGATGAGGCAGTGACACACGCTCAGCAGACTACAACCGGCAGTGGTTGAAGTACAAACTGGAGCGTAATCTGCACTCACAAAATGAAAAGCTCACAGACTACAGTGAACACTGAAACACAACTATTCACTATCTGTGAAAAGCTCCTTTGTGTAGTTCTATAGTGTTTGCAACCAATGTATTGCATACGGATGGAAGCGCGTCACACTAATAGATTAGATTTTTTTCCACTAAAATGGAGCAGCACCAATTAGAGAAAAATGTGAAGGATGAGGCAGTGACACACGCTCAGCAGACTACAACCGGCAGTGGTTGAAGTACAAACTGGAGCGTAATCTGCACTCACAAAATGAAAAGCTCACAGACTACAGTGAACACTGAAACACAACTATTCACTATCTGTGAAAAGCTCCTTTGTGTAGTTCTATAGTGTTTGCAACCAATGTATTGTATACGGATGGAAGCGCGTCACACTAATAGATTAGTTTTTTTTCCACTAAAATGGAGCAGCACCAATTAGAGAAAAATGTGAAGGATGAGGCAGTGACACACGCTCAGCAGACTACAACCGGCAGTGGTTGAAGTACAAACTGGAGCGTAATCTGCACTCACAAAATGAAAAGCTCACAGACTACAGTGAACACTGAAACACAACTATTCACTATCTGTGAAAAGCTCCTTTGTGTAGTTCTATAGTGTTTGCAACCAATGTATTGTATACGGATGGAAGCGCGTCACACTAATAGATTAGATTTTTTTCCACTAAAATGGAGCAGCACCAATTAGAGAAAAATGTGAAGGATGAGGCAGTGACACACGCTCAGCAGACTACAACCGGCAGTGGTTGAAGAACTAACTGGAGCGTGATCTGCACTCAAAAAATCAAAACCTCACAGACTGCAGTGAACACTGAAACACAACTATTCACTATCTGTGAAAAGCTCCTTTGTGTAGTTCTATAGTGTTTGCAACCAATGTATTGTATACGGATGGAAGCGCGTCACACTAATAGATTAGATTTTTTTCCACTAAAATGGAGCAGCACCAATTAGAGAAAAATGTGAAGGATGAGGCAGTGACACACGCTCAGCAGACTACAACCGGCAGTGGTTGAAGAACTAACTGGAGCGTAATCTGCACTCACAAAATGAAAAGCTCACAGACTGCAGTGAACACTGAAACACAACTATTCACTATCTGTGAAAAGCTCCTTTGTGTAGTTCTATAGTGTTTGCAACCAATGTATTGTATACGGATGGAAGCGCGTCACACTAATAGATTAGATTTTTTTCCACTAAAATGGAGCAGCACCAATTAGAGAAAAATGTGAAGGATGAGGCAGTGACACACGCTCAGCAGACTACAACCAGCAGTGGTTGAAGAACTAACTGGAGCGTGATCTGCACTCAAAAAATCAAAACCTCACAGACTGCAGTGAACACTGAAACACAACTATTCACTATCTGTGAAAAGCTCCTTTGTGTAGTTCTATAGTGTTTGCAACCAATGTATTGTATACGGATGGAAGCACGTCACACTAATAGATTTGATTTTTTTCTAATATAATGGAGCTGCACCAATTCCACTAAATAAAATAAAAAAAAAAAAAAAAAAAGTGACACGTGCAGATGCCTACAAACAGCGGTGGATGCAGAGCAAACTGCAGCGTCACCTGCACTGTCACACACACACCTTGCACAGAGCTGTTAAAACAACACTGGCAAAATGAAGCTTTACACAGCGGTTGTTAAACTAGCCTGCCTCAAGCACAGTAGTACACAAAATCGCAATATCTAACTGTCCCTCAGAGTTAGCAGAGTAGCGTTCTGTCCCTTACTGAGTTCACAGCACAGTGACGCTAAAATGGCGGCGGCGCCTTTTATAGTGCATTCTGACATCATTTCAGCAGCCAATCACAGCCATGCCATTAGTTAAGATGACCGCAGCATTACAGGATGTGCCCACACTTCGTAGGATTCCTCATTGGCTGACTAAAATCACATTGCCTCTCAAAGAATTATGGGAACTTCCGATTCCGGTATACGATATGGAAAAAGTATCGGAATTAAGTATCGGAATTCCGATAACGCGAATATCGGCCGATACCCGATACTTGCGGTATCGGAATGCTCAACACTACTTATAACCAAAGGTAAGAAATTAAAAAAAATGTTCCTAATTGTTTATTCATCTCTTGCATTGGGCATTACCTATTTGATGAAACTGTTTGTAACAGGAATAAATGTGTAACGTGGTGCTTTGCTTTTTTATTCACACTAAAAAATAAAGAGACATGAATACAAAAGTTTCACCTACAGTACAGACCAAAAGTTTGGACACACCATCTCATTTAAAGATGTTTCTGTATTTTGATGACTATAAAGATTGTAAATTCACACTGGAGGCATCAAAACTATGAATTAACACATGTGGAATTACTGTATATACTTAAAAAAATGTGAAACTACTGAAAATATTTCTTATATTCTAGGGTCTTCAAAGTAGTCACCTTTTGCTCTGATGACTGCTTTGCAGACTCTTGGCATTCTCTTGATGAGCTTCAAGAGGTAGTCACTGGAAGTGAAAACCATTTCCGGTGACTACCTCTTGAAGCTCATCAAGAGAATGCCAAAAGTGTGCAAAGCAGTCATCAGAGCAAAAGGTGGCTACTTTGAAGACCCTAGAATATAAGAAATATTTTCAGTAGTTTCACATTTTTTTGTTAAGTATATCCAGTAATTCGACATGTGTTAATTCATAGTTTTGATGCCTTCAGTGTGAATTTACAATTTTCATAGTCATCAAAATACAGAAACATCTTTAAATGAGAAGGTGTGTCCAAACTTTTGGTCTGAACTGTATACTGTAACTAGGTGAAACACTTTCAAACAATATTCAAATATCAGCGTTAGAGCCCAACAAATGCATGGCTGACCAGGAAACCCCCTCCCTGCTCCCCACTGAGCAAATATTCCCCCTCCTGAGCCAGCGCTATGGCTACATTTAACCAAAGGAACAGAAACAATTATAGTACATATGACAAGAAGAACCAGATTTTTTTTATCTGCTGCTGGGCAAGCTAGTATACGTTAGTAAAGAAATACGTACTGGCAGAACAGCCAAGTTCAGTCATAGTTGGACTGCATCCTTTCTATGGCACGTACTTTGAGCCCTGAAGCCAATGGACTACTGGGTCAGCAGAGTGGATGAAGTTTACATTGGAATATTGTTTTGTCTAGCCTTTAGTGTATTGTGAGAAAGAGTTTTCAGCACAGCTGGTGGTTTCATCATGCCTAAGTGGACCACATTGTCCTCTGCTAGTGTAGAAAACCATACAGTTGTGAAAAATAATTACACATGGGTAAATGTGGCTGTAGCATCTTCTTGCCAGTCTACTGCATTCTGTACTGTTGAAACAGTGCCAATGCACCCATGCAGTAGATCATCTCCTGCCTCTCCTTCACTTATATTTATATCGTTCTGCTGCTGGGGTTGCCAGTGATGGTCCTACATGGCCAAAATCTCCTTGACTGTTTTAAAATATTCTATACTATACGTTTATTGCCGCTGCCAATAGAAAGCCACACATTATGCTTTTCCATTGTGTTCTACAGCTAAACTACACTGTTCCTGGAAACGCTACCCTACATAAAGTAAAAAGCGGAGAATCCTCCCCAAAAAGGATCATATTTGGATGGCTTTATAAAAAAAATTGCTTCTTCACTTTCCAAACAGCAAACCTCTTGCAGTTGGATTGTTTATTAAAAAGCTATTGTTTCTTCATTTTTCCAAAAGCCAACCTGATGTCGACGACTTGTGGAATACGTTATATACCTGCATTACTGGGGGTAACTCAGAATGAAAAGTCCCCAGGCTGAGAATGACCGACACCCGATACAGCCCAATCACCCACAAACTCCAGGTCCCAGATGCGTACTTCCACTTGATATTTTAAGTGGATACCCACACATACTCATTGTCACACAGGTCCTGACCTGAACATTTATTTCTATGCGTACGTTTGCCAACAGACGGTAATTTCCTTGAGGAACATACAGCAGAAGTGTCCCCTGTGTCACCAAACTCATACTCTTACTGCATTCGGAGGGAACCAACACCCTCCCCTGATCTCTCCTCATGAGAGGACAGCAAGACTCAGGGTTTACTTGTGAGGGTTGAATCCTGCCCCTATTCCCTGGTAACACCTTATCTGCCTCCAACGGAGAAGCAGTAGGTTTGAGAAGGACGGCAGAGACAGTAGCTCTCAAGCAACAGTCTTTACAAGACTGGACCCAACTCACCACTTCCCTAGACCGCCAATCTATGACCGGATTGTGTCTCTTCAGCCAGGGAAAGCCTAAGACGATGGGAGTTGGCATTCCCTCAGAAGTAGCATGATATGGACTCTTATGCAGGTTAATATTGCATACAACTTGGGTCAGACTCCTCTAGCTGAGAGGGACAGAGTCACTCGCATAGATAGAAATGAATCTCGCCAGCGTCCTACCGATCAGACCATGGGTCTGAACAAAGCGAGAATCCACTAGATTGACAACAGGTCCACTATCCTAAAGAACCGGTACTGTCTCCATCTCCCCACCAACCACCACTTCAGCAGAAATGGAAAACTGAGACATGAAAGTGGAGGAAATGTACACACCCTTGTCACCTACTTCCAAACGACCAGAACTCGGCTTTAGAGATGAAGTACCAACTTTGGCACGAGATGGGCAGACATTAATGTAATGATCTGTAAGACAACAGTAGAAACATGCCCCTATCCCACGGTGAACCGCAGGCAACCCAGTTTGAGAAGAGAGTCCTCCCACCTGCATAGGTTCGTCTGTCTGCACCAGTGTGTCCTCCTGCCTAGAAAGAACAACAGGGGCAGATTCGGTGAATGTCTCTCCCTGAGGCATCTATCCACCCAGATAGCAAGGGCCATGGCGGCTTCCAATGACCCATGAGTAGCATACTGCAGAATATCCTGAAGCCTAGCTGACAGACCCTGACAAAAATTACTCCTAAGAGCATTCTTAGCTCATTCCACTGCGTATCAGTAGCCCATCTCCGAAACTCTGAGCAGTACTACTCATCAGCCGGCCGCCCCCCCCGCTTGATTTTATGGAGTCGAGACTCTGCCAGGGAGACGCCATCAGGATCCCCATACATCAGAGCCAATGCCACAAAAAACTCGTCCGACTGCAAAGATGGTGAATCAGTTGGCCGGGATAAGGTCCATGATTGGGGATTACTCCTGAGAAGGGAGACTATAATGCCCACACGCAGTTCCTCGCTCTCTGAAGAACGAGGATGAAGCTTGAAATATACCTTACAGGTCTTAAAAAATTTTTTACAGTGGGTACAGAAAGTATTCAGACCCCTTTAAATTTTTCACTCTTTGTTTCATTGCAGCCATTTGGTAAATTCAAAAAAGTTCATTTTTTTCTCATTAATGTACATTCCGCACCCCATCTTGACTGAAAAAAAAAACAGAAATGTAGAAATTTTTGCAAATTTATTAAAAAAGAAAAATTTAAATATCACATGGTCATAAGTATTCAGACCCTTTGCTCAGACACTCATGTTTAAGTCACATGCTGTCCATTTCCTTGTGATCCTACTTGAGAAGGTTCTATTCCTTCATGGAGTCCAGCTGTGTTTAATTAAACTGATAGGACTTGATTGTAAAGACAGACACCTGTCTATATAAAGGGTATGCCACACTAAACAATATCGCTAACGGGATCGCTAAAAACGTCACTATTTAGCGATCCATTAGCGATATTGTTCAGTGCGGCAGCTTCCAGCGACGAGCTTCCTGCTGTGATCTCGCTCGTCGCTGGAATCGCTCCGGACCTATTTTCTCGTCGGCGCTCCCGCTGGGTAAGTATTTAATCGCTGTGTGGCACCTTTTCTTAGCGATTTAGCGGTACTTTTGTACCGCTAAAGTCGTTAAGAAGATCGCTAACGGCGATAGCGTCGTTAACTATATCGCTAAATGTGGCAGCATTTAGCGATATAGAAACAATCCCGCTAGCGATCGCATTAGTATGCGTCGTTATCGCGATCGCTAGCGGGATTGTTTAGTGTGGCAGTACCTTAAGACCTCACAGCTCACAGTGCATGTCAGACCAAATGAGAATCATGAGGTCAACGAAACTGGTCAAGGAACTCAGAGACAGAATTGTGGCAAGGCACAGATCTGGCCAAGATTACAAAAGAATTTCTGCAGTACTCAAGTTTCCTAAGAGCATAGTGGCCACCATAATCCTTACATGGAAGAAGTTTGGGACCACCAGAAAATCTTGCTAGACCTTGCCATCCAGTCAAACTGAGCAATCATGGGAGAAGAGCCGTGGTGAGAGAGGTAAAGAAGAACCCCAAGGTCACTGTGCCTGAGCTCCACTGATGCAGTAGGGAGATGTGAGAAAGTTCCACAAAGTCAACTATCACTGCAGCCCTCCACTAGTCGGGCCTTTATGGCAGAATGGCCCAACGGAAGCCTCTCCTCAGTGCCAGACATATGAAAGCCCGCATAGAGTTTGCTAAAAAAAACACATAAAGGACTCCCAGACTATGAGAAATAAGATTCTCTGGTCTGATGAGAAGATAGAACTTTTAGTGATAATTCTAAGCCATATATGTGGAGAAAACCAGGCACTGTGCATCACCTGCCCAATACAATCCCAACAGTGAAACATGGTGATTGCAGCATCATGCTATGGGGGTGTTTTTTTATCATCTGCAGGGACAGGACGACTGGTTGCAATTGAAGGAAACATGAATGCGGTCAAGTACAGAGATATCATGGATGAAAACCTCTTCCAGAGTGCTCTGGATCTCAGACTTGGCTGAAGGTTCACCTTCCAACAAGACAATGACCCTAAGCACACTGCTAAAATAACAAAGGAGTGGCTTCAGAACAACTCTGCAACCATTCTTGACTGGCCCTGTCAGAGCCCTGACCTAAACCCAATTGAGCATCTCTGGAGAGACCTGAAAATGGCTGTCCACCAACGTTCAAAATCCAACCTGACGTAACTGGAGAGGATCTGCAAGGAAGAATGGCAGGGGATCCCTAAATCCAGGTGTGAAAAACTTGTTGCATCATTCCCAAGTAGACTCATGGCTGTACTAGCTCAAAACAGTGCTTCTACTCAATACTGAACAAAGGGTCTGAATACTTATGTGATATTTCAGATTTCCTTTTTTAATAAATTTGCAAAAATTTCTACATTTCTGTTTTTTTAATTCAAGATGGGATGCAGAGTGTACATTAATGAGAAAAAAAAATGAACTTTTTTTTATATTTACCAAATGGCTGCAATGAAACAAAGAGTGAAAAATTTAAAGGGGTCTGAATACTTTTCGTACCCACTGTCTCTCTCCCTCCAGAGAACCTGTCAGGGAGAGATATCTTGGGTTCCAGTTGAGCCAAAACATAAGCCAAGACCATGAACCCAGACACCTGCTGAAGCTGCTGTACCACCTGAGACAGCAGGTCCGTTAACTCATCCATAAGGGTCTGGATCAGGCGAGCCAAAGCCTCTGCTAGCGCCATAGGTTCAGCGAAGGAGTAGTACGTTTGGTGATTATGTCATGAACACAAGAGTCGGTACAGCGGCCGGCACAACAAACACCAAACAAAGGGATGGGAAAAGGAGTGAGGAAGGCCCTAATAGTAGGGAAAGAGGGATGGGGCACCTCCTAACTCAGTCTGTGCCTATCCTTAAGCTCCCCTAATGCCCTATGAGGGTCCTTCCCCCTGCTGCCGTCACGAACCTGATCCCTAGCCGTCACCTAGCCGATAGTGACAAGCACGATACAGACAGGGAAAAATAGGCAAGTAACTTAGCTCCAGGGACCGCTGCCAAGCTCCACACTGCAGAGGACACGGAAACAGGACCCTAAACTCCAGAAGTAGCTGATACAGCACTGACACCAGAGAGATGTACACTCCAGGGCTGGTATACATAGAATAACTATCACCAACAGTCAGCTGATGCATCAGGTGACTATTTAAAGGATGATGGGAGTAATCATCACCCACATCAGCTGACCTAGCAACTCAGCAGCTGCAGCAAGCTGTCAGCATGGAAAACTGACATTAGCCCCTGCTGGCCTAAAAGGAAAAACGTTACATTTAAATTATAGAGGAACCAAAGCTGCCACGAATCCAAAAATGGATCGTGACACTAAAAAAGACATGACAGGTTCCCTTTAACCCCTTAACATCCAATGAAGTGCAGAGTCCCTCATAGGGCACCTCCCCTTTTTTGGAGCAGGCTCCGGTGATGAGCCTGCACCTTTGACCTGCACCTGGTCCGATCAGCTATCATGTGCCCCTAACAGCCGCGGGTGGAATCACAATTAGAAAGCACTGTGTACTTACAATTACTAATTTTGCCTTTCTACCCAGTAAATTATACTCTTTCCTCTGCTCTATGTAGAAACATGAAGTCTCTTGTCCCTGAATTTATCATCCCCCTCTTCAACTCCTGACCCAGCTGCTCCCTCCTGCCCCTGTCAGGGGCTTTTGCTGATACTGATAAGTTATGCAGGGAAAATTAACTTCCTGTTTCTACTGTAGTGTGACTAATGGCTGTATAATTAATAGGAGGTATGTGTCACAGGGATGGCTGCTCCCTGTGATGTAACCCAGAGTATTTTTTCTCTGGTGCATGCAAGCCCTAAGTGGTTGTTGTTCACACTTGGGTCCGGGTTACGGGTAGCTCTGAGAGATGGGAGGGTCTGGCTACCCATACACCTCACACCGAGGTGAGATTGCTCACTGTACCCCTTTTTCCTGCGTGTGTGGTTGTGAGTTTGAGGACCTGCAGTGATGTCACGATCACGTGACTAGCCATGTGATAGGTACCTGGGTGTGGTTACAGCTATGTAATGGAGGTGTGTTTGGCACATGGCAGTGTTTGGGAGTCTGTCAGTGTGGAAAGATTTCCAGGTGACCAGGCTGGACACTACAGAGTGTTCTGTGTGCGGAGAGGGAGAAGCCTCCCTGTGTGTGTGGCTCCAGACCGAGCCTGCGTGCTGGACATTGTACAGCCTGTGTGCCCACAGGTCTGAGAGAGAAGAGCTCTGCTATGGACATTGAGGTTTTGTCTGCCTGATGTAAAGACTGTTTACCTTTTGTTGGTGACTTGATGGTTTATGAAGCAAGTAAACCCACATGGATTTGCAAGAGAACGTGCCTCCTGTTTCCTCCTACGCACCTGAGTGAGTACAATCCTTACACTACATAGAGCTTAGAAGGATTATACACCTAATGGAATTTTGTTAGCAGAAGGGCAAAATGAGGAATTGTAGGTACACAGTGGTATATAACATGATTGCAATAGATCAAGAGGATAAACATTTTGATGGGAGTGCTTCTTTAAGTGAATGGCTCTTTGGGTTCTTTATAAAGTTTTCTCCCATTCATTTTAAGCCCAGTCTTTAGTACCCATAGACAAGTAATAGTGCATCCAAGTGAAATGCCACAACTTTACTATAACTGGAAAATCCTTTTTCGATTGTAAAATAATTTACTTGTCCTAAATTTACCCAACATGGCTTCCTCCTATCACATCACATGGAGCTGAACTAAATATGTAGACCTACAGTCATGGCCAAAAGTTTTGAGAATGACACCAATATTAATTTTTACAAAGTCTACTGCTTCACTTTTTCTAATGGCAATTTGCATATACTCCAGAATGTTATAAAGAGTGATCAGCTTAACAGCAATTACTTGCAAAGTCAATATTTGGCTAGAAAATGAACTTTATCCCCCAAAACACATTTCAACATCATTGCAGCCCTGCCTTAAAAGGACCAGCTAACCTCTTTTCAGTGATTGCTCCATTAACACAGGTGTGGGTGTTGATGAGGACATGGCTGGAGATCAATCTGTCATGATTAAGTAAGAATGAGACCACTGGACACTTTAAAAGGAGGCTGGTGCTTGGCATCATTGTTTCTCTTCTGTTAACCATGGTTATCTCTAAAGAAACACGTGCAGTCATCATTGCAATGCACAAAAATGGCCTAACAGGGAAGAGTATCGCAGCTAGAAAGATTGCACCTCAGTCAACAATCTATCGTATCATCAAGAACTTCAAGGAGAGAGGTTCCATTGTTGCCAAAAAGGCTCCAGGGCGCACAAGAAAGACCAGCAAGCGCCAGGACCGTCTCTTAAAAGTGTTTCAGCTGCGGGATTGGGCTACCAGCAGGGCAGAGCTTGCTCAGGAATGGCAGCAGGCAGGTGTGAGTGTATCTGCACGCACTGTGAGGCGGAAACTCTTGGAGCAAGGCCTGGTCTCAAGGAGGGCAGCAAAGAAGCCACTTCTCTCCAGAAAAAAACATCATGGACAGACTGATATTCTGCAAAAGGTACAGGCAGTGGACTGCTGAGGACTGGGGTAAAGTTATTTTCTCTGATGAATCCCCTTTTCGATTGTTTGGGACATCAGGAAAATGCCTCATTCGGAGAAGACAAGGTGAGCGCTACCACCAGTCTTGTCTCATGCCAACTGTTAAGTATCCTGAAACCATTCATGTGTGGGGTTCCTTCTCAGCCAAGGGAATCAGCTCTCTCACAGTCTTGCCTAAAAACACAGCCATGAATAAAGAATGGTACCAGAATGTCCTCCAAGAGCAACTTCTCCCAACCCTCCAAGAGCAGTTTGGCGATCAACAATGCCTTTTCCAGCATGATGGAGCACCTTGCCATAAAGCAAAGGTGATAACTAAATGGCTCAGGGAACAAAACATAGAGATTTTGGGTCCATGGCCTGGAAACTCCCCAGATCTTAATCCCATTGAGAACTTGTGGTCAATCATCAAGAGACGGGTGGACAAACAAAAACCTAAAAATTCTGACAAAATGAAAGCATTGATTGTGCAAGAATGGACTGCTATCAGTCAGGATTTGGTCCAGAAGTTGATTGAGAGCATGCCAGGGAGAATTGCAGAGGTCCTGAAGAAGAAGGGTCAACACTGCAAATATTGACTTGCTGCATTAACTCATTCTAACTGTCAATATAAGCTTTTGTTACTCATATGTTTGCAATTATATTTCTGTCTGTGATAAAAACATCTGTCAAACACACATAAAAACCAGAGGGCAGCAGATGATGTGAAAATATAATATTTGTGTCATTCTCAAAACTTTTGGCCATGACTGTACAGATGTCAAGTCTCAAATAGTTCTGCAACATTCATACATGAAGAACAGTATGGCAAAATAGAGCAATAGCATCATATGGCGGTCAGATCATGCTGAATAGGAAGCCTGGTTAGAGATTAAACATTAAGATGAAATCAGATATGTCTAGTTTTGTATAGACTATCTTAACTCTCACTTCTGCTCCACTGTTGAACCTCCCCTATTTGCTGATCTAGGACTAATGTTCTCTTTTGGCTCCTCAACATGAAGTTGGATTAAATGAGGACAAAGCTTAAAACACAACTAGAGAGCAAAATGCATTTGTTCCCAGAATTTAGGTGTTAATGTGAGCCATCTCATGTTGTATAGGTATGTGTACTATTACTGTAAAATCAGTAGCTTAAAACTGCTTTACAAAATAGGAACTGCTGTAGTAGCTATGTAATCTGGAACAATGAGAGGAACGTGGCAAGAGAGGGAATACTGAAGCTCCTCAGTTAGGAAATAATTCACTGTCTTTCTCAAATGACATTACAAAGTCAAACTCACTACAGCACATGTGTAAACAAACTGTATAATACAAAAAGACAATGTATCACAATATATCTAATCAATGTATTCAGTGCGTTTTTTATACATTTTTTGATACATGTGGAAAATATGCAACATATTAACTGATTCCACATTTTTTTTTGCATTTTTCCCCATGAACTTCCATGGGGAGCTTATTTCATGGATTAAAAACCCATGTACAATTGTTGCCCTATTTACTGATGAGTTTTACATGCATTTTAACACTACAAAGTGCTAAAAAACCCTCATTAAACAAAAAAGAAATGCAACAAAGCATAAATCGTTGAAAAAAAAGGAACAAAATCCATAATTGATGCAGCATGTTCTTGTGGATTTTCACGAATTTTCCTCAACTCAAAATAAACATTAAAAACGCATTATTGTGTTCACTGACCCTTAGGCCGGACTCATATAAATGTGTTTTGCTGTCATATGCCTATGAGGCGGTCAAGAACAGGTCAGAAGACCCCAGGACCACAAAACATACAGAAGATGTGTGAATCCAGCCTTAGGCTATGTTCACAAATTGCGTTTTTGATTTGTTTTTTTCCGGCAGGCAAAACCTGCTCTCTTGGATTTCTGAAATCTAATAGTCTTTGCTGGTACAGTAAAATGCAGCTGAAAATTTGCACAAAAAAAGCTGGAAAAAAAAACGCAACATATGAACATAGCCTTAGGCTGTAAACAGTGCTAGGTTTACATGGCAGTAGATTGTTGGCAGAAAACACCTAACACATTAGACTCTGCTCATCAAGTAAACCACACCTTAAGGGGGTTGTCCACTACTAGAACAACCATTTCTTGATCAAAAGGTTTGGCGCCCATAAAATAAGAAAGCTGATACTCATCTCCCGTGATGGTGCTATTCCTGCAGTGTTGGCACTCGCTATCCGGGCTCCTGTGCAGTTGTTGTGACACTGGTGCCCAATCAGCGCTGGTGTCACAGTCTACGCCTTCGGATAAATCAAACATAAAGATGAAGTTCGGGCTGCAGCTGATCGCTGGCTTCCTCTTCATGAGCAATTCAAAGGAGGTGGGACAGTGATGCCAACGCTGATTGGGTGCCGATGTAACGTGTCCTAACAACCGCACAGGACAGGAGCCCTGAGAGAGGGAGTGCAGACACCACGGGAAAGGCGCTGGCACAGGAGGGGAGTATGAGCTTTATTATTTTATAGGGGCAAAGCGAGGGCTATGACAAGAAGTTGCCCAAGTCGTGGACAACTTCTTTAAGTCATTAAAGGCTTTAAAATGTCTGCTCTGACAAAATAAGGTTACCTAACCCAACTGTGTGCTATATGGTGGCGCTAATTAGCCTAAAAGCAATATATTGTGATGCACTTCAGTCCTTTGCTGCGCGTCCTCCTCTCAACACAGAACTACAAATAGCTAACATATCGATACATATAATTTACATGTTATAGTCCAATAAGTCTGGTACTAGCTATACAAGACAAGGGGAGTCATTCATACTGGTTTCAGAATTATTCTAGAATAAGACAAAAAAAAAAGTTTCTCAATGTCTCCTTTTTAAGTTTTTCTCCACTAATTTCCAGGAGACTGAAATCGGTAGGCCAGACTTCCATCTATAAATATTAATCCATAGTCTGACAGCTTTATAAATAGCTTATTGATAACCATTGGTAATAACAAGTTCCTAATTCCTATTAAAAAAAATTCATGCAAGTTGATTACAAAACCCTGCATTTTTCAAGTTTGTGTGTCTGCCTACATCGGCTTTCATGTCAGAAAATACTCATTTGGAGCAACGTTGCTGGCAAGTAAGTGAAAGGGTCTGCATCAGTGTCTCACTAATTTTGGTGTAAGCCTGCAAATTTGCACATTACATGCCATCAGCCAAAATCATGGTTTGTGGCCACTGAATGAAAAATTATATTACCTATTACATGATGGTGTCCATGGCTCTTGTTAAGTTATGCTCACATGATGTGCTTTTGCTGCATGCTTTTATGCAAATTAAAAGCTTTTTAGAGTACCAGCAAAAGCTATGAGAATTCAGAAATCTCAGGTATAGCTTGTTTCTTCCTGACTCAATTGGAAACCTGCTGCATTTTTTAAAACTGCAGCATGTCAATTTTCACACGTTCACACTGTGTTAGGCATCAAAATCCAGCCTCTGCACAGGGGGAATCTCGAGCCATGTCCTCTGCGGTCTCCCATTCTTCTTCAGCCGCAGAGGATCCTGCTCAGCGGAGACATCAGTCCCAGCATCTGGCTCAGGCTAATGCTATGCGTTTGGTTGCTGCTACCGCTCTAGGTTCAGCTATGGCAACCAGCATTAGTCAGCGGCGAGCAGACATTCGTGGGACTAAGTCCTGCTTTTCTCCATCTGAGCATACCCGTGAGACGACCGCTCATTGGCGGTCTGAGGTCACATGCTCAGGTCCTCAAGCAGTTCGTATTGGGCCATCAGCAAGGTCCTGGAAGGCTGCGGTTAAAAAAGGATCACACGGCCGTGAGCTAGTATAAACCATGCAGTGTGTGTGAGCGAGTGGATACGCTACCACTCTGTGAATGCACGTGTGTTTGGGCCGAGAACCTGCCGCACTGTCGGCATGTATGATCGCCTAGTCTTCCCTAGTCAGGCAGCTTTTTACTCGGCTTGACCTAGCGCCTGTCTCGGCCACGTGTGCTGCTTAGCACGGGCTGTTTGTAGGGCACAGTTAATCCACGTGCTCTGTCACACACATCTTTTGGTACCGATCTGCGGTCAGTTGAGCTTTTGCTCGTTTTGCGCCTACTTGTGGTGCGCTTTAGTTAGCAGTGTTTTGCTACCACTCAGTGCCAAGTAGTGGCATTGCTTGTGCAACGCCGTGCGCCTTGTGAGTCTGGTCAGACTCAAGTCCCCGCTTTCTAGGGGCTGAGGCTAGAGACCTCACTCGCGCCATATCAGCTGTGTCCTGTGACAGTTAACAGGGAACAGCGTTTTATTATTTAGTTGCTGCGGCTCTGTGAAGTAAGAGTTTGCCGCTGTTCATACCAGGTGACATCTAACCCGCGTGTTTTCGGCATTCAACCGCCATCTTGTTCCGCTATTGCTTAGCAGCAGGTTCCATCTCTGCATGGTGGACCCCAGGTTGCGAATGCACCTTATTATTATATATACAGTACAGACCAAAAGTTTGGACACACCTTCTCATTCAATGATTTTTCTGTATTTCATGACTATGAAAATTGTAGAATCACACTGAAGGCATCAAAACTATGAATTAACACATGTGGAATTATACATTACACTTTACAAAAAAGTGTGAAACAACTGAAAATATGTCTTATATTCTAGGTTCTTCAAAGTAGCCACCTTTTGCTTTGATGACTGCTTTGCACACTCTTGGCATTCTCTTGATGAGCTTCAAGAGGTAGTCACCGGAAATG
Source organism: Oophaga sylvatica (assembly GCA_033576555.1). Classification (NCBI taxonomy): domain Eukaryota; kingdom Metazoa; phylum Chordata; class Amphibia; order Anura; family Dendrobatidae; genus Oophaga; species Oophaga sylvatica. Next base: position 471,938,574 of record JARQOD010000001.1, read on the forward strand.
GTCTTCCAACAATCTTGAAGGAGTTCCCAGAGATGCTTAGCACTTGTTGGCCCTTTTGCATTCACTCTGTGGTCCAGCTCACCCCAAACCATCTCGATTGGGTTCAGGTCTGGTGACTGTGGAGGCCAGGTCATCTGACGTAGCACCCCATCACTCTCCTTCTTGGTCAAACAGCCCTTACACAGCCTGGAGGTGTGTTTGGGGTTATTGTCCTGTTGAAAAATAAATGATGGTCCAACTAAACACAAACCGGATGGAATAGCATGCCGCTGCAAGATGCTGTGGTAGCCATGCTGGTTCAGTATGCCTTCAATTTTGAACAAATCCCCAACAGTGTCACCAGCAAAGCACCCCCACACCATCACACCTCCTCTTCCATGCTTCACGGTGGGAACCAGGCATGTAGAGTCCATTCGTTCACCTTTTCTGCGTCGCACAAAGACACGGTGGTTGGAACCAAAGATCTCAAATTTGGACTCATCAGACCAAAGCACAGATTTCCACTAGTCTAATGTCCATTCCTTGTGTTCTTTAGCCCAAACAAGTCTCTTCTGCTTGTTGCCTGTCCTTATCAGTGGTTTCCTAACAGCTATTTTACCATAAAGGCCTGCTGCACAAAGTCTCCTCTTAACAGTTGTTGTAGAGATGTGTCTGCTGCTAGAACTCTGTGTGGCATTGACCTGGTCTCTAACCTGTGAAGTAAGAGTTTGCCGCTGTTCATACCAGGTGACATCTAACCCGCGTGTTTTCGGCATTCAACCGCCATCTTGTTCCGCTATTGCTTAGCAGCAGGTTCCATCTCTGCATGGTGGACCCCAGGTTGCGAATGCACCTTATTATTATATATACAGTACAGACCAAAAGTTTGGACACACCTTCTCATTCAATGATTTTTCTGTATTTCATGACTATGAAAATTGTAGAATCACACTGAAGGCATCAAAACTATGAATTAACACATGTGGAATTATACATTACACTTTACAAAAAAGTGTGAAACAACTGAAAATATGTCTTATATTCTAGGTTCTTCAAAGTAGCCACCTTTTACTTTGATTACTGCTTTGCACGCAGAAAAGGTGAACGGATGGACTCTACATGCCTGGTTCCCACCGTGAAGCATGGAAGAGGTGTGATGGTGTGGGGATGCTTTGCTGGTGACACTGTTGGGGATTTATTCAAAATTGAAGGCATACTTAACCAGCATGGCTACCACAGCATCTTGCAGCAGCATGCTATTCCATCCGGTTTGCATTTAGTTGGACCATCATTTATTTTTCAACAGGACAATGACCCCAAACACACCTCCAGGCTGTGTAAGGGCTAGTAGACCAAGAAGGAGAGTGTTGAGGTGCTACGCCAGATGACCTGGCCTCCACAGTCACCAGACCTGAACCCAATCGAGATGGTTTGGGGTGAGCTGGACCGCTCACCGCTTCAATTTTGAATAAATCCCCAACAGTGTCACTAGCAAAGCACCCCCACACCATCACACCACCTCCTCCATGCTTCACGGTGGGAACCAGGCATGTAGAGTCCATCCGTTCACCTGTTCTGCGTGCAAAGCAGTAATCAAAGCAAAAGGTGGCTACTTTGAAGAACCTAGACATATTTTCAGTTGTTTCACTCTTTTTTGTAAAGTGTAATGTATAATTCCACATGTGTTAATTCATAGTTTTGATGCCTTCAGTGTGATTCTACAATTTTCATAGTCATGAAAATACAGAAAAATCATTGAATTAGAAGGTGTGTCCAAACTTTTGGTCTGTACTGTATTTCATTTGGTGCGTTCCGCCAACCCTAACACACTGTGTGTTTTTATGCCAATTTAAAGGGTAAGTTCACACTAGGCGTTTTTTCAGCATTTTATTCTGCAGCAAAACCTAATCTCTTGGCAGGAAAGAAGCTGCAGAGAAAAGCATGTTTTCCTTGGTTTTTCTTATGGTTTTTTTTTTCTGATTTTTTTTGTGCATTTTTGGCAACTGTTTTGGCATGCTAGATTTATGCATGCTGATAAAGTTTAGTGTTGAAGAAAAAAAGTCTTATTCTATAGAATCAGGTTTTGGCACAAAAAAATGCAGCAATACCTGATAAGTGGTCTGACCGTAAGACTGCATAAGTTAAAACGCGTCGGTCCAGTTGGTGGGTATACAGTGGTATGCCAGAATGTCAATTTTTATGAAGACAAAATAAAAGTTAAGTTTTAAACATTTAACCTATGCTGGAAAATCCCTTTCTTTTTCATAATGTCTTGGTATCCTCACATGAGCATGGATCTTAGTACAGTTTAATTAAATTAGTCATCTGTTAAAGTAATCAATGCTTCATCAACTCAGTGTCCTACAAATGTGTGAAAGTAAACAATGGTTGACCAACTCAGTGTGCTACCAATGTGTAAAAATAAACAATGCTGGACCAATGGCAACACATGAACTGCATGTAACAACTGCTGCACAAATAAAGGTCAAGAGGACAACCACAGATATAAGGAAAATTACGGGAGGTATCACTCATGCACTGCTGAGATGAAATCCTTAAAATCAAATCGTTTATTAGAACAGGTTTACAAGTCAACGCATTTCGAGGTCACACCGGACTTCTTCATCAGGACATCAGGTTTGTCCTGATGAAGAGGTCCGGCGTGACCCCGAAACGCATTGACTTGTAAACTTGTTCTAATAAATGATTTGATTTTAAGGATTTTATCTCAGCAGCGCATGAGTGATACCTCCTGTCGTTTTCCAGGCTTGTTAGACACATTTCTCTTACTATAATGCCAGCGCATAGCTTGCATGTATATGGTGCACATTTTAATAAATTTGATGTTATTTATGACTTCTCCCAGCAATGCTCTTTTTTATCTTCTTTAAAAACTTGAGATATGCATTAAAAGTGTCCAAAATATGACATTTAAGCAACTTTTTTGTGCTCATTTTTTCATTAATCTAATACAATAGTTACCTGTAACTGTAAGAACTCAATTCTTTGACCATTGTTAATTTTCTGCCTACTGGATTTTCTGTAGCCATCTGCTTGTGGTGTTTTACTCCTGGCATCATACCCAAGAGATTCATTAAAACCAAGAGTTTACAAAGTGTTTAATCCAAATCCTCTTTATATAGCCAAATCTATTTACTGACTGGACATAGTGAATTGGAAACCTAGAGAATGCTGGATGTCTGTGTATGAAGTTATGAAAGTTTGTGTCCATTCTAATAACTGAAGACTTTAAAGATATGTACATAAGCAAATAGAAAAAGCTTCCTCTATTATGCCTTATGCCCCAACTCAGCTGCCCTTTCATATCTTATGCTCCCCGATAACCCTCTTTCCCCCCTTGCCTCAGCTACGAAAAGCAGATACAGAGAAACAGAGAAGTAATGATCCCTACTTCTTCAAGCTGCCTGCATTTCAGGTGATCAGGCATCAGCAATTGCAAGAAAAAGTTAAAGGGAACCTGCCACCAGAAAAAAACGATACTATCCTGCAAATATGCTGTTAATCTGCAGGTTAATAGCGTTATTATGCTGCCCAGCGCCTGCAAATAGCCGAATGCAACACAGAGAAAATGAACTTTATACTTCCAAGTGAGCCAGTATTCGGTTTAGGTCACGAGACCGGCGCTGACACTGGCTCGGCATTAGGGCCGGATGTCAGTCAGATTCGGGGGCGCGGTTACAGCCACCGCTCTCTATATCCCAGCCTTGTGCAGGTCTACAATTTTGTCCCTGGTGTCCTTACATAACTCTTTGATCTTGGCCATGGTAGAGAGGTTGGAGTGTGATTGAATGTGTGGACAGGTGTCTTTTATACAGGTAATGAGCTCAAACAGGTGCAATTAATACAGGTAATCAGTGCAGAGTAGGAGGCAAAGATAAAGAAAAACTAACAGGTTTGTGAGAGACAACATTTTTGCTGGTTGTTACGTGATCAAATACTTACTTTATGCAATTAAATGCAATTTAATTATTTAAAAATCATACAATGTGATTTTCTGGTTTTTATTTTTAAATCTGTCTCTCATAATTGAAGCGTACCTATGATAAAAATTACAGACTTCTCAATTCTTTGTAGGTGGGAAAACTTGCAAAATCGTCAGTGTATCAAATACTTATTTTCCCCACTATACATGTTTCCGAATACATTCCGTACTTAGGACATTTTTTTTTACTTGCTTATATCACCATTAATTCCACAGTGCTTTACAGACATCATCATCACAAAACTAGAATATCATTAAAAAGTTACCGTATATACTCATGTATAAGCCGACCCGTGTATAAGCCGACCCCCTAATTTTGCCACAAAAAACTGGGAAAACTAATTGAATATGCAGCAGCTACTGGTAAATTACAAAAATAAAAATAGATACCAATAAAAGTAAAATTAATTGAGACATCAGTAGGTTAAATGTTTTTGAATATCCATATTGAATCAGGAGCCCCATATAATGCTCCATACAGTTAATGATAGGCCCCATAAGATGCTCCATACAAAATACGCCCCATATAATGCTGCACAAAGGTTAATAATGGCCTCATAAGATGCTCCATAGATTATGCCCCCATATGGTGCTCCATAGATTATGCCGCCATAAAATGCTCCATAGATTATGCCCCATATGCTCCATAGATTATGCCCCATATGCTCCACAGATTATGCCCCATATGCTCCACAGATTATGCCCCATATGCTCCACAGATTATGCCCCATATGCTTCACAGATTATGCCCCATGTGTTCCACAGATTATGCCCCATAGGTTCCACAGATTATGCCCCATAGGCTCCACAGATAATGCCCCATAGGCTCCACAGATTATGCCCCATATGTTCCAGATTATGCCCCATATGCTCCACAGATTATGCCCCATATATTCCACAGATTATGCCCCATATGCTCCACAGATTATGCCCCATATGCTCCACAGATTATGCCCCATATGTTCCACAGATTATGCCCCATATGTTCCACAGATTATGCCACATATGCTCCACAGATTATGCCCCATATGCTCCACAGATTATGCCCCATATGCTCCATAGTATAGGTCCCTTATGCTGCTGCTGCGGCTGCAACTTAAAAAAAAAAATGACATACTCACCTCTCGTTGCTGGGGGCCAGGTGCCGGTGTCCTGAGCAGGCAGGGACACCAGCTCGCTATAGGGGACAGCCCCGCTTCCCCTCCCCGCCAACCCCCTGGTATATGACTCGCGTATAAGCTGAGAGGGGGACTTTCAGCCTTAAAAAATGGGCTGAAAATCTCGGCTTATACCCGAGTATATACGGTAATTTATTTCAGTTCTTCAATAGTAAAAGTGAAACTCATTTATAGAGTCATTACAGAGTGATCTATTTCAAGTGTTTATTTCTGTTAATAATGATGATTATGGCTTACAGCCAATGAAAACCCAAAAATCATTATCTCAGTAAATTAGAATAATTAGCAAAAAACACCTGCAAAGGCTTCCTAAGCATTTAAAAAGGTCCCTTAGTCAGTTTCAGTAGGCTCCACAATCATGGGGAAGCCATGAAAGGATTGTTAAGAAAAGACCATTCAAAAATTTGGGGGAGATTCACAAGGAGTGGACTGATGCTGGATTCATTGATTCAAGATCCACCACACAGAAGTATCCAGAACATGGGCTACATGTTTCGCACTGCTTGTGTCAAGCCACTGTAAGGGTATTGAATGATGTTATTAGTTCCTGGTACTTTATGTTTTAGTATAATGAGTATTCATTATTAGAAAGTGGTACTGCAACACTTAAATGTGTATTACCATTATTCTCCACTGGTATTGCTACACTTAAATGTGTATTGCCATGTGGGGCATTATAGAATATACAATGGTTAGTTAGAATATGGTATAGTAAATAGTTAAACATAGGAGGGGCTGCTGTGTGGTAAGTCAGAGACATTTCAGTAGTGTAGATAGTTAGGGCTTGGCGCCAGTACTGTCCAGACGGGCCATAGGCCCTGGACACCGCAGCAGCCACGTAACATTGTTAAGAGGAAGCACAGCCATTCAAAGTCCCTTAGGGACAGAAGGCTAGTGGTCAGCAGCAGAGTTACCGCAGATTGGGGAGCAAGGAAGCGGTCCGGAAAGTACAGGGCGAAGATTGTTCAAGATGTGGCAGATCACTGCATGGGCAGACGCACTCAGATCCGGGGTGAAACGGATGAGGGAGTCCCCAGAAGTAGTGAGGCTGGACAAGGAGAATGCTGCGGTACTGCCTAAGGCGCAATTACCCCATAATGTACTGGAGGACGGAGAAGGAAGAGCAGGGAAAGTGCAGGATGTGAACTGTATGGAACCTGATGCAGTTGCTGTATCTGACAAGAATGCGCTACAAAGTGTGTCAAGTAAAGTTCTTCGTTTTGCATTGGAACCAGACTGTGTCTTAGTTACTGCGGAACTGGCTACAGAAAGTTCCCAGCACCGCATAGGAGTCCCTGATGGTGCAGTAAGAGAAGACACAGGTATGCTGGAGAGAGAATGCTGTTTTCATGTAAGAGGAGGTCAGGGCCCCGATGCACCTGAGGGCTCGGCCATGACTACACCCCTGGCTGAATCTTACACCACTCATGACCAATAGACAATGCCAGAAGCGTCTTACCTGGGCCATGGAGAAAAAGAACTGGATTGTTGGTCAGTGATCCAAGGTGTTGTTTTCAGATGAAAATAAATTTTGCATTTAATTTGGAAATCAAGGTCCCAGAGTCTGGAGGAAGAGTGGAGAGGCATACAATCCAAGCTGCTTGAGGTCTAGTGTGAGGTTTCCACAATTAGTGATGGTTTCGGGAGACATGTCATCTGCTGGTGTAGGTCCACTGTGTTTTTAACAAGACCAAAGTAAGCACAGGCATCTACCAGGAAATTTTAGAGTACTTCATGCTTACCTCTGCTGACAAACTTTTTGGAGATGGAAATTTCATTCTCCAGCAGGACAGGACAGGCACCTGTCCACACTGCTAAAAGTACCAATACCTGGTATAAAAACAGCATCACTGTGCTGGATTGGCCATCTCACTCGCCTGACTTTAATCTATGGGGTATTGTCAAGAGGAAGATGAGAGACATCAGACCCAACAATGCAGATGAGCTGAAGGCTGCTAGCAAAGCAACCTGAGCTTCCATAACACCTCAGCAGTGCCACAGGATGATCGCCTCCATACCACGCCGTATTGATGCAGTAATTGATGCAAAAGGAGCCCTGACCAAGCATTGAGTGCATTTACTGAACATACATTTCAGTAGGCCAACATTTCAGATTTTCAAATAATTTTGCAAGCTGGTGTTATAAAGTATTCTAATTTACTGAGATAATAACTTTTGGGTTTTCATTGGCTGTAAGCCATAATCATCAACATTAACAGAAATAAACACTTGAAATAGATCACTCTGTTTGTAATGACTCTATATGATATAGGAGTTTCACTTTTTGCATTGAAGAACTGAAATTAATTAACTTTTTGATGAGATTCCAATTTTGTGAGAAGCACCTGTATGTATGGAATTGCCACGTGTATGGTGCTAAGACACATTTTATTCTGAAAGTGTGTGAAAAATTACTGACTTGCTAATAATAACCCTAAGCAACCATTGAGCCCAGTGACTAGCTGTCAGAACAAGCCTGGGAAATAAAATAAGTTTAAAAGTGCAAAGCCCCTTTAAGACTTAACTACACATTTTTATTACATGTTGGTATTTGGATTACCTTCATTATTAAACAACAGCTCATACAAATTATAGGATATATTGCAGATTACTAAAACCTAGCACATGTGTACAGCCAGTTTCAGTTTCATTAGCAGCAGGTAATAGATTTAAGCATTAAACAGAGAACGTTACCATGGATTCCAGCCTCCCACAGGTTACATTAGTATTTACAGGCTCGTAGGAAATAAAATAAATGATTCGGCACCAGTCTGCAGATTTTACTAGGTCACATTCCAAAATCGTACCCCAGAAGTAGAAAGTTAAGTACGCTTGATGAAAACGTTCTAAACACTACTGTTAAAAAGTTGTAAACTCCACTAACTTACAAGGAATATGTCACATTTGACCTATCTAAACTATTAATATGGGCATACAGGTTATAGACTGTTGAGGAGAGTGATGCCTGTATGTCTCATATCAGTTGTCTTTTTGATAAATCATATCACTTAATATAAATGACCTCTTCCAGGCTCTAGGGATGACGCTGCCTGGAAGATCACTCTGACTCCAGAGCTTATTTTCCATAAAGAGGAGTTATCAGTATGTAATGGCTGCTCTATCGATCTCACTACACAGCTGTGTGTGATTATACCTGATATACATCTGCAGGTTCCTCTCAGCTTCAGGTTCCATCTCACAGGAAGACAGAGCTGCAATATGGTTATAATATAGCAGACCTCACAGAGAAGCAAAAAATGTGTTTCTAAGGAGACAAAGTTCATTACTGTTGATTTGTGTTAGTTACTTGTCTCACACAGGTAACTCATCCTTTTATGTAAAATAAGATCTGGAGGCAGAGTTACGTTCCAGGCAGCGTCTTCCCCAAAGCCTGGAAGAGGTCATTTATATAAAGTGATAAAAGATATTTCTCAACAAGGCATCTGTTATGAGGCATACAGGTAGGACTTTTTCTTCAGTCTATAACCTGTATGCCCATATTAATAGTTTAGATATGTGGTGACAGATTCCTTTTAAGGGAATGTTATCCTATTAGTAAACAAATTGCAAATGAAGACATGGAATTTAGGTAAAAAAAACAAAACAGAAAATTTTAATGATAGCTAGGCATTTCTCATAGACAAGCCATTGAGGCAGGGACATCAAGGAGTCCATGGTCAAATGCCAGGAGAGTACATCAAAGACAAAGAAATAAGACAAAGAAATAGTCAAAGGTAAAGTCCGGGATCAAGCAACTAAGGTCAGATGACATCAAAGGCAAAAGGGATTATACAAATGGTTAGTCAAAAGACAAAATCCGAAATTTGGCAACATTGATCAGAACATCAGAACACAAAGTACACACACCACTGAGAAAAGCTATGAATGGGTGGCTGGGCTGTCACTCACAATACTGATCGCCAAGCACGTCCCTGATTCTATATGGTGGCAGAGTGGTCACTTAGCATCCTTATGATAATGAGAGCCATGAAATCATGACAAAAAAGTTTAGGACACAAATAAGGGTATTCCATAATATAGAACTACAATTAAACAACCCATTTTAAAGTGGTCGGCCACTTGATCTTTATTATGACTAGTGTTGAGCATTCCGATACCGCAAGTATCGGGTATCGGCCGATATTCGCGTTATCGGAATTCCGATACTTAATTCCGATACTTTTTCAATATCGTATACCGGAATCGGAAGTTCCCATAATTCTTTGAGAGGCAATGTGATGTTAGTCAGCCAATGATGAATCTTATGAAGTGTGGGCACATCCTGTAATGCTGCGGTCATCTTAACTAATGGCATGGCTGTGATTGGCTGCTGAAATGATGTCAGAATGCACTATAAAAGGCGCCGCAGCCATTTTAGCGTCACTGTGCTGTGAACTCAGTTAGGGACAGAACGCTGCTCTGCTGACTCTGAGGGACAGTTAGATATTGCGATTTTGTGTACTACTGTGCTTGAGGCAGGCTAGTTTACCAACAGGTCCTGCCCACATCCTTCTTCCTAGTGAGGATTCAACATCATCAGCCGGCGTTCCTGATCTGGCCACGGAGGCCAGAGATCACCGGCTTTCATCAACGGATGTAAGTTTCGTCTGCGGGCCATAGGAGGCTGAAGTCGGACTTTCTACTGCAAGTGACCCATCGGGGTTGTCAGCAGGCCAGAGGAGGCTGAAATTGGACTTTCTATTGCAAGTGACCCATCGGGGTTGTCAGGTAAAACCTGTGCAAACAGGACTATTTTCTCCACAGTGCACCACTAATACTCATTCATCTGAGCTGTCACCGGCCGGGACAGTGTCAATTTCTTCTGACCTTTCTGCATAAAAGGTTTTTTAGGATTTCTGCAGCGTTTTTCTGCTCCATCGTTAAAAGAGGACCTCTTTTACTTTTTCAGGGTTTGTCCATATTAATACCCATATGAATAAATACCTTATGCGTATTATGACTATTTAGTCCTTTGGTTTGGGGTTTACTACATAATAGACTACAGGCTTTTCTCATCACCTTTTTCTCACGGGTCTTAGTGCAATATTTATTTATTACTGTATTATTACATCTGCATCTCAAACTGTTCTACAGAGTGCGTCTGAATTTATGTATTGTTTTCCATTTGACACATGCATATTCCTATTTTTCTACAGATCCTTTTGTGTCTTGTAGTTTTTATGTGCGCAAACTATTTTTATTTTCAATTATAGAGGGCCATGTTATTGACTTTGCATTGACGTGTAAAAGATTTATGTTGTGCCACTGGCTATATGTATTCTAAAGGTGTACCCAGTCTCAACAGATCATTAGTCTGATTGTTCTTTGATTCTCCTAAATGTGAATTTGTCTGATTTGGTGTCAAACTTGACTTTGTCCCTATTTTTGTTTTGCCATGTGACCCAATGATTATACAAATCTATATAGGGTTTGGCATCATCAAAAGTAACAGAATATTAGCATGCATGCATATTTAGGATATAAAAGAGAAGTATCTTGTTGTGCCAGAGTGTTCCTAACTCCTGAATGGATATAAAACAATATGGTCTACGGATCAGGTAAAATCGAGGGTCCGCATGTCTATATTTTATACAATTTGAGTGGGCAAGGGTGGGATTTAGAGATTAGCCCATTCATGAAAGTTTTGGGAGCTGAGAACCTTCAGGAGTTGTTAACCATGCTTTGAGGTCGATTGAATACCATGTCACTCAGGCAGCCAATCACTGCTGTCAAGCGCAATGGAAAGCAACACACGGTTGGTCCTGTGGCCAGCAGCACAGGAGGGGTAAGGGTAAAACATGAATATATTAGATTATGTTTTACTATTTGGAGCAAGTTTGAAGTTTTCTTTAAGGATTGGAAAACCACCTTCAGTTAGGAATCGGATCAATCAAACAGGGCACAATATGGAATAATGTGCGTTGTTATACACAGTAACTTACAAATGTGGTTCTCTCTGGCATCTATGTACATGGGCAAGTATTACTCTAATTTGGGTCTAATGTGTAGTTTATTGGGTGCAATATAGGCTCATTGTAGGACTGCAAACACACAATTTGGTTCTTTGCAGGTAGAATATGGTACTTTATGCAAAGTATATGGCTGTGTGCAGGCACAGAATCGCACTGTCCTATGAAAACAAACTATGGGACTATTGTGGCATGGTATGGCGGTCTCTGGCCACTGTTTAGCATAATATAGTACTATATGGACATTGGACAACAACAACTTTTTAATGTGCTGGTATTGTTGTGGTTACAATTAAAGAAATATTCTCAATTTGTCTCTGGAGCAGGTCAGAGCTATGTTGCTCTTTACTTCTTTGTTTCTGATAGGATAGGCTGAGTTATAGTATTAGTAGAACTATAAAGTTCTGCTGTAACACATTCAGCTATTAGTGATTTGTTTTTAA
>JARQOD010000001.1:471950245-471967124 GCA_033576555.1 Oophaga sylvatica
TTCAAATATAATTTTTAACACAGAAAAAAAAAAATAAAGTGAATACAGTCGGGGCCCAAAAAAATTTTTGGACATGAAAAAATTTTCGCGATTGGGTCCAGCCCCACAGGTTTTGAAATAAACCTCTACAACAAAATTTCAAGTGCAGATTGTAACGTTTAATTTGAAGGGTTGAACAAAAAATATTTTTGTTAGAAAATGTAGGAATTGTACACATTTCTTTCCCAAACACTCCACATTTAGGAGGTCAAAAGAAAATTTGGCAAATTTAAACATAACCCAAAACAAATATTTTTATTTTCAAAATTTTGTGGCGAATCCTTTTGGAGGCAATCACTGCCTTAAGTCTGGAACCCATGGACATCACCAAACGGGGGGTTTCCTCCTTCTTAATGCTTTGCCGGCCTTTACCCCGCAGCCTTCGGGGTCTTGCTTGTTTGTGGGTCTTTCCTCTTAAGTCTGGATTTGAGAAAGTGAAATGTATGTAAATTTGGGTTAAGATTTGGTGATTGACTGGATTGAAGAATGTTCCACTTTTTTGCACTCATGAATCCTGTGTAGCTTTGGCTGTATGCTTGGGGTATTATCCATCGTACTATGAAGCGCCCCAATAAGTTTGCGCATTTGGCTGAATTGGGTTTGAAAGTTATCCCGGTACACTTCAGTTTCATCGGCTACTCTTGTCTGCTGTTATGTCATCAAAAAACCCACAATGACCCAGTGCCATTGAAAGCCATGCTGGCCATGCCATCACGTTGCCTCCACCAGTTTTACGGGGGATGTGGTGTGCCTTGGGATCATGTGCCTTTCCCTTTCTTCTCCAAATTTTTGGGCTTCCCATCTTTGGTACGGTTGACTTTGTCTCATTGTCCATAGAATACTTTTCCAAAAAACTGAGCTGGCTTCTGGGGTTTTTTTTCAGCAAATTTAACTTGGCCTGTCTTTTTTTGGGAAATGATGAATGGTCTGCATCTAGATGTGAACCCTTTGTATTTACTTTCATGGAGTCTTCTCTTTACTGTTGATTAGAGCGATACACCTATTTTCACTGAGAGTGTTCTGGACTTCAGTTGATGTTTTGAACGGGTCTTCTTCACCAAAGAAAGTATGCGGCGATCATCCACCACTGTGTCTTCGTGGGCTCCCAGGTCTTTTTGGATTGATTGAGTTCACCAGTGCTTTCTTTCTTTCTCAGGATGTACCAAATGTAGATTTTGCCACTTCTAATGTTGTAGCAATTTCTTGGATGGGTTTTTTTCTGTTCTTGGCAGCTTAAGGATGGCTTGTTTCACCTGCATGGAGAGCTCCTGTGACCACATGTTTCCTTCACAGCAAAACCTTCCAAATGCAAACACCACACCTCAAATCAACTCCGGCACTTTCATCTGCTTAATTGAGAATGAATAAACAAAGGGATTGCCCACACCTGTCCATGAAATAGCCTTGGAGTCATTTGTCCAATTACTTTTGGTCCCTTTAAAAACGGGTGGCACATGTTAAGGAGCTAAACTCCTAACCCTTCATCCAATTTTAATGTGGATACCCTCAAATGAAAGCTGAAAGTCTGAACTTCAACTGCATCTGATTGTTTTGTTTCAAATTCATTGTGGTATGTCTAGAACCAAAATTAGATAAATGTTGCTCTGTCCAAAATTTATGGACCTAACTGTATATATTATATATATATATATATTGTAACATTTCCAGGGGATATAGCTCTGGGATCGCTGTCCGGGGTAGACAGAATGCATATAAACAGTTCACCAACAGCAGTTCTGTGTGTAAAACTGGCCGCTACCAGCTTTATTAAAAGTCCACAGCAAACAGTAGGTGATAAAAACGAAATCATAAAAAGAAAACCTAAGCCCTCGGCTACTCACTTCACATATGAAATGTCCTGTCTAACAGGAACCCGGCTCTACCAGCCTGGGCCCCAAACAAACATATGAATATGTTACCAGTATGGAGTTCACAGATATCCTCTTTATGTCTGAAGGCAACTCCAACGTCCAGATTGAGAGAGATCACCTCCTATTCAAGTAGTCACCAGCATGGAGTGTCGCAGAGTTCCTCTTTGTGTCCGGGGGTACCTCGAGCACCCAGACAGAGAGAGCCCACCTCCGGAGTCTCCTTCCGTGCCTGGACTCCTGTCCAGACTGAATGAGCTCCCCTCTGACTTGGAGACTGTTTCTCGTGCCGGGACACCTTCTGTGTCCAGACTAAACTAGTTCCAGCCCTGTCTGTATTCCCAGACACCTACTTCTGGTATCCTAATTATCACCTGAGTGGCACAGTGTTTGGACGTGCAAGCGTGTAAGTGTTTATGAATGTAAGGTGTAGTGACCTTTCCCTACCACTAGTCTACAAAGCCACACACACCTCCCTTATACCAGTCAGTAAAGTAGCTAGGTGAAATATACACCCCATTCAATAAATACTCTCACTGTCTCACATATCCCCCCCCTCTTCTCCAGACCGGAGGGCTGGTTAACAATCCAACAGAGACAGTGAAATCTGGCCAGTCCTGGCCCTATACTTCTATAAAGGTCAGGTACCATTATCAGTATCATCACTATTATGATTTAGCATCACATCATTATCATCATCATTATGATCATCATCATCATATCATCATCATCATTATCATGATCATATCATAAGTTTAAGCTTGTGGGGTTGAACACACAATATATCCAATCACCTCAACCCACAGTTCACCAGAGACCATGTACTTATCCCTTGCTCGTTCAGCCCGGAATATTAGTCAATGCATTCGCTCATTCCTTAGGGGACCTACCGTCTGTCATGTCACAGACTTCGTCCAGTCACATTTCTGGGACGTAACCTTGTCAGGTCTCCCCTTTGCCTGGGTATCTAAGGTCCGGTTAGACTCTGTACTGTCCGGTACTCTATCGGGTCGTCTGTATGGGCCTCTCAAACCTGAGTTACTGGAGGTCTCACTACCTTAAACTCACGCCCACTTACCCTCAGGACATCTTGTAAGGTCCCTAACTTCAGCCGTAGCTGTTCTGTTATTTAGGGGGCCCTTTCTCTGTCGGGTCCACTATTCTTAGACGGCTGCCATCTTCTGCTGCTCAGATGATGCTGTCTATCTACTCGCTGTCTAGCGAGATTCAATTGTTCTACCTCTCGAGGTAGGTCACACGGTTCGCCACCAGCATGCGCACATATTCAAGACTTTCTTCCATTCCTATAGCGTAGAATGACACCATGCCGTCTTCATCTGGTATCCAGTCCCGACGATCACGTGGACTGCTTACTTTCACCACACCAGACTTCTTCACCATTATCTGCATGGCTCGGCCATTTCTCCCAATCAGCTTTCTCACCAGAACATGAGGCACCGGATGACCTCTTCCTGTAGACTGTGAGCTTTTCCATAAGCTTTAGTTGTCTAACGGTTTTGTTCTGTCTTCAACCGGAGAAACCGCTTTGTGCGAATACATCGCCAGTGCATGTCACTTAGGATTGCCACCCTCTTCACTGTAACTCGGTCGTGGACAAGACCACCAGCTGTTTAGCTCCTGAAGTCGAGTACACCTTACAGGCTCCCACGGCCTTCCTAAATGCTTCATGCACAGACTCACGGGTGCATTCTTCTCTCAAGTCCTCGGGTAATCTACGAGGCACTTGTACCGACACGTTTCGGTCTCACCAGTGGTTTCCAGATGATCAATCAGCTCAGGGTTCAGGGACAACTGACTTTCAGCTTCTTCCCCCTTTACACTTCTTCGAGCTGACTCACAGCTACAATTTCGTGAATTTCCGTCCGGACCACTTCCATTTCACAATTATCTTCCGTTACCAGACTTTTAGCTCTCCTCAGGTCTGTCTTCTCCTGGGCCAAGGGAAGCGAGTGCATCGTGGTTGCCCTTTTCTTTCTCCAAGGAGGCCTTGTTCACGAGTGCACTGTATCAGGCGACTTTTAAGCCCGAGAACTTCTTTCCTCAGTTCCCCATTCGCCTCTCAGCAGCCCGTCTCTGAAGCTTCTCTTGCGTCCACTGGGTTGTAACCACTCCTTGAGCTCCTTGATCTCGGCTCCGACATCCACCGAATCATCCGAACTCACAGCACTCGAGGAAGTATCTGCTGTACACCTCTCATCTCCAGTGGCCAACCCTGGACTGGTCTGTAGCTTCTCTGATGGACTCCTCCATCTTTTCCCGCTCAGCTTCTATTTGGCTGAGCTTTTCCTTAAGGCGCATCTCCACCTTCTGGAGAGTATCACAGGACATCTGTAGCTCCTTCACCTGAGCTTCAGACCAGGGTCTTTCTGCGCAGATCACCATTTTCATCACGGGTGTCCTGCAGAGTGGTCTCAACCACCTGGCGCATTTGCTCTGCATCCATCTTCTCCTCTTCTAGTTTTTCTTTGACCCTGAGGAGATCCACATAATCTCTCTTCATCTGTTGCAGTTCCCTACTGCGTTATCACACTCCTTCTTGGAGTCACACAGCTCCTGGTTGAGCTTTCGCGCAGTCGTTTCTGGGATTTGTTTACTTCAGAAAACTCCATCCTGCAGCGCCTCCTTCTCACGTTTTCAACTGCAAAACCTCTTCCTTGATTTTGCGGCGGTCCTCTTTAATGCAAAGAACATATTCTGCCACAGGATAACTTCCTCGTTGCTTCCTTCTAGACCTCGCTGGTCTGAGGACACGTCCTCCAGGTTTTCACATAATTGCAGCATGTCACTCTGATACTGCAGCCGAATATGTTCCAGCTCTTGGCCATGACGGGCCCCCTCCTTTTCTACCTCTAAAGGAGAATCCACACTTGAAGCATAGGCCAACAGTACTACATTCTCTTCATTTTCCTTTTCAGCGAGTACTACCGGAACAACCTTTTTGTGGCCCTTGCGCCGTCTACGACGAGAGGAGACTCTCTTCCCTCGTCTAGCCTCTCCTGACTGAACTCACTTTTTACCTTCATAGTTCCCAGTCAGCACGGGGTCTGTGTCACTTCCCATGGTGTTGTGGACTAACAGGTCACCTCCCACTTTTAACGTCACCCCCTTTACTGGAGCTACCCCGTTATCAACGGTCACATTGTCATTTTTAGGAGGTACCAACCCACCACCAGTAACAATTTTCATTTTTCCACACTCTACACTCTTGTGAAAATCCGCCCCTTTTTTAGACTCCGCCCCCTTTTTAAAAAACCACACCGGCAGGGTAATTTTTACACAAAAAATCAGCAGTAGTCTTAGGACTCAGTTCACAACATCTCTTACCACCTCCCCGGGCACTCTTGACAAAAACTGGCACCCCCGGAGAGTCCATAGAAATGGTCCACTGCCCCATTCCATACGGTGCCCATGGTTCCCGCACCATGTCCAGTTGCATGTCCAGTAGACATTTCTCAAATATGCGGTCGACTTGTCAGACCATTCGTGGCTCCATTCACAGCCTCACGGGGCACTGTTCACACCAGAACTTCACCGCTTTCCCTTGAAAAAATCTCGTGGCCTCGCCGAGCCACAGCAAAACTGGATTTGAGTGCGACGACAATCTTCACAACCCCGCCGAGTTGCAGCAAGATGCCTTCGTGACCCCACTGAGGGCACAGCAAGATGCCTTCGTGACCCCACTGAGTCACAGCAAGATGCTGTATCCACACTCGTTGTCCATGCTGTCAGATTTCTCTGTCTACAAAAACGGCAGACTTCAGTCAAGGCATTTCACACTACACAGCTTTTTTCCACAGAAAATTCACCTTGCGTGCAAACACCCTTTTTTTTTTTTTTTTTTTTTTTCTTTTGCAAAGTCTATTAGGGCTACTGTCTCTTTAAGACTGCTCCACAGACGTTTCTTTTGCTGCTGCACATTCCACAGTAATTTTCACAAGTTCAGCTTTGCTAGCATACATTTTCTCTCTGCAGACCCTAGGGCCACTGTCTCTCCAAGACTGCTTCATAGACGTTTCTCTTGCTGACAAACTTTTTTTTTTTTTTTGCTGCTTTTCAACAGACTTCACCTTTATTGCTGTCTCTAAGCCTCTGTGCTGCATGCACACTCCAGCACTAACTGTATCAGCCACTGCGTGCCCGCATTCTCCCCCCAATGTAACATTTCCAGGGGATATAGCTCTGGGATCGCTGCCGGGTAGACAGAATGGCATATAAACAGTTCACTCAGACAGCAGTTCTGGTGTAAAACTGGCCGCAACCAGCTTTATTAAAGTCCACAGCAAACAGTAGGTGATAAAAACGAAAACATTAAAAAGAAAACCTAAGCCCTCGGCTACTCACTTCACATATGAAATGTCCCTGTCTAACAGGGAACCCGGCTCTACCAGCCTGGGCCCAAAACAACACATATGATATATGTTACCAGTATGGAGTTTCACAATACTCCTCTTTATGTCTGAAGGCAACTCCAACGTCCAGACTTGAGGAGAGTCACCTCCTATTCAGTAGTCACCAAGCATGGAGTGTCGCAGAGTCTCCTCTTTGTGTCCGGGGTACCTCGAGCACCCAGACAGAGAGAGCCCACCCCCCGGAGTCTCCTTCCGTGCCTGGACTCCTGTCCAGACTGAATGAGCTCCCCCTCTGACTTGGAGACTGTTTCTCGTCCCGGGGGACACCTTCCTGTGTCCAGACTAAACTAGTTCCCCCTGTCTGTATTTCCCAGACACCTACTTCTGGTATCCTAATTATCACCTGAGTGGCCACAGGTTTGAGCTGCAAGCGTGTAAGTGTTTACGAATGTAAGGTGTAGTGACCTTTCCCTACCACTAGTCTACAAAGCCACACACACCTCCCTTTATACCAGTCAGTAAAGTATAGGTGAAATATACCCCCATTCAATACACATATCTCACTGTCTCACAATATGTATATACCGTATATACTCGAGTATAAGCCGACCCGAGTATAAGCCGACCCCCCTAATTTTGCCACAAAAAACTGGGAAAACTTATCGACTCGAGTATAAGCCTAGGGTGGAAAATGAGATTATGCTGCCCCATGTATTATGCCCCACAAGATGCTCCATAGATTGTGCCCCATATACTACCCATGTATTGTGCCCATATGCTGCCCATGTATTGTGCCCCAATAGATGCTCCATAGATTGTGCCCCATAGATGCTCCTTAGATTATGCCCCCATAGATGCCCCATGTATTATGCCCCCATAGATGCTCCATAGATTGTGCCCCCAAGATTATGCCCCATAGATGCTCCACAGATATGCCCCCATAGAGCCCCATGTATTATGCCCCCATAGATGCTCCATAGATTATGCTCCCATAGATGCCCCATGTATTATGCCCCCATAGATTATGCCCCTATAGATGCTCCATAGATTGTGCCCCATAGATTGTGCCCCCATAGATTATTCCCCTATAGATGCTCCATAGATTATGCCCCCATAGATGCTCCATAGATTGTGCCAACATAGATTTATGCCCCCATAGATTGTGCCCCCATAGATTATGCCCCCGTAGATTATGCCCCCATAGATGCTCCATAGATTATGCCCCCATAGATGCACCATAGATTATGCCCCCATAGATGCTCCATAGATTATGCCCCCATAGATTATGCCCCCCTAGATGCTCCATAGATTATGCCCCCATAGATTATGCCCCTATAAATGCTCCATAGATTAGGACCCCATAGATGCTCCATAGTATTGGCCCTTATGCTGCCGCAGCTGCTGCTGCTGCAAAAGAAAAAAAAGACATACTCACCTTCATCGCTGGGGGCCAGGTGCCGGTGTCCTGAGCAGGCGGGGACCCGGCGCGCTATGGGGACAGGTGCGGTGCACGCTCGCTCAGGGCCCCGGCACCTGCGATATTTTACCTGTCACCCGTTCTGCCTCTGTCTTCCGGGTCCTCCAGCAGTAAATGATCAGGCAGAGGGCGCGGCGCGCAGTAACTACGTCATCGCGCCCTCTGCCTGAACACGCAGCAAGAGGACCCGAGGACACAGCAGCGAGCAGCGGTGGAACGGGACTGGTAAATATCGCTTATACTCACCCTTCCGCCAGCGCGTCTCTGCCCTGCTCTTCTCTCGCTGTCTCCGCCGCCAGTGTTCAGCGGTCACATGGTACCGCTCATTAAAGTCATGAATATGTGCATATTCATGACTTTAATGAGCGGTACCAGCTGACCGCTGAACACTGGCGCCGGAGACCGTGGAGAAGAGCAGGGGCTGCAGAGACCGCGCCGGCGGAGGAGTGAGTATATAGCACAGCTGCGCTCCGCATCCCCCCTGCATATGACTCGAGTATAAGCCGAGAGGGGGACTTTCAGCCCTAAAAAAATGGGCTGAAAATCTCAGCTTAATACCAAGCCCGAGGTTTAGTAATGAACAGGTGTCAGCCAGATGCCCTCATTAATAAAATGGTACATAAAAGAGTTAAATAAAGACAGATACACACACACACAAAATCTGCGTGAAACGCAATATCTGTTTATTTTGCAAAAAATTTACAAAAAAAAATTCCGTGGGCTCCCGCATAATTTTCATAACAAGAAGAGGGAAAGTCAATGGCTGAGGGCTGATGTTATATTTCTGGAAGGAGCCAATAGCCATAAAGGTTTCCCAGGTTATTAATATCAGCTCACAGCTGTTTGCTTAGCCTTTACCCCAGAAATAAAATGACATGGGATCCCCCTATAAAATCGAACCAACAAAGGCTAGGCAGACAGCTGTGTGCTGATACTAATAGCCTGGAAGGGGCCATGGATATTGGCATCCCCCAGGCTAAAAACATCAGCTCTTAGCCGCCCCAGAAATGGCGCATCTTATCGATGCACCAATGCTGGCACTTATCCTCGCTCTTCCCACTTGCCCTGTAGTGGTGGCAAGTGGGGTTATTTGTGGGGTTGTTTTCACCTTTGTATTGTCTGGTGACATCAAGCCCACGGCTTAATAATGGAGAGACGTCAATAAGACACCTATCCATTACTAATCCTATAGTTATATGGTAAATAAAGACACAGCCAGAATAAAGTCCTTTATTTGAAATAATCACACAGACTTCTTTATTGAATATTAATTTACCATACTTACTGGTAATCCCTGACACCCTCGTCTCCTGCAACAAAAATTAAATAATAAACCAACATATAATACTACCTCTCTGCCGTAATCCATTAAATACCTAGTGTCTCACAACGATCTCACTTGTAGAACAGTCACATCGGGTGATGTGACTGCTCTACCCGGCCTCCGGTGATGCACTGTGGGAGCGATTACCTCCTGTCAGTGTATCACTGCACTGCCGTAAGAGTTCACCGGAGTTCATCAGCTCTGATGCTCTCACGGCGCTACAGCTGTGTGATAACTTTCCCACGCAGCAGTGCCGCAAGTGAGAGCACTGGAGCTGATCATCTGATACACTGCAGGAGCGATTATCTCCTGTCAGTGTATCACCGAGGCCGGGTGTGTGACTGTTCTACACGTGAGATCGCCGTGGGACAGTCGGATTACCTGCACTATGGCAGACAGGGAGTATATGTTGGTTTATTATTTTACATTATTTCTAGGTGACGAGGGCATCGGGGATTTGGTGTGAGGTGAGTATAATGGGTTTTTGTTTTTTTTGTGAATATGTATGTAATTTTACTTTTTTCTTTAACTGTGATCACTGGTTCTGGCAGATGATACTACTCTCCCATCAGCGGCACCTGCTGTCACTTTTATCAGTGACAGCAGACATAGCCCGATGGAGCAGTAGTCTCATCTGCCCATGCCTGCTTTTTTTTACCGCAGGTCACCGCTGCAGGTCACAGTCAGCTGTGGGATCACGCTGACATCTGCCAGCATGATCCGCAGCGCTGTGACTGACAGTACCGGCGGTAGCGTTACCACAGACACCCGCACACACAGACACCCGCAGACAGACACGCACACATTCTCCACTCACACATTGTTTCCTTTTCTGCTGCGTTATTGGCAGCAACTCCGCAGCAAATCCGCAAACCTTTTTACACCTGTGGTTTTGCTGCGGATTTGACTGATTCAATGGAAGTCAATGGGTGCAGAAACGTTGCAGATCTGCAGAAAATAAAATGCTGCAAATAAGGACGAAATTTCCGCAGCTGGTGCACAACAATTCAGAAATGTCATTGATTAACATTGCTTTAATAATCCATTGTGGATTTATAGCATTTCTGTGTGGAAAAAAACGTTGCGGAAACGCAACAAGTCCGCAACGTGTGCACATATCCTTAAATGCTGCTAAATGTTATGCTGGGTGCACAACAATTAAGTAGATGTGTCCTTTGAGGAATCAGCTGTAGGCCAGCGTCTTTCCAGCGTCTTTCCACTTACAATGGAGATATTCAGCGAGGAACATTACTTTATTTACATATTCCTTTGTGACTATCGCCATTACACTTTTAGTTCTTCTGAGAAGCAGTGCCAATTAAGAGTATTTTTTTTCCATTTACATCCTTTAGGTTGATGTAAATTCTAGTAAAACAAAGTAGGAAAAAATCCAGTAATTTCAGCCAAATATACTGCACTCATGTACAAGTATGAACAAAAAATGATAATATGGAGTCCCTGCCACATGACCCTAATAACAGAGACAGCCACATGACCTTTTAGGAGTACCCTCCAGAGAACTAATAACAGTGACATCAGGAGAACCACCGCCATTACAGTGATGGTCATAGAGCTATAGACATTATTGAATACAAAAAAAAGTTTATGATGGATGTTGTCTTGGGTGAAAGAAAGTACCCTTTGTTATTGTGGACTTGTGTATAGCCGCACAAAAAGCACAATCAGTACCGCTGTGCTCTGGTGGCACAAACACTGCACAATCTCTCCTTCTCTACACTCTACCAAAAACTTAATGATGCAGCACGTGCCAGAAAAAAATTCACATGTGTATTTTTTGGCACATGTTACCATCGATTCAGCACCCATGGATATGGATCGTTTTATTTCCAAATGGTAATTTGATTACAGCAAGGTGCTTCCTTACTCATAGTGCTTAATAAAAATCCATTATCAATATTAGAATCCACAGTTAACTGTGAGATACATATTTTTGGCGCTTTTCAAAATTGTATTTGCTTACATTTTTCTTAATTTATATTCTGCTTTGCAGCTGACCAAATGATGGAGAGAGTCAGCATTGATAAGATTCGCTTCTTTAGGGTGGAACAGACCTATGCTGTGAAGTCCGGAAAATGGTATTTTGAGTTTGAGGTGGTGACCGGAGGTGATATGCGTGTAGGCTGGGCCAGACCCTGCTGCAGACCAGATATCGAACTTGGAGCAGACGATCGAGCATTTGTATTTGAAGGAAGCAGAGTAAGTGACCTCACTGTTCTGCACACTGTACAACATGTGACATTCCCTTTAACCCCTTAACCCCCGGAGGTATTTTCGTTTTTGCGTTTTCGTTATTTGCTCCCCTTCTTCCCAGAGCCATAACTTTTTTATTTTTCAGTCAAAATGGCCATGTGAGGGCTTGTTTTTTGTGGGACGAGATGTACTTTTGAACAACACCATTGGGTTTAACATAACATGTACTGGAAAATGGTAAAAACAAATTCCAAGTGCAGTGAAAGTGCAAAAAAACGTGCAAACCCACACTTGTTTTTGTTTGGCTTTTTTACTAGGTTCACTAAATGTGAAGACTGACCTGCCATTAAGATTCTCCAGGTCATTACGAGTTCATAGACACCAGACCTGTCTAGGTTCTTTTTTATTTAAGTGGTGAAAAAAAATTCCGAAGTTTGTTTTAAAAAAAAAATTGTGCCATTTTCCGATACCCACAACGTCTCCACTTTTCGTGATCTCGGGTTGGGCAATGGCTTATTTTCTGCGGGCCATGCTGACGTTTTTAATCATGCAATTTTGGTGCAGATACAATCTTTTGATCGCCCGTTATTGCATTTTTATGCAATGTAGCGGTGACCAAAAAACTTAATTCTGGCGTTTTAACTTTTTTTCTTGTTACGCCATTTAACGATCTGATTAATTTTTTTTATATTAATAGATTTGCCGATCCTGAACGCGGTGATACCAAATATGTGTATGTTTGACGTTTTTGTTATTGTTTTATTTTGAATGGTGTGAAAGGGGGATGATTTGAACTTTTATTTTTATTTGTTTTTTTAATATTTTAAAAACTTTTTTTTTTCTTTTGGCATGCTTCAATAGTCTCCATGGGAGACTAGAAGCTGCCATAATCCGATTGGCTCTGCTACATACAGGCGATGATCAGATCGCCTGTATGTAGCAGAAATGCTCACTTGCTATGAGCGCCGACCACCGGGCGGCACTCATAGCAATCCGGCACTGACAACCGTAGAGTTCTGCTGGAGACCTCTGGTTGTCATGTCAACCCATCGTTGGCCCGTGATCACATGATGGGGTCACCGATAAGCTGGATTTCCATTGCGCTTTCTGGAAGCGCGAGTTATATGCCGCTGTCAGAAAGTGACATCAGCATTTAGCGGGTTTTCAGCCGCAGATGGATCGCGATTCCACCCACAGCTGTTGTGGGCACATGTCGGCTGTATAGATCAGTTGACATGTATCCAGAAAGGTACGGGCTCAGCGCCAGAGCCAACACCAAACAGTGGGAGTCTGACATCGGCATACATTTACTCCCAATGTCGGAAAGGGGCTAAGCTACTAAGTTCATACTAAGGTTTACATCACATAATACCCAAAATCAAGAGGTATTAACTTATACAGTGATAGTTTATCTATTGCTAGTGTAACGTTCCCCAAAAAATGAGCAATTACTAAAACCAAAAAAATACTCCTATTTTTACCTTAAAGAAACTTTGTACATGAATATATGTAAATTATTCTGTATTCCAGCCAAGGGGCGATATTGTCTGCCCCTTGCCCAAGTGTCTTGAGGATAAAAAAAAGTCTTTAGTATTAGAAAAATGTGAGGAGGGTAAAAATTTATAAATTATGCATACATCATAAAACACAACTTGTATGATACTATTGACAGGGCCACTGTTGGAACATGGGAAGCTCATTCTTTGGTCGGAACTGGCAGCCCGGAGATG
The DNA here is from genome assembly GCA_033576555.1 of Oophaga sylvatica. NCBI lineage: Eukaryota > Metazoa > Chordata > Amphibia > Anura > Dendrobatidae > Oophaga > Oophaga sylvatica. Next base: position 471,963,265 of record JARQOD010000001.1, read on the forward strand.
TGGTGGGATCCATGATTAATTTGGAAGACAAATCAATGATTTTCACTTTAAATGGAGAACTTCTCATCACTAATCAAGGGTCTGAGCTGGCATTTGCCGACTTTGAAATCGAGAATGGTAAGTATGACTTTTGGATATTGTGAGCACTTACATTCCAATGTCATAGGTAGCAATTAACTTATCAGTGTGGTTTTGGAGTGTGGGTAGAAATTGCCACACAAACATGACGAAAATATAAAGCCTCAATGCAGATTATTTTGAACACAGGATGACGCAATTGATTCTAAAAGCTATTTGCTTTGGCAGCCTCTTCTCCAATTCCTGCTTTGTAATAAATTACTATCTGAGAGAAACAATTACATTGGCATAACAATGGTATACCCATCAGTGTGCCAACATTGCAGGATGCCCCTCTAGTAAAGGAGCATCAGAGCTGAGAGCAGTTTGTCATCTGTGTGCATCATAGAGAGATATTGCAAATCAAAGAGAAGAAACTGGGTAAGGGTCTAAAGGGAACCAAAATGTAAATTAATAAAGAAAAAAATTATAAAGCAGTAAACATTATGTAAAACATGTTTTTCCACTTCTTGAACCTGATGGCTAGCATTTCTAGTTATAAAGTAGGTCAACTTTTATAGTTGTTACCCCTTTGGTCAAAAGAAATACTGAATGTTTAATGCTAAGTCAAAGTGCGTGGAACCTAGGTATGTGCAAGTACTGCATTCAGGGAGAGATTTTCTAAAGAAGACCACATGTTCAATACTGTAGTACTGCAGGGTATTCTAGAGGCAATCAAGAAACCATGAGGTGTTTAACAAAAAAACATAAAAAAATCGAAGCTTGTAAATAATCCTCTACCAAAAAGTAAACAGCTAAATTTAAAACATGTAAAAATTAAAGAAGTTGATATCACTGCATGTGTAATAGTCCACACCAATAAACATACAAAATAATTTTCCCATACGGTTTACACCAATACAAAAGAAAAATCGAAATTACAAAATCTTTTTTTTTTTTTTACTTCAGATCACTAAAAAGTATAATCTGTAAGTCGAATGGACACCAAAAGGGTATCAATAAAAACTACAGCAGCCCAGCAAATAAAACAAGCCCATACAGTGGCATGTAAAAGTTTGGGCACCCCTGGTCAAAATTACTATTATTGTGAACAGTTAACCCCTTCCCGAAGGTTGGGAAGTGCTTCCCGACCTTGGACATGCTAGGTACATCATGGCGATCGCCGCCAGATGATCAGCTGATATTTCAGCTGCTACCCGGCTCTCACTGGCAGGAGCGGTGCCCACACTGCTTTCAGCAGTTTAACTTCCTAAATTCTGTGATCGATATCAATCGCATCATTTAGAAAGCAGGCAGAGGGTGGGAGCCCCCTCTGCCGTCCGATGGCGCCCTCGCAACGTCCTGATCGTAGCCATGGAGACCCAATGTTGTCATTACAACATCTGAGTCACAGGCTATGGCAAGCCCCTTAGACTATGAGAAGACCATGGTCCCAAGGGGCTTGTGTCAGAGCAGCACTGACAGTTATGAACCATTGCAATAACAACGATGAGGCTGCTGAAAGTCAAAGCATGTAAATCTCTGAAATGTGTGATTCAGATGGAACCCCGACGGAAGATTCCCTATAATGAGGCAATGTAGGCCCTGTGGATGCTGTCTGGCCTGTGATCCAGCGCTGTCCATCTTTTTATGCGTGCATAAAAGCAAATGGTGTCCGCCACAGTTTTGTGCACTTATCAAAAGGACACCTCTGAACAGAGGTCACCTTGCTAGAGGAAAAAAAAATTGTCTCCACTAAATAAACAAATAAATAAATAAAAATATGTCTCAAAATGGTGCCGTCCATTCCTGTGCAGTAGCATCTATCAGCGATCCGGCACCGGCGCCGCCATCTTAGAGGAGGCAATTTTTCTTTCTCTAGCAAGATGGCGCCACTGGCTCCTGCCCAATAGCATCTATCTTATCACTGATAGATGCTACTACACAGGCGTGGACGGCACCATTTTGAGACAGTTTTTTTTTTATATACATTTATATATAGCATCAAATAAAATAATTAAATGCACATTATGCATGCTGCAGCGCAAGCCTGCTGAAGGTGATTTTTTTAAATATATATATAGTGTTCATAATGTAAAATAGGAGGCAGGTCACTGAGGGATCAGTTACCTATCCTACAAAAATCAGTTACCTGTCAGAAGCCATACCAATGAATAGCTAATCAGAGCACCACATGAAGACCCCCCCACATCCCTGCCCCAAAGCACGAGCATATCATTAACTCAAAACTGAGAATAAGGATTAAACAACCACAAGATGGATTTCATCACCCAGGTATCATTGTAAGGGCTCATACTCACTGAAGACAAAAACGAACGATTGCAAGTCGATAAAAAAATCGGATTGCAATCGGACCAATGTTATTCAATAGGTGACTTCTCATTTGCGATTTTTTTTTCTCAGCTGAAATCGGTCTGAGAAAAAAATCGCAGCAAGCTGCGATTTGCAGCGATTTTGGCATGATAATCGCTAATGCAAGTCAATGGATGCATAAAAAATCAGACAGCACTCGCACCATGCGAGTGCTGTCCGATTTAACGCACCATGTAGTTTGAAAAGCCGGCGAATCATCCCCGGCTACTGTAAAATCACACTGACAGCTCACAAAACACTAGATATATGCACATAGAATACAATAATATATATATACATGTCATTGTGACACATATATATATTTATAGTTCATACACTTCTACATAGTATAATAGCCGTTAATTCATTGCCGGCTTTTGTGAAATTACAGACCCGACATGAAATGACACATGGTTTACATACAGTTAACCATGTCATTTCATGTAGTTTGATATATGGTTTTCACTAACAATCACATGAGTGTATGTGTGCAAAATTTCACACATGTAGGGGTTAATTAAAGGTGTAAATTCATAGAAAAAAAATGCATGGGCTCCCCCAGTATTTTCTCAACCAGACAGACAAAGCCAGCGAGTGGGGGCAGATAATAGAAGCCAAGGGAGGGTGCATTTATTTTGTGCCCCCCCCCCGGCTACTAACATCTGCCCCCAGCCACCCCAGAGAAGGCAAATCTATAATTAGATGGCCCTTTCTGACACTTTGCCCATCTATTCCCATTGCCCTGTAGCGGTGGCGAATGGGTTAATAATGGGTTAAAGCCACCTTGCTATTGAAAGGTGACTTTAAGCCAGGTTAATAATTGAGAGTTGTCAATTAGACAACTATCAATTATTAATCCTATTGAAGGAAATAAAAAAACACACACACATTAATAATAAATAATTTTAATGAAATAAACACACATTTTTTGACCATCTTTTATTTAACAGGTAATCCGTGCGATTCCCTTGTTCTCTGTAATAAAGAAAAAATAATAAAACAACATTATTCTTACCTATCCGGTGCTCTGTCAGGTCCCACGCTGTAATCCTTCACAAAGGGTTAACTGGCTTACAGCCAAGCAGTGCAGCTAATGCCTGCTCAGCTGTAAGCCCCCGAATGAATGAGCTTATCTCCGGGCCGACAGGAGAGGAAGTGATTACTGTGGGAAGCTTAATTGATTGCTTCCCACGGTAATTAGTTCACTTCAGGTCAGCCGGGGACTCCCTCTGACTCACGGATGCTGTGCGGTGTCCCCGGCTGACCTGATGTGAACTGATTACCGTGGGAAGCAATCAATTAAGCTTCTCACAGTAATCACTTCCTCTTCTGTCGGCCAGGAGATAAGCTCTTTCATTCGGGGGCTTATAGCTGAGCAGGCAGCATTAGCTGTACTGCTTGGCTGTAAGCCAGTTAACCCTTTGTGAAGG